>OX638408.1:26356772-26956772 GCA_951813805.1 Limnephilus auricula
TTGCGACTTATTTTTAAATTTGACCTAAAAAATTCTAACTTTGGAATCGATTAACTTGAAAACGAAAGCTAAAAACATAAAACTACAAAATTATAAAGAGGTATATGTACTACAAAATCATAAAGAGTTATATGTACTACAAAATCATAAAGAGTTATATGTACTACAAAATCATAAAACGTTATATGTATGTACTACAAAATCGATTCCAAATATGATGTAGATTCACCAGTATCCCACTTGTACTATAAATTTCTGGATACTGTGTATGCAAAGAGTGTTCCAGGACGACTCTGTTTTTTTTTGTACAAATCTACAGTTTAATTCTGAGATTAATGAAATGTTGCACACATGACCTTCAAAACAAGAGGAAGGTGACTGTCACAAGATTTCGAAAAACCACCCCCATCCCATTTTCTCATCCCGTAAAGTAGAACTTAGAGTCGTTGTTCCCAATTTTTCGATCGATCAATCCGAGTCTCTGATCAGCTAAGAGCGTTACTATTTGTTTAGTAACGCTCAAATTTGCCGGTTGGTCGAATAGTTGTTGCGTTGGGAAGAGCACATTTGTGCATTTGAGGTGCGTTGAGCCAACATTTCGGCTCAACAGTTGATCAGTGGGATTGATGATCATCTTGATGAGATTTTGCATACTTGACATTCAAAATAAGAGAAAAATTACTGTCTACATCATCAAAAAACCCTGTGTAAAGCCCGGGCAACGCCGAGGACTTCAGTTAGTATGCGATATAAAAGGGACTTACGAACTATCCGATGGAGCTGAGGAGTGTCAATGGCCCTGGTGATGGTGGCCAATAGTCTTCCTGCTCCGGGGAGAGCCTGCAGGACCTCCTGGACCCGGGCATCTTGAAACACAGGCAGGAACTGCTCTTGGTACTGCTTTAATCTGGATACAAACAATGCGGAACAGTTATTAATCAAATCTCTTAAGGTGATTTGTCACATACACGGCGCTGTATTTAGTGATATTGTGTTGAGAATACCTTGGCGTGTTCTAAAGTAATGACAACACTTTTATTTAAATAAAAAATACAACATAACAATGGCGCGTAAAAATACAACAGACTGTTATGAATTGACTTAACTAGTAGGTTTATTGGTTGGTTACTGACTGACCCGCACGGGACCGCCGACGCCTTATATAGCCGACTTGTTTAGTAGCTACTGGATAGGCAAGCAAAATACACACAAGATCCTTCGCGAAGGTTCAGCGCGGTACTGTGAATTATTGATTGCGGCTTTAGACCTTTAAGGCGTAAGTAGATAGAAGTGCAGTAAATCATCCAAATATCGTTACAGTTGATTCCTCTTAATTAGTACGCCGGTTTATCAGGACAGCCGGTTATTTGTAAAAAAACCTTAGGAACAGAAACTAAATAAAGTAACTAACACTAAATTTTAATTATAATAACTTTTGAAGGTCGACCCATCAATGTAATATATATCATTTAAAAAGAAGATAATACTAATAAACCTAATCAAAACGTGAAACAGAGCAAGACACAGAAAAATAAAAAGCCAACTAAAATAATATAAGGTATATTTGCGGCACGTTCCAGAGTGGAAGATACTCTCTGTATCGCACTAGTGTAAAACCACCATTAAGGATTGAAA
The DNA here is from genome assembly GCA_951813805.1 of Limnephilus auricula. NCBI lineage: Eukaryota > Metazoa > Arthropoda > Insecta > Trichoptera > Limnephilidae > Limnephilus > Limnephilus auricula. The sequence goes on from OX638408.1 coordinate 26,358,408, forward strand.
CATTGCTTTAAATGACTTTAGCCGTGTTTAGTGACTAAATCTGAATGGCCACCTTCCTCTTCCCCACCTTCCTCTTCCCCATTTCCTTCTCCTTCCCACTTACCTTCAGCCTCACAACATACCCCGATTGGGGATGCCATAGTCTCAATGGCTCAAGGCGGTTGGGAGCAGTTGGGACTCTTGTGTGGTATTCATATACAGGGTGTAACAGGACGTTCCCGAGGGATTTTAACCAGCGATTCCTGAGCTTATTTGGAGTAAAAAATGTAAACGAAATGTTGGTTGGAAGTTTTTTTTTCTACAAAAACATAAAAAAATAGTAGGTGTTGGACAGTTAGGAGCGGGTTAAGAGGGTGGGCGGTTACTCGGCTGAGTGACCAGTGAAGAGGTGCGGAAGAATTTTTTTTTGTTTGATTTTGAGAAAAAAATTTGAAAACAAAAAAACCTCATCGAAAAAGTCACCGGCGACCAAAATTTCAGGGCGTTGCATCCTGTATACAGGGAGTTAAGCATCGTACTTGACTTACTTTAACCAGTGATGCCTGACATTATTTTAAGTAAAAAATGTTAAAAAAAATTGTCTCCGGTGACATTTTTGATGTTTTTTTTTTTTTTCTACAAAAACATAAAAATCAGTAGGTATTGGGAAGTTAGGGGCGGGGTGAGGGGTTGGTTGGTTACTTGGCTTAGAGACCAGCGACGTCATGTAGAAGAATTTTTTTCTTTAATTTTGAAGAAAAAGTTTTTGAAAAAAGAAAAAAATCTCATCAAAAAAGTCACCGGAGATTTCATTTGCATTTTTTACTCCAAATAATGTCAGAAATCACTGGTTAAAGTAACTCAAGTACGATGCTTAACACCCTGTATATATATATATATATTTTTTTTTTTTTAATGTTCTACTAAAATTGCATAATTATTTATTTGGTAATGAAGCAAGGAGTGTGTGGAGAATGTTTTATGTGACATTCAATCCTCTCTGCCTATCCCTGCGGAGAAGTTAATTAATCAGTTGTTTGTATTGTATGTCTAAAGAGCATTTTCAAAGTCAATGCCGAACTTTTCAAAATAGTCTATTTATTTACTAATAGTCAATTCAATTTCAAAATAGTCTATTTATTACTCGGTTTATTTAATGTATTTGCTCTAAAACTACACACAAATCAGCAGTAACAACGAGTATCAACAACAATTGCCGCTACTTGCAAACTGTCGTTGCTCAATGACACTGACGTAATCGCGCGTCCAGGCCTGTACTCTGTACTCTAGTCGGCTTGATATGCCCTCCATGAACATTAGGCATAAGTCACCACAAGTAAACAATAATTATTTCAAGTTGTATTTCCTCAATAATTTCATTAAAAGAAAACACGAATGGTATTTATTGAAGATGGCGGATGATTTGTAGTCATTATACGGAAAGACGATAGGATGAGACAAAAATAACAGATTACGCTTCCGCTTTCCGAAGCCTATAATTCTATAATGATTTTATGATTATTGTTGCTCTACTGTTGTATTATGTATGCGGTGATTTGTTTATGGAAACGATTTAAGATGATACCCGGTGGTGCAGAAATAGATTTTACTAAAATATTGCTGTCACTGTTGCTCTTACTCCACCGGATATTGAGCGAAAGGGACAATGCACTGACACCTAACTAAAATGGAGGTTTTGTATTCCCCACTTTTCTCCTCCAAAAGTGAACTGATTTTCAATTTTTTTTTTACCAACTACATAAGAAAAAACTATTCTATGTCTGTACGTTTTGCTTTTTTTAAAAAAACATTGTCTGGTTTGTATACTGAACATCTTTTGACGGCGTTTAAACCAGTCAATTTAATTGATTTTTGGAAGGTCATAACTTCTATAAAAAGTAACTTATCAAAAAAACAAAAAGTACCGACACGCTAGTAGTTGATATCTATTTTATGCAAAAACAATGTTTTCTCTAGGGTTAAAATCCAGAGAGATAAATAGGGAATACGTTTGTATGGAAAAATCACCGCCGGGTATCCTCTTTTAAGGGCCGGCCTTCTCTGGTTAGAATTTCGTTTTGGGTTACACCCACCAATATTTAGTTTAGTAAGGATTCCATAGGGTGTCACTTTTAAATTCGTATAATTTGTAAACATGTTTATGAACATGAGAGCCTAATTTGACGGCCGGCGTAGTCGAGAGGCAAGGCTTTCGACTCCCATTCCGAAGGTCGCGGGTTCGAACCCGGCGTGCGCAAATAAATTTCATTAAAAAAAACATTAGTCGAATATAATATTATTGTTAATTCTGAAATTTCAAATATGAAGTTGACAAATACGACAGTCACATAATAGATCGCAATGGCTGAATTGGTAGAGCGCTGTCCCGGTAAGACTTGAGATCTGGGTTCGAGTCCCAGTTGCGACCATTGTGTTTTATTATTTTTCTGTGTCTTGTTCATTTCCATATTTTAATTTAGATTATTATTGTTGTCTTATTCTTCAATGATATATTACATTGGTGGGAATAACCTGCAAAAGTTAAAAAGAGAGTTTTTCTTATAACTTTTATTATTTTATTTCTTTGTGTTGTGTCTCTATAATATAGATTATAATATATAATCATTAGTTTCCCGCTTGAACCACTAGTTTCCCGATACCGTGTTAACCGCAAAAAACTAAAGGCCGGTATCTTAGGAATGATTAACATTATAAATAATAAGGTATTTAGATAAAATAAAAATTTGAAATGACAACATGAACAATGATGGAAAAATGTATTTATTTATATTATGTTAAGATTCAAATATTCTGTTGAATCTTAGATTTCGTAATATTTTTACAAGAATTTTGTCCACAAGAATAAGCTTGAAAACCTTACGAACATACACGGAGAAATATATTATTCTGAAATACTATCATTTTATTCTTAAAAACGGGACTGAAGTTCTTACGAACAAATTAACAGTGTTTCTTTGTTTATTGGCAGGAAAATGTAAGAATAATTTGTTGGTATACCTACGAAATTACGTATACCAACAAATTATTCTTACATATTCCCGCCAATAAACATTGAAACCCTGTTAATTTGTTCGTAAGAACTTCAGTCCCGTTTTTAATCGTTTTTACGAATAAAATAATCGTATTTTAGAATAACATTTTACTCCGTGTAAGTATTGCTGTGATCGGCGAATATTTGCTGACATTGGTACTTCGACCTAATAATATCTATTGCATTAATGTAGTTTGTAATGGTTGCTTAATATTAGCAAATTATACAATAAAAATACATTCTGCTGTATAGGTATTCAATTTAATCATTAAGGACAGGATGGATTGCGAAAACTTCTTGGTAATAAGACTAATAAGGCAATTATATGCTAAAGTCTAGTCTAGTTAAGCGATGGCATTCAATATTACTGTGCTGATGCTGTGTGGAGGGTATTTTCAAGAAAGGAAACAGAAGAAGTTCTGGGAAGGAAAAAAGGTAAAATCTGGGGGTCAGTGTATCCAGGAGTGACGGACGTGTGAATCTATCCCTTCCACTGCGGTGCACGGCGATGTTCCGTCCTGCTGGAGAGATCAAAAGGTCTCTCTCAACCAGTCTCTCCCGATCCGGTCAATTGGTGACCCATCCGCCACCAAGATCCGTACAACCCTCACCCCGTGAACAGTGGCGACTCGTGACTTTTGATGTGTTAGAGTGCCAATATTAAAAAAAATTGTGTTTTTGGTATTGGTTTGTTAATTTCGGTGTTTGTTTGAAAATTTTCGAAGAAAAAAAATCGTTTTCGACTACAAGAACATCAGTAATGCCATTTTGTTTTTAATTTAGCATTTTAGCACACCCAGGCACCCCTGCTAAGTCACCTTCAGTATACAAATATGGAATGTATTTCTAAAAAAGCAAAACGTATAGACATTTTCTTCTAACACAGATTGATAGTGAAAAAAAATCTTAAAAATCGGTCCTGTTTTGGAGGGTCAAACATGGGAATACGAACTCGATTTTGATGATTTTATTTAGGTATTATTAATTTGAGATGCAGTTGTCCCTTTCGCTCAGTATTCGAGGGGGGGGGGGGTAACAGCGATAGTTAAAAAAAAACAGTTTTGAAAAAAATAGGTATCCATAATCAAATTTGTCGGCGCCCGTGTTTCCTCGGTCGTAGGCGTTAAAAAAAAGAAGAAAGGGAGACATGTTAATTCGAATGTAAGAGGGAGCGCGCTAATATTGAAAAAAAGTATTAACACGACAAATAAATAGAGCAAAAAACTCTAGACAAATGCTTAAGTTGCATATAAAGATTTGTGGATTTTTCATAGCTAACAGGGCGATTTTAACCAGCGATTCCTGAGATTATTTGGAGTAAAAAATGTAAATAAAATGTTGGTCTCCGGCGACATTTTTGATGTTTTTTTCTACAAAAACATAAAAAATAGTAGGTGTTGGACAATTGGGAACGGGTTAAGAGGCTAAGCGGTTACTCAGTGACGAGATGCGGAAGTTTTTTTTGTTTGATTATGTGAAAAAAAAACGTCATCGAAAAAGACACCGGAGACCAAACTTTCATTTGCATTTTTTACTCCAAATAAGTTCAGGAATCGCTGGTTAAAATCCCTCGGGTACGTCCTATTACACCCTGTATATAACATGTTAAATAACAGAACTAAAAATGTTTTTAGTAATTTTCGGAGCATACTTCGCGATTTTCTCTATCGAGGGAATTTCATATAATTAGAACGTTTCGGCTCTACAAATGAAGATATATTATCTTCAAAATAACATATATTTTTTTAGGAACTTAACAACTGAAAGTGTTCAAGAGAAATATGTTATAAAATCGGTAGAAATGGGGAATGCAGGGGAAGAAGCAGTGCGTGTCTCACCTGGTGTGCCTATAGTCTGGTATCTCCTGGTACTTGTCCAGAGTATCGCACTGGTTGCTGAGGGTGCAGAGGAAGGACTGGAGGAATGAGGACACTCCGGCAGAGGGGAGGGCGCGCCCGCTAAATTCACCTGCAAACAATTACATTTTAAAACCCTCCATCAATAATAATACTCGTATGTTAAAAAAAATTTAAACTTTTTTCCACTTAATTAATTTCTGCCTGTTAAGAAAAAAACACTTTTCTACATCGAAAATTGCTCGAAATTAGTATATATTTTTTTAAATTACCTTCTAGAAGATTAAAGCTATGTCGGTATGTTTTTAAATTTTCGATGCGTTTCGTAGTAACGTAAACATTCACTGTCAAACATGTATAATTTATAGGAAAATATGACGTAAGAAAAAAGTGCTGCTAACTTAATTCTCATAAAGAATTACAAAATTATAAAAACATGCCGACATTGCTTCTTCTTTCGAGAACATTGTTTGTTTTTAAATTACAATTTCGTGAAAGTTTGGACGTAGAAAAATGTTTTATCCCAAAACCCTTTTTCGAGCGATTTCTGTAGGTAAATAAGAGCGTTGTCTCATTGGCACATTTCGCATTCGCATGTATCGTAAGTGTGTGAGAGCTTATTGTGAGCGGGACAGAATGACAGACACGTGTGGTCCGCGTGTGGTGCAAAGTCTAGCCTCTTAATGCCATCTTCAGCTGGTACAATTATTCTTTAAGGTCATTGTCAAAAGAATTTATATTCTACTCTTTCATAGATGGCGCGCGTATAATTATTTTACGTATAAACGCTATTTAATAGTTATGCTTTGAAATATTAAGAACAATTAATTGTTTGCGCACGCAGACAAGCAATATGAATATGAATAAATAGTTTTGTCAATAAAAAAACTCAAATCTTTCAACAAAGGCTAACAAACACAATATTGCATCGGTTATTCAATCCAATTGCGAGATGCGTGCGTTTCGCTCCGTTGAAAATGCTGCAAACTGTAATAATCATCTCAAAATGTATTGGAAAATTACTAAATATGATGATTATTTGTGATTTCTAATTTAAATTAGCAAATTTCCGGATGCAATCATCAAATAATAATCCAATCGCACGATAAAGAGGTATGACTGCATCTGAAATCGCGAAAAATTGTATGACTTTATAGTGATTCCTTATGACCCGAGTGCCTGGAGTCAGTAAAACTATTGCATCTTCGGTCCCACGACAACTCAACAAATAGCCATTTAAACACCCCTTCGAAAAGTCGTTAAGAGGCTAGACTTTGCACCACACGCGGAACGTTTAGGTATTTCCTTGTATGTCATTCTGTCCCACTCTAAATAAGCAATCACACACTTACGATATATGCGAATGCCAAACGTGCGAATGAGACAACTGCCGTAAACTCTCCGCCGTAATCGCTCGAAAAAGGGTTTCGGGAGAAAACATTTTTCTACAACCAAACTTTCACAAAATTGTAATTTAAACATAAAGACATGTTCTCAAAAGAAGAAGTAATTTTGTAATTCTTTATGAGAATTGAGTTAGCAGCACTTTTTCTTTAAATAACATTTTCCGATAAATTATATATGTTTGACAGTGAATAATGTTTACGTTAATACAAAACGCAGCGAAAATTTAAAAACGTACCAACATAGCTTTTTTTTTCTTCTTCTTTTTTAAGAAAGACAAACATTTCCGGGTTACGAATAATACTATCTACACACCATGCTGCGAACAGCAGCTTTTGGCAGCTGGCTAAAAATCGAAGGTTGTGAGGATGTCTCCCGTCTCTTTTTTTCCCATGCGAACCCGTAACACTCTGTTTCACGTTGACTGCAAATTGGAAGAAACCGTCTGCCGTTAGTACCAACCGAGGAAATGAGATGGTGATATTGAATTTGTTGTGTTAATAAAAGAGACAGAAGACAACGTGAAACAGAATGTTACGGGTTCGCACGAGGAAAAGGGAGACAGGAGACAATAGCCAGCTGCTAACAGCCGGCTGTTCGCAGCACCGTGTGTAGAGCCCATTACCCAGCAACATTTGAAAATCGTCTACTACCACCACATTGGAAGATGTTGCAAGCGTTGTGATAGAGGACTTAGCCAGCCGAGGAATCGAACACGGAACGCCTGGGTGGGACCCAAACGCGATGCCCACTCAACCACTGACCGGTCACTTTCACCTTCTAGAAGGCAAACTTAAAAAAAAAAAATCATTTTGTGCAATTTTCGACAAAGAAAAGTGTTTCTTTCCGGGCGTCCTTTTTGTATGGGCCGAAAAGCGAAGTCTATCGTCTTAAATTATGAAGAAAAAAAACCCATAAGCTAAACGAATATAACTTATTTAATATTTTACTTTTTGAAAAATATCAACAATTTTAATTACTTTTAGGGGGTTTGAGTTGTCTGGTCATGTTTCTGAGTTGTCTGGTCACCGTATCTTCCATTTGGATAGAATGTTGCAAGACTGGGAAGTAATAGGCTATTCCTAGTTAGATCACTAAACATGGTTTAAGCCCTTTTCAAGGAACGATTCATCATCCTACAAAAAAACATTAGAACTAAAAGAAAAATGAAAATAGAACTTACAGGTGGGTTTTTCAATAGGATCCACATTTTTCCTTACAATCACCAGACTTATAAGAGCAGCAGCCGCCCAAATCACCCCTCCAACAGTTATCTGCAAAATTATAATATTATTAGTTATTTCTTCCTCAGATTCTTTAGTTCTCATTCTTGCAGAGTCAGAGAACCTTTTTTCACATTAGTTCCCCACAGGAGAAGGTCATCTGGATCATTAAACTGTTTAGATATAATTATAATCGGGAAGACAAATGTATTAAGTATTGAAATGAAAGAAGGTGAATGTGTTTGTGGTGACGTACCGGTTTCCTCTTCCTGAGGAGATAGTCCTTCCAGAGCAGCAGGCGTAGCTGCTGGCCGCCAGACGCCATGATGGCATCTGTGTCCTTCTGGAACAATACAAAACAAATATGTAAATAACAGTTAAATTATTGTGGTTTGCGATTAATAAGACTAGGCACAAAAAACTAATGCACTTTCTTCTAAATCTAAATAATTCGTCCTGTCTATACGATGGAGTGGCTCTTCCAAAACCAACTTTTAATAAAGCGGTTTTAAAATTTAATCCACATTAAAATACTCATGTATTATATTTTATGGTAAATGGTTTTAAAAAAAAAATTAAAACAATTTTAAGAATATAATTATTTTTTTGTGTTCTGTTTAACGGAAATTTGTAACTATGTAATGTTAATAAATAATTTTTCCTTTTTAAAATAAAAGCTTTTTTTCATTTTACATTAAAAAAACAGCATAATATATTATGTTGGCGCAACTATGCATGTATATACCTACCTTCCTTCCTTCCAACCTACCTATCCCTTCTGACTACCCACCAGGGGACAATACTATGTGAGGGCAATAATAACTACATGTGTATTGAGTCTGTTTTTGTGCTTCATGCAATAAACATCGACCTTGTGAAGTCTGTTTTTGGCGATGTGCAGCGATGTACCTTCATCCCTCTTCGTCCTCAACATCGACTATTAATGAGTCTGCTTTGTATTGTGCAATGGTCGCTTGGACCTCTCCTTACTAAACATCGACTCTTAAGAGATATTATTTGTGCTGTGCAGTGCGTGATTAATCATCCCTCGGCGCTATAATATGCATTAAACCGGACACTAGTGCAAGTGATTCCCAGTGATACAATAACTCCCCAAGAACGGAACCAGGAATTCAGGGTAAGTCAGATCCTTCCCGAAGTCCTAATTACCATCCTTATAGTTGTGTCACGCCACCTCATATTATTTTGATACAGTCCACTTCTCAAGAATTGCATCTTTGCGATTACATATTATTTCAAATCAGATATCAACACCCTACATATTTACTCCAGTATGGTGTATAAGATTCCATCTGCTTAGTAGGTGTAGATACCCATTATTATAGAAGAAACATTGATGTGACAATATTATTCTTTCAATATAGTTTTTTGTGTTATTTTTAATATAATTTTAAAATTATTAACCTTATCACAGGCTTGTCCAAGTGAGCTTACAAATTAAAATGTAAACAATAATACCATGTAAAGAAAAAAGAAACGATAAACTTAAAAAAAAAAAACACAATAAAACAACAATAAAAGATGCAAATTCTCCGGTCCCCGCTCGTACCACTACTTTCCCGACACCGTGTATACACAGGTGAAATTTGTGGAATTATGACAACATGTCAAATACTACAAATTGCGCTATTTACGCATTTTTCTCAATTATTTCCAAATTATCATATCATTATGGAGATTAAATCATTCACAGTTACACAAAATATAGATTTAACGATTGCAACACATACTATAAACTAGTAGTAGGAAGGTGACGGATATTTCGGACACTACGCATAATCAGCTTTATATACCATACAGGGTTATTAAGGGACGTACTTGACTTAATCTAACCAGTGATTCCTGAAATTATTTGGAGTAAAAGAATGAACATGAAATTTTTATCTACGGTAACATTTTTTGATGTTTTTGTTCAATCTTTTTTTTTAACACCAAAAAAAATCTACAAGTCATCATTGGTCACTCAGCCTAGTAATCGTCCAACCCCTCACTTCAACCCTCCCTGTCCAACACCTATACAAGATAACAGGACGAACCCCGCAGACTCCTCACCCTATCCGCCAACACCCCCCCCCCCCCCCCCACAGGTTAATACTCCCTACTGCGCATTCGCTCCCTTTCTTTTGTGTACGCGCCACGTGCACGTGTGGACTCGTAACATGTGATTGAAAAACATATTTTTCGTTTTTAATAGAAAAAACATATCATCGCAAAGCAAAACGACATACATTTCTTACTCCGAATAACCTCAGAAATCGCTTGTTAATATCCCTCGGGTACGTCCTATTACGCCCTATATATATTTTTTAATTGAAAAAAAACCGTCATGAAAGTCACCTGAGATCAAAATTTCATTAACATTTTTTACTCCAAATGATGTCGGGAATCGCTGCAAAGTAAGTCAAGTACGTCTCTTAACACACTGTATATAAATAAATATGCATACTATAATATAAATGTAGATAAGTAGGTACAATAGATTTGTCAGGACTGGTACACAATTCAACTATATTAAATTAATGATTGGCCACTCCTGCGGATGCGAATGAGATGAGATTGGTTTAGGGTGCAGTTAACAGGAGTTGCAGATTAACAAAGAGTTTCTCAGATGTAATTAATGAGTTATTCTGATTACACATTTACATACTAAACCAGTGTGATAAGTATACTTCGCGTTCAAAAAAGTAAGTTCAAATCAAAGGACAGAATGTTAATTTATTTATTGTTTTTGTGTTTTATTCGTAGAACTCTATTTATTTTTATTTTTTTAAATTAAATTTAATAACTCAGGTACGGGGGCATACGTCATTCCTATGTCTACCTACGTTAAATTATCGTGAAAACAAGCTTATGTGTCCAAGCGGTTAAATTAAATTTAATAATGTTATCATTAAGTTCTGCAAGTATTTTAGTTTTTTTATTATTGTGACAGCTGTTTCGGCTTACACGGCCATTTTCAAACTGTGGTTGTACCACATTGAGACGACTAATTTATACGAATTTAAATGTCAATTTTGAAGGTGTATAAATTGATTTATTATTGGTTATACATTATTAAAACAATTAACACTTAGTACGGGGAAAACAGATTTCAGAGTACCCTGCTAGAAAGTCTAATGTGAGAAAAAATTCCTCTTAAAACGCACTTTGTAAAAGACGCACTTTTTTGCTACAAATTTTTCGACGACGCAGATCGAAAGAGAAAAAAATTCAGAAAAATTACATATTAATCATTTCAAATGTCCATAATCGATATATTATTTTAAGTGACATTTTTTTTTTTAAATTCAAATAAGGAAGTTGTGTTGTGTGAAGTTGTTAAAGAAACGTCACTGTCTCAATGATTTTTTTTTTCAAACTTTCTTCTGGCAGATAGGCACCATAATGTTGAAAAATGCGAATAAGAAAGTCCAAATAATAAACACGACGATTTCACATTTGAAACTTGACCAAACCACTAAAACCTGTGAAAGACCACTATTCAGAATCGAAACGTTGCGCGGTTTGGTATTAACCACATTTGGTGATGAAATCTGCATGGCCAGGTACTTCCCAACCTTCCTCTCTTCCATCTCCATTCAGCCTAACAACATTAAAACATGCTTATGCCGGTTCTCGTCAGATGGCAGTTATCAGTTTATTCCGATTTCGTGATAAAAAAAACATTGTTAATTATTAATTAATTAAATAATAATATTGCAAAAAATAGTTATTCAACCAAAAAAACCAACTGCTCAAATTTTACAGTCCGTCTTTACACATCGCCGGACTGCTAGAATTTTCATTAAACAACATTTTAAATTGGCAACATTTTATTTCGTAATTTAGTGTTGGTCTGATTATTCAGCAAAACGATTAATGCATCACACGTGATAATCAATAAGTGAGAGGCAAGTGCCTTGATTCTGGACTTAGAGGTCACGGATTCAAAACCTGGCGAAGTAGTCGTCACCACGACTTGTTCAAGATACAACATGGCAGAACAGATGCGCTAGCTAGAGAATGAAAAGAATAATGGTGCTATTGAATAAAATTTCTAAATCATTAGATATATTTAATTACTCTTTATAACCTTAATTTTTGTTGTACAGTAGATACCATTCTTCCCAAATATTAAGAATGTTAAAATATGTATCTTGTACCTACTGGAAATGGATGAATAATCTGTTGTACAATAATTTTAATAAAAATAAAATATACTTAAAATTGGGGTTCCAACAGTTGATCCACCGACAATTGATCCACCGACAGTTGATCCACTGGCAGTTGATCCACCGACAGTTAATCCATCGACAGTTGATCCACTGGCAGTTGATCCACCGACAGTTGATCCACTGGCAGTTGATCCACCGACAGTTAATCCACCGACAGTTGATCCACTGGCAGTTGATCCACCGACAGTTGATCCACCGACAATTGATCCACCGACAGTTGATCACAAAACTATAATTTTGTCACCCATCATACTTGAACGGACATTTGTGCACCGCAGTCCGGTGGCGGAAATGTTTTGGTGTAAATTTAGTATTTTTTTTAATCCCACAATCCCACAAATCCCGGAAATCCGCGGAATCAAATATTGCTGAAATCCCGCAAGATTGCGAGATACGGTATTGCAATCCCTACTTGCAACACACTGCTTACTGCAGACTACAAAACTGCAAACAGGCAGTGGGCAAAGTACAACAACTGCATTGCACATCATTATTATTGTGGTTTAATTGCGTGAAGATCAATTATTATTATTATTATTAGATAAATGAGTCATTTGGCTTTATTTACATCACTTGGTTTATTGATGAATTGATCGGTGTTCCCAGTGACAGTAATTTGTTTAAGTTCGCCAAACTTGACCTACATTGCAAGGCCAAACAAATTTCAAATACGCAGATCTATCTATACACGTGGTTAATTTTTTCTAGTGTTGAATTTTCCTTGTAGATCTAATACGTTCTGCGAAATCTTTTATTATTCACATTCTATAATATTCTATATCCACGAAAACCATCTGATAACAAAATAATTCTGTAGTATTTTTATTTTTAACTTTTTAACTTAAAGAGTTAAACCTCAAATTATAATATTTTAATTAATGAAGATAATATTAGCGAAAGTCAATCGAAAATCCGAAACAGGAAAATCAGGAAAAGATACGGATATATCTGGGACTCGAACCCAGGAATCATACATAAAGGTAGCAGCCAATAAAAATATGCGATAAGAAAAATGAAAATAATGTTGGTGGTTCTCAGTCGAAGTATGATACAGTTAAAAATGACCGAATCGGATAGGGATACGTTGGCGCAGTGGATAGCTCGTTGGCCCGGATTGCCAGAGGTCCTGGGTTCGAGTCCCAATGTATCCGTATCTTTTCCTGATTTTTCTGTTTCGGTTTTTCGATTGACTTTCGCTAATATTATCTTCATTAATTAAAATATTATAATTCTGTAGTCTTTGGTATATTATCTGAGGTGTACACGAACGCAATGCTTCAATAACCTGTAGGGCAGTGGCGTAGCTAAGGGGGGGCGGCGGTGGCGGTCTGCACCGGGTGCAACCCGATGGGGGGTGAAACCCGACGGTGAAAAAAATCTTATGAAAGAGAATATTGCCACAATAATATTTTACACATCAACACTGTCTGTCATTTATATTTTCGTAGCTCTATGGCTCGGTCTGTCAGGGTTTCCACAAATTCTGCTGTGTTGTTTTTTTTTTTTTTGCAAATGACTAACAACATAATTAGAGTGCATAGCGACCTTCAGTTGAATTTTAACAATGCAATTTGGGAATTTACAATTAGGGAAATAATAACCATTAATAGCTTCAGACTGATTTGGCTAAGAAATTATAAATTAGTCATCGTAAATATTGATCTAGATTTAGTATAAATTCATCGTCTGTAAGTGGTTCTGACACCAGTTTGATAATGCCTTCAGAGGGCGAAACAGCTGTAACGCTTAATAATAAATACGAAGCAGAACTTGTTTATAATAAACTGTTTTTATACATTGAATAATAATATTATTGAATATATAAAAGAAATAAAAAATTAAAATGGAGTTCTACAAAATAAACTTAATAACAATAAATTCTGCTGTTTTATTTTCGTTCTCTAACTGCTCGGTTGGGGATTCCCCTTAAATATTTCTCGCTTGTCACATGTGTCATTCTCATTACTTTTATAAATAAATTTTGTTTATGGATGTAATATTAATTATATTTCAATTTCATAAGTCAATAGGCATAATAATATTTTTTATAATTTAAAAATTATTATTATGAAAAATTATCATAATCATTTTCATAATTTCTAATATAGGCATATTAGATTTGTCAAAGAATTCATCATTTTTGCAAAAATCAGTCATTTTAAATACATTTAGAATTACGAAAGATTTTTTAAATATTTATGTTGAGGGATCAGTAGGATTTATCGGTCAAATTAGGAATTCCACAGAGCCGAACCCTCTGATATGAAAATATCTGGAGACGGTGAATTATATTCCCATTTAATAGTTTGGTAGATTAACGTGTTGTTCTCGTATTGTTTTGTATTAATTATACTTATATAATACACTTGCATGACGTGGATTTACTTGATGATCATTTATATGGAAAAGTGTAGGGAAAAGGGTAAGGGTTTAGTTTTTCCTATGGGAAAAACTAAACCCGTTCCTGTAAATCTGGTGAATAAAAAAAAAAAAGAATGTATAATAAAACAATGCTATTTACTCTCATAATATTGTAACTTGAGACTCTCATTTTATTACTTATTAAATTTAATCATACTTTACAATTATCGGATTTTTATTAATTTTAACCTTTAACTGGTGGTGTAAACCTTTAACCTGTGACAAGTGGTCTCACAGGCCGAGCAGCTTCAGTGAAACATCGTTTCACCCCCTTCCCCGCGCTTGCTTTGTTCCAACGCCTGAGTAGCTTCGATTTTAATTGCGTTTACGCCGCGCCGTAGAGAAGGATAGTTGCATCGCAGAATCCCAAATCGGTAAGTTACATCGATGTAAAGTTCAGCAGCGGTCTCTCAGACCCCATGTCACCATTTACGTAACTTTTTTAAGTAATTTTTTAAGGTTCTGATTTGCCACCTGAACCACAAAACTCCAATGACAGGCAAAAAAATACGGAAAACCTGTGCTAGTTGTTCTCCTAAGTTAAATCGCTAATTATTAATGTAATTTGTGTAAAAACATGTGTGCTTGCAATGTGCCAAACAATTATGCCCTGACTACCAATAAAAATAACCAAAGTTTGACCATTGCCAGTTCTGTAAAATGATACTAGTGATTAGATCATTATTTTTTTTAATTTATTGATTAGCATCTTCACTATAAGTGAAATTAGTATTTTTGTTATAATATGTTGATTTAATTTTTTTTGTTTGTGTTTACTGATCTCACTTCTAGTTTTTTTATTTTAGTTACTACGTATATTGTAATAACAAGTTCGTC
Source organism: Limnephilus auricula (assembly GCA_951813805.1). Classification (NCBI taxonomy): domain Eukaryota; kingdom Metazoa; phylum Arthropoda; class Insecta; order Trichoptera; family Limnephilidae; genus Limnephilus; species Limnephilus auricula. Next base: position 26,373,415 of record OX638408.1, read on the forward strand.
ATTAAAAATTACATTTAGAGGTTATTGATTACTTTTATTTTATCGTATTATATGTTATTAAACTACCCAATTAAATTACCCAATTTCTGGGCTATAGACCAGATACGGCAGCGGCCTCTCAGGCCGTTCGTCTCCAGTTACGTTACACAAAAACCATGTCACCAAAGGTTAACAGTTTTCATTATTGGGGTGACATAGAAAGGAAGGTCTTTTACATAGAAATAGTTTTAATTATAGTCGTTAGTTCTAGTGCTAGTAATCTGGTATTGATAAAAACTTTAAAGTAACGAAATGGAAAGCATAAAATTTATAAAAAACGTGCACAAAGTTTGACGAAAATGTCAAAGAATTTTTTTTATGAATTTCACAAGTGAGGATTTTATTTGCTTACTTCGGACACAAGAAGACGCCCACAATACAATTCTATCGATTTTTATCTTCAGCTGGATCATTAGTACCTGCCGGCTCACACACAGTATATTGGTTACCAATACACAATAATTTTAATTAAACAGATTTTTTTTCGTATACATATTAAAAACTCAAACGCTCGGACAAGAGCGCAGCCCGCATGAAAATAATCCAAAATCCTGGTAGAGAGAGCGCGCTTATATTAAAACACAATAGGAATGAATAGACGTAAGAGACGGCTGAGAAAATATTAAAAAAAGAGTCTTTTTAAGATAGAACAAAAACCTCTCCACAATTTCTTAAGGAGCATTTAAAGAAACACTGTGAATTTGTTCATACTTATAACATATTGAATAACAGAAATAGATGGGTTTTTTTATAATTTTCGGAGCATACTTTACGATTATTTCGCTGACCGGACAACTCAACAATGTCACTCATCACTCCTTTGGAATGTCATTAAAAGTGCTGAACAAAAAAAAACTTGGTTAAAAGGGTTACGTTAGGTTATGGGCTATTTTTTATGACTTTTCAAAGGAGTGTTGAAATGATCAAAAAAATCATTAAAAAATAAATCCGATAACGTGTTTTTTGACGAAAATACCTCAGTTTGTCTTTATTTAAGTTCGTACAATCTAAATTATTTACAAAAATTTTACACACTTATTTTGCTTAGACATTATTGAAAAATCATAAATACCTATGCTCAAAAAATACTTACAAGAAGTACACGATATTAAAAAATGTATCATCACGGGATTGAGCATTTTTATTGCTTATTTGAATGTAGGAATATATTAAAGCTAATTTTTAATGAAATAAAGTCGACATTGAGTTATCAGTTAAATTTTGGTTACGGAGAATAATCAGTCTTTGTCATCGGAACCGCCCTGTACATTTGCAAGGGCACGATTGCAAGTTGAAATTTGAATTCTCGGTCGCTGGTTAATGGGCCTTAATCGACATTGACAATAACATTACCATAAATTTATTCATCGTTGTGTATTGCTATCGGCTGAAAAATCTGATGAGTAACGTTTCTAATGCGATTTTGATGACATCTTCACGATCACGTTTATGTTCTGCGAGGACAAGAACAAGAATACAACATTTACAGGGCGTTCACACCTCCACCCGCCCAATGTCACGGGGCCATTGACTAACGCCCATGTCCATGTAACCAGACATCCACACGCCCAACCAACCTTGTCGGTAGACTGATTTATCGGCGGGACGCACTTTACTGCAAAATGACGTTATTTGAAGATATCAAAGAAAAGGAAAAAAAAACATTTTTCAACTTTTGCATAAAGAACATTTAGGTTCGGTTTTAAAGCGTTAACTTTGACCAGATGATTTAAATTTATTTAACTTTTATGTGAACACCACACATATCGATAACGGAAATTTTAAATGCTGTAAATAGTGTAAAGGACAAAGAAAGGGAGAGCGAAAAGAAAGTTTTTTATTTTTCAAAAAAATCATATCTGCCGGCCAGCGTAGTCTTGGGGTAAGGCTTTGGACTCCCATTCCCCACCTTCCTCTCCCAAATCTCCCTCCCCACTTACCTTCTGCCTAACAACATACCAATTGGGGATGGCATAGTCTCACTGGCTCCAGACGGGAGCAGTTGGGACTCTTATGAGGTATTCACATTAAAAAAAAACTTATTTTAGAGAACTATAATTATGATTTTTTTATTATAAAATAACATTGAATTTTCAGAATACTTAACATTTTTTGTAAATTTCTTTAACAACAATATTAAAATTAATCTTTTCAGAAAAAAAAAATATTTTGTTAGAAATATTCGACGAAAAAAAATGGAGAAAAATGGCACATTTAACTTTTCGATTTATTGTCCTTTACAATATCTTAAATTTCCACTGTCAATATATAAAAGGTTTTTGACTACGAATTCTAAAATCACCAGTTAAAATTCCGGTAAGTGGAAATAAATTTGATGAATTATTAATTTACGTTGTTTCACAATTAATTCACTTATATTTGCGGCACGTTCAAAAATGGAATATGCTATCAGTATCACTCTGGTGAAAGACCATCATACAAAATCCATTCTAGAACATGTCGCAAATATGCTGAATATTATTTTAAATGAATTAATTGTGAAACAAGGCAAATTAATAATGCATCAAATTTATCTCCACATACCGGAATTTTAATCCTCGACTTTCGAATTCGTAATCGAGAGAAATATCCCACGATCAGAGAGACCTTCAAAATGTCTATTTCATTTGTGTATTTTTCTAGGCTAGCTGTAAAAATCGAAAATATTTTTAGAAGAAATATTGATTTTTAAAATATCGAATTGGTTGATGCGAGCTATGTTCTCGCACCGTACGCACGTTGTGATACGCATATTCAATCGATGGGTGGTGAAGCGTGCATACAGATATCCAATATCAAGGTTATGAGTATATTTCCCAGAACCGATTAAATCGTTAAGTTTGTCAACAAATTAAATAACTTAGCTATATGTAATACTTTTTCGTAGCACACTGGAATATGATCCCCGATTTGGAGCCTTCATTGTGCAACCTACTAAAAACATAGTTGAATCTGTTCAAAGAGACAATGACACACTGAGACAACGAGCTATAAAACGGGAACAGACAAAACTCTGAATATCTAAAACGAAAGATTAAAATACTTAAAATTTTAAAGTTCTAAATTTAACATCCATTCAATCCCAGCGAATGAGATTAATAGAAATGTTAAAAATAAAACTAATGTGTTCGGAAATTTCCAATAAAGATCGAGGTTTATCGAGATTATAATGAGGTATACAATGAATACTTAACTGAACCAAACGTCCGTTCGGTTGGACACGAACGGCGATGTTTGCCACTCTTCAAAGGTTTCTACTTAACTGACATCCGTTGAGACATCTCAAAACTACATACAACAACCGTAACTCCATTAATGGAGGATTGAACGCCGTTGGTGCCAACAAAAAGTTGTCCACAGAAGCGAAGCTAGCAGTCCACAATGGAGTACTGGTGCCTACCCTGATGTATGGCAGTGAAGCATGGAACTGGCAGAGAAAGGATGAAAGTAGACTAAATGCTGTAGAAATGAGATCCCTGAGGCGTATGTGTGGTAAAACCATGCATGATCGTGTGAGGAATGTGGAGATCCGAAAAGAATGCAAGCTGATGTGAGAGTAAGATTAAGAAAGGGACACTTAGATGGTTTGGGCATGTTGAGCGAATGAATGAAGAAAGGAGTGTAAAGAAAATTTATGACGCGAATGTGAATGGTAGAAGAAGCCGAGGACGCCCAAGGAAGACGTGGCACGATCAAGTAAATCAGACACTTGAGTCGGGCCATGTCAAGAGTCGGAATAATAGAAGAGTATGTATGAGAAGATGTATGAATGTGAATGGGGCAAGGAGTGTGTGCCAAGACCGAGTAGTTTGGCGGTCCGTCCTCTCTGCATACCCCTGCGGGGAAATGGCGTGATGGTTAGTTAGTTAGTTAAGACTACATATACTAACCATAATATATGTAGTCTATACACCATACTAACCAACAGGCAAAATATCAGACTTCTCGTGCTTAGAACGAATTTCATCGGGCCACAAAGAAAACATGAAACATTTAGGGCCAGTTGTTTCGGAAAATTTCACGTATGAATTTTCCTCAAATAGTCATTCACCGAAAAATCTGGTTGTTTCAACCTCCGTCACAAGAAAGGCCAGTTGTTTCGAGAAATTTCACATATGAATTTCCTTCAAACCGTCATTCACCGAAAAATTGGGATGTTTCAACCTCCGTCAGAAGAAATTTCAACGAAAATTTCATAGAAATGTGATGTGAATGTGATCAGCCGAGTTCAGACGATTAGCGAAATAATGGGAGGCGCATGCGCAGACGTCAAAATTGTAATTCGGCGGAGTTCACTGAGTGAAATTTATCCAGTTCCTACCTCTCCCTACCCATCACCTTGCTGGAAAAGTATTAAATTAAATTACTATCTTTTAGCAAATGTCACTAAGTAGTAAAACTGCCCTTGTGTACTTTGTAATTTATAATCTTCTCCATGATATATATTGGTGTATAACTGTTTTATAGAGAACATGAAAAAATAAATAAATAAATAAATAAAGTAGGGAAGAACAATAGTGGAAATTCGAGTGCATTTGTTTTGAAAACAGAAGAAGGATCGGAACCACCTTGGAAGAAAGTTGTTGGGGTTTTTCGTGTAAATAAACTCGTTGTCAAGTAAAAAGAACTAATTTGACCATCTCGGAAGTACATAATATTGTATTCATTCGTTTTGTTGTGACGATAATCACCTCGAGGTATCGAGGTGGAACTGTATAACTATATGGTTGTGTCGTGTGCTCCTTCGCGGAGATATAGTGGTAAGTGATTGGTCATTCCTTTTCCTTGCATACCTTGATTTTTCCTACACATGCTATCACACAATTCCAGCAAAAATCAATTCGTTTCGTTTTTAGTATTTAAAGTGATCTGAAGTGCATATGCATACAAGTGCATCCGAAGCTGTAATTCGTAAGCAGTTTCGGATGCAACCCACTTGGTCATGCCATGTCATCTTCGGGCGTTCCCGACTTCTTCTACCATTTAATTCCGCGTCATATTATTCTCCTTAAACTATTTTCATCGTGTATATTTTTTGGCGAAAATAGTCCATATCCATAAATATTATAATAACAACTCTATTTTATTTGACAGTTTTCCTAAAGTTGTATAAAAACCTGAATTGTTTTAATTTTAAATAATAAAACAAACATTTCCAAGGAAAAGCTATGTGATTTCCAATATAAAAACACAGTTCCAATGTACCAATTATTATATTTTATTAGTCTTTGTCTTCGGGGAGAATGACGCAATTCAGAAGCTCTCCAAGAAACGAGAGATTAAAATCTTGAAAACGGGTTTTTCACTAAGTTCGACGATGCAACAATATGCATACACATGTAGCAACTTACTGTACAAGTGCCAAGGTCATCGTGGAATGTGCCACCAATCGCTGTATCAAATAACAGATTTAAACTTCACCAATAAATAATAAATTCACAATCACGTGTGATACCTGAATGTATATATATATATTAATGCTCTAAACGACCATATTTTAAGACAAGCCCTGCATGCGAAAAACGACCACTCTCCCCCTTAAGTTTAACCGACCCGAAAGCTGATTTTCGCGAGACAGGGACCGTGGATGAAATCACATACGATTTTTTCAGACCTGATTTGTATGGGAAAAATTCAGCCAGAAGTTTTACCAATTGCAAATTTTCATATAAAAAAACGGATGCAAAAAAAAAAACTGCTAATAAAACTGATGTATGAAAACCTAGCGGCGAAAACTAGAAGCGCTCATTATTCGACGAAGAAATTCAAAGTTATATTGCCAGCCGCCAGGTTCGCCCCTCAAAAAAGGAAAAATTTATCGTCAGACCTTCACGAAAAATTTGTGAAATAGCCTCAGTATTGAAATCGTAAAGTGTATATTTTTTTAAATATAAGGCGTCTCACTTCAACATTTTACATTTCGACGAGCCTCTAGGTAAATCAAAATTGCGACTTAAAAAAGATACCTGGCCTAGATGTTTTTGTATTATTTCGACTACGACAGGTTTCGGAACATTAAGAATATATTATATTTATGACTTTTCATGGAAATTTTGTCAGGATTCGTTTTCAAACGTCTGTAATTTCTGACGTTTACCAAAAAATGTCCGAGTTCAAAACTGTTAAAATGTTTGCAGCCAGTAAAGTAAAATGCTTTATTAAGGAAAAAATTATCGTCAGACCTTCAAAGTACTGAAATGTTGGGGCATTTTTGAAAATTATTCTATGGCGTCTCGCATGTTAATTTGACATTTCGACGAGTCTCATGTGTATCAATATTACGTCAAAAATAGCATATGTGGATAAGATGTTTTTCTATAATTTTGAAAACCATAGATTTCCGAACTCCAATAATACATTACATTTACCACATTTCATGTAAATTATTTCAGGATACATCTTCAAAAGTTGAAAAAATTCTGACGTTTATAAATGCGAACGATTATAAGCTTCAGGCTGCCGAGATCATAGAAAATATTTTACCAGTGGGTAGGTACCTACTTGCGTGGGAATGTTATTCTTCAAATATTGAGAATAAAACTGTTTAAATAACTAAGGATGATCAATTTTTTTTGCCAAATAGCGTAGGTACTTCTTTAAATAGTGTACATTAGTGATATTATAATATCATTCGGCGTGGGTGGTGTGCGTTGGTACCGCCACCCCGTGAATCATTTATTGGATGAACAAATCCTTTATAACCGGTTAATCTAAGTCGCCTCAGGGCCTATGTCATCTTTGGGGATGCTGTGTGAAGGGTTCTTTTTAGGAAAGTAAGGAGATGATGTTCTGGGAAGTAAAAATGTATGAGGGATGGGTAGGAATCTGGGAATCAGTGTGTGGAGTGAGGGACGAATGATTTTATCCCTCCCACTGCGGTGCAAGGTGATGTTCCGAGAGAGCTCTGCTGAAGAAGCCAAAAAGTCTCCCTAAACCAGTCTCTTCCGATCTGGTCTGCCACGAAATTGGTGGGCAGACTAATCCACCGCCAAGACCGGGACAAACCTCATGAACCCAGGCACCACTTCTAAATCACCAAACATAGCGAACCACTTGAAATGACCTATTGCAGAGGCGTTAGCCTACCCGCCCAGCGAATGTTTTTAGCGTAAGATCCTCACGGCCTTTGCGGTAGGTCAGCAGAGGCCGTAGCACGCTCGCTCTATAACGATCGATAGGATAACTATCAGTAACTTCTCATCGTTCCCTAGCATGACTACAGATCGCCAACGAATAAGTGACAGGTCACAATGACTAAGTGTCCTTCGTAACATATTCGACATCAACTATTGTTTGTACGTTAGCGATGTGCAGTTGTCCTAGGGAACGATGAGAAGTTACCGATAGTTATCCTACCGATCGTTATAGAGCAAGCGTGCTAGGGCCTGAATAAAAAAATTAGACTTTAGCCTTTAAAAAATTGAGCTTTGGCGTATTTGAGAATCCTTCATTTGCAAACGAAATTGCCTGAAAATGACGGCCTCTGGCGTAGATGTTTTTTGATATATTCAATGGCAAAAGGTTTCTAAAACTTATTCAACCGTTTTTTTAGTGGCATTCCATTGAAAATATTCCACAATATCGTGCTAAAAATTTGACATTTTACAAAAAAATCCATGAAAAATCCGCTAACAAATTTTACAACATTTAAAAAGATTACTTGCCAGTGGATTCGTATAATATTATCACTGGGTAGGTACCTACTTTGCTCCATCGAATTACAAATAAATGGTTTGAAATTAAGAGAAATCACCAAAGATGGTACGTACTAAATGCGTTTCTTCTGAAAAATGCCGATTGCAGTTTGTCGGTCTTTTAATTCAAATTCAGAAACAGGGTGGTAAAAAAAATTCCGCTCGAAATATACTGATTAATTTTTTTATTAAAACTCATGATTTTTTCCTTATTTTTTTTTTGTTTAGAAAATATTGTCGGGCGTTTGCGACCAACGTTTTTGCGGCGCATTAAAATTTATCTAAATAAGATGCAAAGTTTTTTTTCTAATTTTCTATACATTTATCGTTATTAATAATTATTTATTACGAAAAGAGTTATGGCGTCCGTGAAATCAAAAGGTGGACACTTGAAAGATGTCATTTCCATAAAAAAATATTAAAGATTCGATTAAAAAAAAAAAGTCAATTTTTTAAACGATTGGTTTTTGTAATAATGAGTGAGGAAATTTTGCCGGACCCTGTCGTTCATTTCGACTGTCCAATCAGGAGTTCACTAGGCATGCGGATTGCATTGAATTCAAATATCGATATTTACTCTAAGTAAGAACTTCTTTCCTTTAAATCACAAAAAAATTATGATATAAAATAAAATAAAAAGTAACCAAAGATGGATATTTCCAAAAAAATGTAGGTGTACACGGGGGTAGGTAGATATGCAGGTAGGTAGGAACTAAGTACTGAACAGGTACTCTGGGTAGGTAGGTATGTATGAAGGTACTTTTTATAAACTAGGTGGGTTCGATGCAGTGCTACAGATTTTTTATATGCATATAAATCGAAAAATAGATCGGTCAGGATTCGTTCGTTTACTTTTGACATTATTAAATTTTAAAATAAAAATAATTATACGTGTGCACGGGTACCCGGATATTGTTAAAGAATTTCTTTGTGTAATTTTTTTGCTGCAGTAAAATTGAGTTTGATAAGATGGTTTTTTTGATAAGTAATAAAATTGGAATGTTTTTTTTTTTTTTAGAAATTACGTAGGTAAATGAACAAATATTTTTAGTTTGAGGGTTAGGTAGGTTTTTTTCCAATACTATTCATCTGATGGCGACAAAACTTTTGGGATTTGATGTGTGCATGCCCGGGTTGGTTTCTACGCATAATAGTAAGCTCTGGCTTTATGAAATTATTTTATATACTATTCACCCGATCGAGATGAAACTTTGGAGATTTGATGTGTGCATGCCTGGGATGGTTTTTATGCATAAAAGTAAGCTCTGGCGTTATGAAAATATTTCCTTTAATTTTCATCCGATTGAGATGAAACTTTGGGAATTCGATGTTGGCATGCTCGGGATGGTTTCTATGTAAAAGAGTAAGCTTTGGCGTTATGAAATTTTTTCCAATACTATTCATTTGATTGCGACAAAACTTTTGGGATTTGATGTGTGCATGCCCGGGTTGGTTTCTACGCATAATAGTAAGCTCTGGAATTATGAAATTATTTACGCATAATGGTAAGATCTGGCGTTATGAAATTATTTCCTATACTTTCCATCCGATTGAGATGAAACTTTGGGAATTCGATGTTGGCATGCTCGGGATGGTTTCTATGTAAAAGAGTAAGCTCTGGCGTTATGAAATTTTTTCCAATACTATTCATCTGATTGCGACAAAACTTTTGGGATTTGATGTGTGCATGCCCGGGTTGGTTTCTACGCATAATAGTAAGCTCTGGCTTTATGAAATTATTTCCTATACTATTCATCCGATTGCGATGAAACTTTGGGGATTTGATGTGTGCATGTCCGGGATGGTTTCAATGCGTAATAGTAAGCTCTGGCGTTATCAAATTATTTCATATACTATTCACCCGATTGAGATGAAACTTTGGAGATTTGGTGTGTACATGCCTGGGATGGTTTTTATGCATAAAAGTAAGCTCTGGCGTAATGAAATTATTTCCTTTACTTTTCATCCGATTGAGATAAAACTTTGGGAATTCGATGTTGGCATGCTAGGGATGGTTTCTATATATAAGAATAAGCTCTGGCATTATGAAATTATTTCCAATACTATTCATCCGATTGCGATGAAACTTTGGGGATATGATGTGTGCATGCTCGAAATGGTTTTAAAATATAATAATGAGCTCTAGCGTAATGAAATTATGTACAATAATATTCATCCGATTGCGATGAAACTTTGGTGAGTTATTGTGCGCAAGCCCGCGAAGTTTTCTTTATATAATGCAGAGCTTTGGCGTTATCAAATTTGTACAAAAAATTTAAATAGGTGTAACGGGAGTTATGATAAAAGTGAGTGCATATCATATAATTTAGAAACAATTTATTAGTGAAAAAATTGAGCCGTAAACTTCTAGGCCCCTTTTTGCGAGAAAAGGACCATACTGAACGCCTTAACCAGGGCGACCAAAGTGGCTAAGTAGCGGGTGTACAAAATTGAGCGATTAACTCACAGGACCCGAGTAGTTCTCACAATCCTTGCTTCATCTACATTCAAACATCGATTTTTTTTTTTTTAAATATTTAATTTTTAAAAAATGTAGACACTCACACTTCTTGCTTCATCCACATTCAAACGTCAAATCGCTTAGTGCTTTAACCAATTAGTTGCCTTGCAACGGGCAAAAGCTAGTATATATTAATGCTCGTAACCACCAGATTTTAAGTCAATCGCAGTCTTGCGAAAAACGACCACTCTGCCCCTCGAGTTTAACCGACCTCAAAGCTGATTTTCGCGAGACATCGACCGTGGATAAAAATACATACGATTTTTTCAGACCTGATTTGTATGGGAAAAATTCAGCCAGAATTTTACCAATTGCAAATTTTCATATAAAAAAACTGATGCAAAAAAAATAAACTGCTAATAAAACTGATATATGAAAACCTAGCGGCGAAAACTAGAAGCGCTCATTATTCGACGAAGAAATTCAAAGTTGTATTTCCAGCCGCCAGGTTCGCCCATCAAAAAAGGAAAAATTTATCGTCAGACCTTCACGAAAAATTTGTGAAAGAGCCTCAGTACTAAAATCGTAAAGTGTATATTTTTTTAAATATAAGGCGTCTCACCTCAAAACTTTACATTCCGACGAGCCTCGAGGTAAATCAAAATTGCGACTTAAAAAAGATACCTGGCTTAGATGTTTTTGTATTATTTCGACTACGACAGGTTTTGGAACATAAATAATATATTATATTTATGACTTTTCATGGAAATTTTGTCAGGATTCGTTTTCAAACGTCGGTAATTTCTGACGTTTACGAAAAAAATTCCGAGTTAAAAACTGTTAAAATGTTCGTAGCCAGTAAAAAAATGCTTTATTAAGGAAAAAATTATCGTCAGACCTTCAAAGTACTGAAATGTTGGGGCATTTTTGAAAATTATTCTATGGCGTCTCGCATGTTAATTTGACATTTCGACGAGTCTCATGTGTATCAATATTACGTCAAAAATAGCATATGTGGTTAAGATGCTTTTCTATAATTTTGAAAACCATAGATTTCCGAACTCCAATAATACATTACATTTACCACATTTCATGTAAATTATTTCAGGATACATCTTCAAAAGTTGAAAAAATTCTGACGTTTATGAAGAAATGCAAAATAAAAACAGGTTAAACGTTACCGGCCAGCTACATAACGTTGATTTTAATTGCTGGGTTGGTACTTTTGTAAAGACAAATAAAATTCGAACGGTTCAGGCTGCCGAGATCATAGAAAATAATTTACCAGTGGGTAGGTACCTACTTGGGTGGGAACGTTATTTTTCAAATATTGAGAATTTAACATGATGAATAAAACTGTTTAAATAACTCAGGATAATCCATTTTTTTTGCCTAATGGTGTAGGTACTTCTTTAAATAGTGCACAATAGTGTTATTATAATATCATTCGGCGTGGGTGGTGTGCATTGGTACTGCCACCCCGTGAATCATTTGTTGGATGACCAAACCCTTTATAACCGGTTAATCTGAGTCGATTTAAGAATATCTAAATATATTCAGGTTGGCAAAAAGATGTATCTCAGTGACGTTTTGCATCGTTATATGCACCAATACACACAATCCTAAGGGCGGGCTTTTTCGTGTGAATGTTTATGCATAAACTATGGATCTTACTCGACTAACTTAAAACAAAATTAGGAAAATCTACCGGGAAAAGAGAAGTTTATTTAATTTTTATAATAGCTCTACACAGGAGGCCTTGAAGAAAATAATTCCTCTCAGGGCCTATGTCATCTTTGGGGATGCTGTGTGAAGGGTTATTTTTAGGAAAGTAAGGAGATGATGTTCTGGTAAGGAAAAAGTTATGAGGGGTGGGTAGGAATCTGGGGATCAGTGTGTGGAGTGACGGACGAAAATAATTCCTCTCAGGGCCTATGTCATCTTTGGGGATGCTGTGTGAAGGGTTCTTTTTAGGAAGGTAAGGAGATGATGTTCTGGTAAGGAAAAAGTTATGAGGGGTGGGTAGGAATCTGGGGATCAGTGTGTGGAGTGACGGACGAATGATTTTATCCCTCCCACTGCGGTGCAAAGTGATGTTCCGAGAGAGCTTTGCTGAAGAACCCAAAAAGTCTCCCTAAACCAGTCTCTTCCGATCTGGTCTGCCACGAAATTGGTGGGCAGACGAATCCACCGCCAAGACCAGAACAAACCTCATGAACCCAGGCACCACTTCTAAATCAACAAACATAGCGAACCACTTGAAATGACCTATTGCAGAGGCGTTGGCCTACCCACCCAGCGAATTTTTTTAGCGTAAGATCCTCACGGCTTTTGCGGTAGGTCAGAGGCCCTAGCACGCTCGCTCTATAACGATCGATAGGATAACTATCGGTAACTTCTCATCGTTCCCTAGCATGACTACAGATCGCCAACGAATAAGTGACAGTTCACAATGACTAAGTGTCCTTAACATATTCGACATCAACTGTTGTTTGTTCGTTAGCGATGTGCAGTTGTCCTAGGGAACGATGAGAAGTTACCGATAGTTATCCTACCGATCGTTATAGAGCAAGCGTGCTAGGGCCTGAACAAAAAATTAGACTTTAGCCTTTAAAAAAATTGAGCTTTGGCGTATTTGAGAATCCTTCATTTGCAAACGAAATTGCGTCAAAATGACGGCCTCTGGCGTAAATGTTTTTTGATATATTCAATGGCAAAAGGTTTCGAAAACTTATTCAACCGTTTTTTTAGTGGCATTCCATTGAAAATATTCCACAATATCGAGCTAAAAATTTGACATTTTACAAAAAAATCCATGAAAAATCCGCTAACAAATTATACAAGATTTAAAAATATTACTGGTCAGGTGGATTGGTATAATAATAATCACTGGGTAGGTACCTACTTTGCTCCATCGAATTACAAATAAATGGTTTGAAATTAAGAGAAATCACCAAAGATGGTAGGTACTAAATGCGTTTCTTCTGGAAAAATGCCGATTGCAGTTTGTCGGTCTTTTAATTCAAATTCAGAAACAGGGTGGTAAAAAAAATTCCGCTCGAAATATACTGATTAATTTTTTTATTAAAACTCATGATTTTTTCCTTAATTTTTTTTGTTTAGAAAATATTGTCTTGCGTTTGCGACCAACGTTTTTGCGGCGCATTAAAATTTATCTAAATAAGATGCAAAGTTTTTTTTCTAATTTTCTATACATTTATCGTTATTAATAATTATTGATTACGAAAAGAGTTATGGCGTCCGTGACATCAAAAGGTGGATACTTGAAAGATGTCATTTCCATAAAAAAATATTAAAGAGTCGATTTAAAAAAAAAATCATTTTTTTAATCGATTGGTTTTTGTAATAATGAGTGAGGAAATTTTGCCGGACCCTGTCGTTCATTTCGACTGTCCAATCAGGGAGATCACTAGGCATGCGGATTGCATTGAATTCAAATATCGATATTTACTCTAAGTAAGAACTTCTTTCCTTTAAATCACAAAAAAAATATGATATAAAATAAAAAAAAGTAACCAAAGATGGATATTTCCAAAAAAATGTAGGTGTACACGGGGGTAGGTAGATATGCAGGTAGGTAGGAACTAAGTACTGAACAGGTACTCTGGGTAGGTAGGTATGTATGAAGGTACTTTTTATAAATTAGGTGGGTTCGATGCAGTGCTACAGATTTTTTATATGCATATAAATCGAAAAATAGATCGGTCAGGATTCGTTCGTTTACTTTGGACATTATTCAATTTTAAAATAAAAATAATTATACGTGTGCACGGGTAGCCGGATATTGTTAAAGAATTTCTTTGTGTAATTTTTTTGCTGCAGTAAAATTGAGTTTGATAAGATGGTTTTTTGTTGAACAAATATTTTTTGTTTGAGGGTTAGGTAGGTTTTTTTTCCAATACTATTCATCTGATGGCGACAAAACTTTTGGGATTTGATGTGTGCATGCCCGGGTTGGTTTCTACGCATAATAGTAAGCTCTGGCTTTATGAAATTATTTTATATACTATTCACCCGATCGAGATGAAACTTTGGAAATTTGATGTGTGCATGCCTGGGATGGTTTTTATGCATAAAAGTAAGCTCTGGCGTTATGAAAATATTTCCTTTAATTTTCATCCGATTGAGATGAAACTTTGGGAATTCGATGTTGACATGCTCGGGATGGTTTCTATGTAAAAGAGTAAGCTCTGGCGTTATGAAATTTTTTCCAATACTATTCATTTGATTGCGACAAAACTTTTGAGCTTTGATGTGTGCATGCCCGGGTTGGTTTCTACGCATAATAGTAAGCTCTGGAATTATGAAATTATTTACGCATAATGGTAAGATCTGGCGTTATGAAATTATTTCCTATACTTTCCATCCGATTGAGATGAAACTTTGGGAATTTGATGTTGGATACTCGGGATGGTTTGAACATAAAAGAGTAAGCTCTGGCGTTATGATTTTTTTTCCAATACTTTTCATCTGATTGCGACAAAACTTTTGGTATTTGATGTGTGCATGCCCGGGTTGGTTTCTACGCATAATAGTAAGCTCTGGCTCTATGAAATTATTTCCTATACTATTCATCTGATTGCGATGAAACTTTGGGGATTTGATGTGTGCATGTCCGGGATGGTTTCTATGCGTAATAATAAGCTCTGGCGTTATCAAATTATTTCATATACTATTCACCCGATTGAGATGAAACTTTGGAGATTTGATGTGTGCATGCCTGGGATGGTTTTTATGCATAAAAGTAAGCTCTGGCGTAATGAAATTATTTCCTTTACTTTTCATCCGATTGAGATGAAACTTTGGGAATTCGATGTTGGCATGCTAGGGATGGTTTCTATATATAAGAATAAGCTCTGGCATTATGAAATTATTTCCATTACTATTCATCCGATTGCGATGAAACTTTGGGGATATGATGTGTGCATGCTCGAAATGGTTTTAAAATATAATAATGAGCTCTAGCGTAATGAAATTATCTACAATAATATTCATCCGATTGCGATGAAACTTTGGTGAGTTATTGTGCGCAAGCCCGCGAAGTTTTCTTTATATAATGCAGAGATTTGGCGTTATCAAATTCATACAAAAAATTTAAATAGGTGTAACGGGAGTTATTAGAAAAGTGAGTGCATATCATATAATTTAGAAACAATTTATTAGTGAAAAAATTGAGCCGTAAACTTCTAGGCCCCTTTTTGCGAGAAAAGGCCCATACTGAAAGCCTTAACCAGGGCGACCAAAGTGGCTAAGTAGCGGGTGTACAAAATTGAGCGATTAACTCACAGGACCCTTTGAGTAGTTCTCACAATCCTTGCTTCATCCACATTCAAACATCGATTTTTTTTTTCAAATATTTAATTTTTTAAAAATGTAGACACACACACTTCTTGCTTCATCCACATTCAAACGTCAAATCGCTTAGTGCTTTAACCAATTAGTTGCCTTGCAACGGGCAAAAGCTAGTTATTAATTATTGCGTCAGTATTATTAGAAGTTATATCTAATAACGATTAGTTTTTAAATGAACCTTTGATGAGTGAACGGAAAGTATTTTCAAGGTTAATCGAACAATTCAATATCAGCTGACTTTATTTCTGATATCTTTCCACTACTAATTTATTTCTTATTCTTTGAAACATTTACAGAGTGATAATAATTATTACATTAGGCATTAGGCGATGCACCACGTCGAGTAAAATTCGAAATCGGGCCGCTAACAATAACACTCCTCATGTAGATGGCGATAAGGTTTAAATTCCCGCTTAAGAGGCTAGACTTTGAACGACACGCGGAACACCCGCGTCTGTCATTCTGTCCCGCTCACAATAAGCTCACGCACACTTACAATACATGCGAATGCGAAATGTGTGAATGAGACAACGCTCAAATATACACAAATCGCTCGAAAAGGGGTTTATGGAGAATACACTTTTCTACACCGAAACTTTCACGAAATTGAAATTTAAAAAAATATATATTTTTTAGAAAGAAGAAGCTACGTCGGTAGCTTTTTATAATTTTATAATTCTTTATGAGAGTTGAGTTAGCAGCACTTTTTCCTTAAATAATATTTTTTCATAAATCGTACATGTTTGACAGTGAATGTTTACGTTAATACGAAACGCATCGAAAATTCGAAAACATACCGACATAGTTTTCACCCTCTAGAAGGCAGTATAAAAAAATATGTTAATTTTGTGCAATTTTCGATGTAGAAAAGTGTATTTTCCCGGGCGTCCTTTTTGTATGGGCCGAAAAGCGAAGTCTATCGTCTTAACACAGGCCGCCCATTTTGATTTTCAGAAGAAAAAAGCATTGCCGAAAAGCGTGTTTTATTTTATATCGCGATGTTCATGCACAATTTTTTAAATGTTTTACGGTAAGACTTTTACAGAAGAAAACCGTAACCCAAGGGGGTTTTGTAAGTAGGAGATTTTGAACTTTAAAGAAATTTTTGAGATACTTTTTTTAGGCTTATACTTTAAAGTGTGACCTGTCAAAAAATTCTCGAATATTTCAAATATGTGATCTACTCGCAGTATTTAATTAAAGCGTCTAATATATTTCTAAGCGATACAATTTTCAAACCAAAAACACAAACATGACTTTCCTTTATCTTGTAGTGCTTCCACCCGAATGAAATTGCCATTTTGATGTGCATAGATGTTAACATTTTATTGAAAAATATTCGCAGGATGCGTAAATCAAGGTTTAATTGATACTAGTGAAATAAGAGAAATAATAATAAATACAGTACAGAGAAAGAGAAGAAAGAAAGAAAAGACATAAAAATAAAGCAATTAGATAAATTTTAATCGGATGCAATGGCTGAATTGGTAGAGCGCCGTCGCGGTAAGATGTGAGATCTGGGTTCGAGTCCCAGTTGCGACCATTATGTTTTATTATTGTTCTGTGTCTTGTTCATTTTCATATTTTAATTTAGATTATTATTGTTGTCTTCTTCTTCAAAGATAAATTTTAGTTTAAATACTTCTATATGCCTTACTTAGTAGCTTATAATAAATAAAATTAGTGCTTACATGTTTTTTTTTAATATGGCTGTTTATAAAGATGTCACGTTCTATGACATTGTACAATCTACACATTCGTGACATTGGATTGAAATAGGCAATATTTTTATTAAATAACGTATATTAGGTACTTTAATGTGAATATTACTTAGACTACTTAGACAATGAGTGGTTTCAAGCTTGTTGTGAATAATTTTGTACAAACATTTTAAGTCATTAGATCAGTCTTTCTCAAAGTAGGCGATAAGGTCCCTTGTGGGCGCAAAGAAAATTAGGGGGCGTTAAGAAAATCGAATTAAGAAAGACGAATTCTGTCTATAAAGACACGCCACCACTTGAGATGAGATTTACTATTCGAATGTTTTTTCAGAACCACATTGGCCACACGTTGCGATGCGTGTGGCCAATGTGATTCTAAGTCATGTATTTCCATAGAAAATATATGGTTGCTAAGTAGTCCAGATATTGTCATGCGTAGCGTGGCAAACGTACGTCAACCCAGTATGTATCCACCTTTATGTATACACATTTGAAATATGTACAGAAATATTAATTAATAAAATAATATTATGCTATCTACTTTCTCGCTTGTCTGAATCGTTCCGACAATCAGGTCCAATTTTGAAAATCAAAGCAAAACTAAGTTATAGAGGTCATTAAATCGGAGTTACACAGAGACATAAAGTTGAAATAAATTTCACATTTGAAAAAAGAATCTTTAAAACGGTCACCATCTTGAAACGGAACGAACAAATTAATTTAAAGATGGACGAAATGCAAAACAGTCACTAAGCTCAGTCAAAAAGACATAAAGAAAACGTGCGACATGATATACAAAATAATAAGTAAGACAAGTATAAAATTACAAAGTAACACTAACACAAGAGTCAACAAATATGAAGATTTTTATATTATTATTTTTATTTAATTTTAACTAAATGCGTTAAACCACAAATTGTAATTTTTTAATCGAAATCGAAAACTGGAACAGAAAGAAAAAGTACGGTCATGTCTGGGGCTCAAACCCAGAACCTTCCGCATTCCAGGCCGCGACTCTACCAACTGAGCAATGTGGCCATATTCGATTCTTCTCATATTTAACTGTATCATACTTCATTGAAGAAGAAGATAACAATAATAATCTAATTTTTAAAAATATGAAAATGAACAAGACACAGAAAAATAATAAAAGATAACGGTCGCAACTGGGACTCGAACCCAGAACCTTACGTCTTACCGGGACATACACCTCTACCAATTGGCCTATTTCGATCCCGGTAAGACGTAAGGTTCTGGGTTCGAGTCCCAGTTGCGACCGTTATCTTTTATTATTTTTCTGTGTCTTGTTCATTTTCATATTTTTAAAAATTAGATTATTATTGTTATCTTCTTCTTCAATGATATATTACATTGAAGGGAATAACCTTCAAAAGTTAAAAAAGAGAGTTTTTCTTATAAAAATATGAGTATCATACTTCGACTGAGAACTTATATTCTTAACCAATAAGAACAACCAATATTCTTATCCTAATTTTCTTAAAGCGGGCGACAAACGCGAAGTTCACATCAAAAAGATACTGCGTTATAAGAAGTATCTTTTCTACCGACATACTACGTTATAAAATATTCCTTCCTACGGCAGGAGAAGGGGTCAGTTGAAATCGGAAGCGGTCGAGAGAATATCATTTCTTTGTACTGGATATGTTAACTTGACAGCTCCGTGCATGCTCCGTGTATTAAAAATGACCCCCTCTCCTGTTTACGGTAGAGAGGGGGTCGCATAACTTTTCTGATATCGCCACTGTAGCGAATACGAAAAATAATTCCGATTAGCGAAGATTCAAACCGCGATCACAGCGCATCATCTTTTTACGTCTGGCGGGTCTCATGGGATTGTATGGCGAGCGCTATTGTGTTATAAATAACTTTTTGATGTGAACTGCGAGTCTGTCGCTACCTTAAAGCTTTTTATTGGCTGCTATCTTTATGTATGATTGCAAGATTCAATTCGAACTAAATGCTATGTAGATAGTGTCTTGGATAAATTTATCCATTTTTATTTAATATGCGACATCTATTGACTTTTCTGCAAGTCTAGGATTAATATTTATTTTTATTTTTCGATTGAGTTTCGCTAATGTTGTCTTCGTTAATTAAAATATTGATTTTTTTTAATTTGTGAAATCAACGTGCACGAGATGCGGAAATCATGATGTAACACCTATACAAGAATCTACAGTCCGCCTCGGAACAGGAATCCCTAGTGAGGAAGACTGAATAAACTAATTTACTTAGATAGTCATTGATAAAAAAATATGAGTCTCACAACTTTCGCCAAAGTTTTTAATACCATAGATATATGTAGACTTACTGGCTCCACTCAGCTGAAACTATATGTATAAAAACTAGCTGACCCGACCGAGCGTTGCTGTGGCTAACGAAACACAACACCATCTACTGGATGGTTACCTAACCTAGATAACCAAGTGTTAATAAATTAACTCACACCGCCATCTGTTAGAAACTTAATGAACTTACAAATAATTACAATGCATTGTCCCATAACAAACATTTAATTTGCATTAATAAATATTTAGGTCAATCATCATATATTTTAAGTTGGACCACATTACACACAGTAAGCCAAATTTAATCAAAATCGGTTAAATAGTTTCGGAGTTTATCTTGGACTAACATCACGACGCGTGATTTTTATACATAAAGATACATAAATAACACCTTCATCCAGCAACAACAAGTGTTTAATTAATATGTTAACCAACATTCAACAATTCCACTTGAAATTAACACTATGACACCGGTAAACAGTAGATACTATCTGGTGTTATATATAAGTAGGCACTGGCAACACAAAAAACGGAACTCGAGCAATTTCCTGCATAAAAAGCCATGTGGTAAACACAGCCAGCGAACATAAATCTAATTGAATAAATTAAATCCAATGGAATGGCAACACCAGTTTACCTGTCCACTCACCTGAACTGGTAATCAATGTTGCCATAAATATAATACACGTATTAATCCAAACATTCACTCAGCACTATTAATGGCACATCATGTGAATAACTTGGATCGTTTTAACAGTTTTATGATTATTTAAAAAAAAAAAGTTTTATACCGCGTAAGAGTCCCAAGTGCTCCTGTCTGGAGCCAGTGAGACTATGGCTTCCTCAATTGGGGTATGTTGTGAGGCTGAAGGTAGCGGACAGGGGAAAGAGATGAGGAAGTTTAAAAAAAATGTTCTAGAGGAAGGTGGGGAAGTGCCTGGCTATTCTCTGGTCAACAAACACGGCTAAAGCCATTTCAAGCAACGTTTCAATTCTGAATGGTGGTCTTACACCAGGGCGATACTGATAGTATCCCCCACTCTATATATAATATATATATATATTATTTTAATTAATTAATTGTGAAAAAACACATCAATCAAATAAAAATTATTTGCGCACGCCGTGTTTGAACTTGCGACCTTCGTATTGGGAGTCAAGAGCCTTACCTCTCGACCACGCCGGCTGCTGAATTGTTGTTATCAGCAAAAATACCCGGCATGCGTTGTAATGCCAGTAATTATTTCACCCTGCGCGCCCCCTGCCCTCCCGCAGCCCCTCCTCCCTCCGCGTTCCCCTCCCTCCATCCCGCACTCGCCTTCAATCTCCTAGTTCTCTCTCCTTTATTCCACTTCCCCCACGGATTCCCCGCGTGCCTTCTCTCCCGACCACTGAACTGTGATCCATACACATTTTACATCACCCATTATATTTTTTATAAAAATTCATAACGCCAGAGCTCACTATTAACCTGTCGTCTGTGGCTCGGACGCCGGCATATCGGACATTTAAAATTTTTTTTAAATGATTTTCAACCCTTATGTATAAAGAAACTGCACACGGACAAAGTCAGAATCGCTTGCGCCAATATCATTCCAGACGTTGCCTTTAATTTCAGTAATGTAGCTTCTCGGAATGATTTGTAATTAATTTCTATGGAGAACGATCAGCATGTGGCCATATGTCATCCCACATTCAAGAGGTTAAATGTTTAGAAACCTTTGCATGCGTGCGCACAACAAATCACCGAAGTTTCATTGCATGGTATAGGATTTTACAATTTATTTATTTATTCTTTTTTCACATGTTAGGTATTACAGTTAATAATACAATTAATAACCTCACTAAGACAATCCTGTGTTGAGGTTAAAAATTATTCAAAGTAACAAAAATAACACAAAATAATATAGGTAGATAAGATATGTACAATAATAGCTTGGAAAGAACAATATTGTTACATTAAGGGGGTTTCTCATCATCCTCCTAATAGCTTATCTAATAGCTTAATAATTATTGGGAATGCAATAATTCCACTGGCAGATGAAAGCCTTGTGTGGAATAACACAAATTAATAAAATAAAAACTATGTATTAGATATGCAATTATACAATTTTTTCACTTTGTTCCAATTATTTTCACCAGGACAGGTTTCGGCCTACTATGGAATGAAAACTTTGTTTAATTTCATATCTAATACAATGGAATTCCACCATGAATTAACATTTAAAAAACTAGACTCATTAAAAACTATGTCTTGAAGATCAATAACAGATGTTTGCTTTGTTGATCAGTAATTCCAGAGATGACGACTTAATTTAATTGATGTAAAATCAGCCAATAACTACTCCTTCAACGAATTTTCGCCAATACCAGAAAGATTTATTGTTATTTCTTTTACACACAGTGACGTAATAATAATAATTGTCATTGGGATTTTCCATAATATTCCTCTGTAATTAACAGCCATTTCCAAATGATTAAAGACGACATTGTTGATCAAAATCATCAAGGAAAGATCGAAGTCTATAATTTAACGATAGAAGAAACCTTCTTGGAATTAATTCAAGTGGAAACCGGTTTGTAGCATCGCTCGTCGCTAACAAATCATTAAAGTTCTTGTGGTAAACTTAGCAAACATTGAAAATATAATATTAATTTTATCACATAACCACTGGAGCGATTTAGGTCCAAATTAAGACCGCTTTTATTTTTGTACGATTGATATCGGTCCGAAATTGGACCACATTTTCCTACCATTCGTAAAAGATTTATTGTAATTATTTGAAACATTTTCATGGCCAGCAATTTATTCTATCAGATAGTTGATAAAATAGACTTTATGTCTATACCGATATAAAGTTAAAGATTTTTTTAATAATTAGTCTACCAATTTTAAAAATGTAGGATAATTAGTAAAATATAGGTGAATTAATGGCTGTATAGAACTACAATTTGTTTATATGTTTACATACACAAATGTGGAGTAATGATTTTTTTTAAATGTGGGCGAGAAATTTTCATAATTAATTTTCAAAAGTGGCGAGCAGTCAAAGTGGATAACTGTATTTTCATGACTTTAGATTCGAGTTTGAGGGTTAGTACTAAAATATTTCTCATGGCATTCTGTGTGGAGATAATGTAAAAACAATCAGGAAAATAATCGTTGATTTTAGGGAAATAAAATCCTATTTACATAAATATAAGGAATATTTTATTGTTGGTAATATAATTTAGACGATCTGATAAAGTGGTACATTTAAGATTCGATTTTTCGTTGTTTTTGAAAAGTATGTCGTAAAACATCTTGCTGTTTAATTAATTCGTAAAGGAAGTGGCAATCATTTATAATGCGTGAAATTCGAAACCCAAGGAGATCGTTATATTTAAGGACAAAGAAATCCGTGGTCGAAAAGCAAGGTCAAATTGGAATACAAAATCATCTATGGATTCAATACACAGACTAATCAATTATTCGGAAGTTAAAAACAGAGTATCAGATTGATTCAATTTCTATAATATGCAAAGAGATTAAAAACTAGACCAAACCTAGATTAGGATTGGGATCGTTGGGGCACGGATACCAAGTGAGAATTTTGTGTTTGTTTTCCTAATATTTCAATCAGATAGACTGCATTGGGGGAACTTGAATCTTCTCATTCATGTGGTCGCATTAACTTTCGATTTTTCCAATGTTTTCCAAAATAAAATAAAAATATGTAAAACAGAAGAAAAATTAATGCAATAATCAACACCTATAATCTACAGGCACATAAAGAAGAATGTACCGGTACGGGTTTTTAGGTTTGTTTTTTAAAGAAATCTACAGTTTTATTTCAAGATTAATGAAATTTTGTACACTTTGGCCTTCAAAACAGGCCGAAGGTCAGTGTCTATACGAGACATGGAAAATCAACCCCAACCCCCATTTACAACCCAAGAGTGATACTTCTTGATGAAATTTTGCACACTTCCCTTTCAAAATAAGAAGAAAATTATTGTCTACATTTTATTTCGAAAAACTATGTGCAGGGGCCGAGCAAGACTTCGAGGAAAATATAGTTAGACAATTTCAATAAAAACAATAAACATACGTCAAGTACCTACTTAAAGAACAGTCGTGCATGTCAATAATATTGTGAAGGTGTATTATATTTCAAGTAACCTCTTAATTATTTGTACCTTAATAATAATCAATATGGATGATTGAAAAAGGGCCTCCAGAACGTTTTATTAAAAAAAATAGGCATTGCGATTGCCCGGGCCCTTCGAACAAATAAGTCCTTGTGCCAAATGAGTCCTTGGGCCAAATAAGTCATTGGGCCAAATAAGTTATTGGGCCAAATAAGTCCTTGGGCCAAATAAGTCCTTGGGTCAAATATGTCCTGGGACCAAATAAGTCCTTGGGTCAAATATGTCCTGGGGCCAAATAATTCCTTGGGTCAAATATGTCCTGGTACCAAATAATTCCTTGGGTCAAATATGTCCTGGGGCCAAATAAGTCCTTCGGTCAAATAAGTCCTTGGGCCAAATAAGTCCTTGACGGTGATTTTTTCTCCCCTGAACCCCCTTCTCAGCGGCCATGGATAGATACCTATCTACCTACTAAAATGAATGTGAAGCAGGTTTGATACATAACATATAAAGGTAAGGGTAGGGAGATCACACACGGTTGTCTTTAAATCAGCTGCAAGAAAACGATTAGTTTTCACGACTAGTATGTTTGACCCCCAGTTTCGCTTTCCACTCTCTATAAAGACCATTCATACAAGAGCCCCAGAGATGTTAGTTCACACATTAGAATTTCTTCACCGTACATTGTTAATACAGCACTGGACAGAAAGTTCAATATGTTCTAATAAAATGTATAGTTCGTTTACAGAAAGTTCAATATCTTGCAATAAAATATATAGCTCATTCACAAAAAGTTCAATATCTTCTAATAAAATATATAGTTCATTCAGAGAAAGTTCAATATCTTCTAATAAAATATATAGTTCATTCACAGAAAGTTCAACATATTCTAATAAAATATATAGTTCATTCAAAGAAAGTTCAATATTTTCTAATAAAATGTATGGTTCATTTACAGAAAGTTCAATATCTTCTAATAAAATGTATGGTTCGTTTACAGAAAGTTCAATATCTTCTAATAAAATGTATGGTTCATTTACAGAAAGTTCAATATATTCTAATAAAATGTATGGTTCGTTTACAGAAGGTTCAATATCTCATAATAAAATGTATAGTTCATTCACAGAAATACATTTTTCTAGCACATCACACCACGCGAGCAGCGAAAGTCGTTTGGAAGAATGAGGTCGCAAAATTACTGCACTTTATCGGACTTAACTACGAAACTAAGTCATTTGCTGAAAGTATATTTTAACACGATACAAGAGATTCCCTGGCTTTATAATTATAGTAAAGATATTTTTATAGTTGTGAATGATGAATACTTGGAGCACATGGATGAGTTTGTGTATCTGGGTAGTATGTTTACAAGAGATGGGAAGGCTAATAGATATATTGAAAGGGTAAATGCAGGTAACTCCTTTAATGGAGTGAATATACAATACTGAATGCCGTTGGCGCCAACAAAAAGCTGTCCAAAGAAGCGAAGCTAGCGGTCCACAATGGAGTGCTTGTACCTACCCTGATGTATAGCAGTAAGGCATGGAACTGGCAGAGGAAGGATGACTGGCAGAGGAAGAATGACTGGATGACCGAATGCTGATAAAATGAGATCCCTGAGGCGTATGTCTGATAAAACCATGAATGATCGTGTTAGAAATGTGGAGATCCGCAAAGAATGCGGCTGACGTAAGCGTAATGAGTAAAATTAAGAAAGGGACCCTCAGATGGTTTGGGCATGTAGAGCAAATGAACGAAGAAAGGAGCATAAGGAGAATATAATATGCCGCAAGTGTGAATGGTATAAGAAATAGGGCACGATCTAGTGAATCAGATACTTGGGTCGGGCCATGTCAAGA
Source organism: Limnephilus auricula (assembly GCA_951813805.1). NCBI lineage: Eukaryota > Metazoa > Arthropoda > Insecta > Trichoptera > Limnephilidae > Limnephilus > Limnephilus auricula. Next base: position 26,399,002 of record OX638408.1, read on the forward strand.
GTCAGAAAAATAGAAGAGTATGTACAAAACGATGTATGAATGTGAGGCAAAGAGTGTGTGCCAAGACCGAGTTATTTGGCGGTCCGTCCTCTCTGCCTACCTCTGCGGGGAAACGGCGTGATGGTTAGTTAGTTAGTAATTTTTTATCTGCATCATCTTCCGTTTGGTGAAGTTGTGAGACGGGTTGAAGTCCGAATAGAATGTAGGAGGATACAAATGAATGCTGACAATTAGATTTACATTTTATAAAAGAACAAGACAGAAATATATTATTTTCTCTTGCTGCCCACATCAATAACCATGATTGGATGCACCGCCCTCAGTCGAGTTTCTCGCCAGTGAACTAAGTGCAAGCTATTCAATGGGATAGGGAAGACGAGGCCGTTTACTTACAATCTGAAGAGAGTATTACTATGTGCCTAGCGTATTAGGTAAGTGTGGTGAACCCATCGCTCAGGGAGTGGAAACACGACCTACAATAGCCATCCCAAGCCAAGAAGTGAGATGCTGTGAAAAGGCTGAATGACACTGGAGAACAGCGCATTGCGGAGTATTTAGGACTTACCCCAGCACTTGGGGCTCTGCTGGGGTGGACCTTCTATTTCCCAGGCACACGTGGGACCAAAAGTGGACCATTAAACACAAAAACTAGGAGCCTTTAAGTGGAGAGGAGAGCTGAGGCCACCTTGGTGGACTATTCCCACTTGGGGCCTTCGGGGAACCGAGAGGGAGTAGAGAGGAGAGCTGAGACCGCCTCGGTGGACTCTTCCCTCAAGGGGCCTTCAGGAAACCCAGACAAAGAGGGACTCCCGAAGAAAAAACCCATAGCACTACAGGACCCTTACGGGACAAACTCAAAGGAATGAGGTTAAATGGGATATATCACAATGGGCCGGAGTACTCACGGGATCATGCGTACACCGTCTCCGCGCTTAATAAGCAATAATAATGTGCCACGATACGACTAACTAACGGTGAAATTCAAACACACAATGGCCCAATATGAGCGCAATATTCACTCAAATGTGATGGACTGACGACTTGAAGAGATCAACTGACAACTTCAGGCGTGTGAGATAAAAGATGTCATGAGAACCAAGAACTGTCAAAAATGGAGACATTCGAGTGAGGGAGGGCTATGTCCAAAACTTTTAAAGTTGAGATATTTGTTCTTCCTGAGGGGTCATATTTGTTGAGAGATGCAAAGAATCATCAGTAGAAATTTGTAGACATTTGAGGAAGGTTTACGTTGAAAGCCGGTTAAAATCTCTCTCTCTTCTTCCTGATGTGTTAGATTTGACACCGTTTTACAAGCACCCACATGCAGGTTATCGCACGCCGCTCGCACTGCACGCGGTATGAAGTAGAAACTAGAAGCATACTTCCGATAGACGAACAAATCACCTACACAGCTGCATATTACATTCACATAGTATGGAGATAATTGTTAACAATTTACAAGTATTGGTGTTATGTGTAGCGGTCCATGACCCAGATTATGACCAAAACAAATTTGTGAACCCTCTCAATGCAATAAATTATTCAATCTTAATTTTAATTACACTAAATTATGTTTTCATATTGCCGGTTTATAAAGAGCGCAATCTCGAGCAAGTTGTCTTTTAAAGCTATACACTATCAAGTAATGCGAAATCGTCTGTTTTTGGTTTGAAAATTAGATCGCTTAGAAATATTTTAGATGCTTTAATTGAAAACTGCGAGTAAAACACATATTTGCTTTTGAAATAATTTGTTTTTAAGAAGCCCAAAAAAGTTTATCTAAACGAACTCACCTAGTAAATGCAAATGCCCTCGCCTAATTGATATACAAAGGAACAAAGGATCTTGGCAGTATCATTTTATTAAATGTATATCTTCATTTAAATTTAATTTCTTCATGTTCACTTAATTTTACTAATTGTTCATGTTTATTTTCAGTCGGTTTTTTTTTATTTTTCAATTCAGTTTTCGGCATTTTTAGTGTATTTCAGAAGTTATTCCTTTATCTGTATACAGATATCTGTGTACATATTCATACATATATGGAATTCAAATAGTGATATAAAAAGACAAGAAGAAGCAAGAAGAGCCAATAAGAGATATGGGGTGGCATCCATGAGGTGGCAAGAAGAGACAAGTAGAGGCAAGAAGAGATGAGAAGATCCAAGATGCATGAAGAGCCAAGAAGAGACATTAAGATACAAGAAATAGCAAAAAGAGGCAAGCAGAGCACAGATGAGATTAGGAGAATTAAGAAGAGGCAAGAAGAGACAAGAATAAGTAAAAAGGGTCAAGGAGAGACGAAAGGATTCCAGAAGAGACAAGAAGAAACAAGAATAGAAAAGAAGATACATGAAAAACTACGAAGGGACAGGAAGATCCAAAAAGAGCCGAGAAGAGGCAAGGAGAAGGAAGGCATAAAGAAAGGAAATACAAAATCATTACGCTCAATACATTCCTTTATTCCTACCCATCCCAAATTCCAATATTGGCTTATTAGGTTGCCATGTATACCGGTCGATTAAACTTCCTTCCTATCCTCAGAGCACTTGTTCCTAGTCCCAAAAAATCAGTACCCCCTGGTGTACCGGTCTCACCGGGACAGGATTGCTCCTGGCTGGGGTGGTACAATCGTATCGTATCGTATCGTAACAAGCCCAAAAAAGTAAAGTACCATGCCTTTAAACACTGCAATAAAGTTCAAAATCTTCTATTTATGAATCCCTTTTCGGTTACGGTTGTATTGTATAATGTGGAAAATTAAATTCTTTAGAAAATGATAGTAAAACATTTAAATACTGCCTGAACTTCTCAAAATAAAGTAAAACATGGTTTTGGCGATATTTTTTGTTTAATAAATCAAAACTGGTGTTAAACGGTAATTTAAACCTTATCGCCATTTACATGAGGAGTGTTCTTGTTAACGGCCTGATCCCAAATTTTAAACGACGTAGTGTGTCACCGTAATGTAAATTGTTGTATAATTAATAATTATTATAAAAGCAGGTTTAGCATATTTTTCTGCCAAAGTAAGTTTTTTTTAAATATTTGTTATGTAAGTGAAAGTAAATGGTTGAATATATGCTGTGATCAGCACTGATGGTTTGAAACTTGTAAATTAATGTAATTAATAGGATTTAAATTATGATTAAAATAAAATGTGTTGATTTTGAAATATTTTAAAAATACAAGGTCACGTAGGCATTATTTAAATGTAAATAATTATCGTGTTAAATGTACGATTACACATATTATTCAAATTATTTAAAGCTTATAATAGCATATTTTAGCATTAACTTGTTGAAAGCCAGCATACAAAAAAAAATATTTTTTCAATACGACGTAAAATATTTGACAGTTCTCACCTTTCTTACGAATTCAATTTTTATAACATTTCTTTTGTGATATATTACAAAAATTACATCAAAATAATGTAGATAAAACGAACTTCCTAATAGTCACTCAAATCTATGCTTTCCACAATGGATTTATATAAAAAACAATGAATAAATATAGACTTCGAATATGACAGCGTTCATATTATCAAGCATTTTGTCCGCCATCTTTGGTGCCCGGCGCGTCATTAGCAATTCATAAGAATTATTCGGAGTGGCTAAATGCTATCCAGTAATTCATAATGTCAAGAACGAGAATGGCCCAAGCGATTCTGACCTTGTTCTTCATACAATTTCTTTATACATAAGGGGCAAAATCACTTCAAAAATCCGGACCCGCCGGGGGGACTGTGGCCTACAAGAGGTTAGGTTCGAAAAACAAAGGCAGATTAAATTACAATGGTGAGCACTTATTTACCGAATGACAGTAAGTAAGTAATTCAATGGAAAATAGGATTAAATATATATTTTTTAAAGTTGTTTCTTATATGCGTTCACACATATAAAAAATACATGTTTTAGTAGTTTATGCTTATATTTTTCATAACCTAATTAACCATTATATTTTAATTCTACTCAAGCGAAACTATTGGAAAAGCTTCAATTTACAGAAAGCATATTTTATGGTTTTCATAATTTAAACCGATTCGTAGTAAAGATTAATCGAAAATAGTGATTTAGCTTTAAGCCTAAAATAGACACATTCTGTCCCAAGCCATATTTTATAATAATATAGCTGACTTCGGCCACGCGTTGCTGTGGCCAACGAAGCACAACGCATTCTACTAGATGGTTACCTAAAGGAACGTAACCATACTACGTGACCCGTTCAGGGGAGGAGGGGGATCTTCAAAATACCACGCTTGGTCACGATGAGGGGCGGGGGCATAGGTTTTTATCACGTAGTCAATATCCTATTGGAATATCTCTCGTTTTTTTCGAGCTACATTCAAATATGGCGCGCAGGGTTTAGCGCTTTTTAAACTCGCAGGTGGCAACACTGACGTACATATGCCGAGACGTCAGCTGATTGAAAACTGTTTGTAGTGCAGTGTTTAACTTTTTGTTATCAAGAAATGATTCAAAACCATATTTATGAATTACTACGTGAAAACTGTAGGGGGAGGGGGGGGGGGGGTTTCTTGGAATCTTGGAATATAGTACACGTGGTCACCGAGGGGGGAGGGGGGTTAATATTGAAAAAAGTGGGTCACGTAGTATGGGTTCGTTCCCTAACCAAGATAACCAAGCATTTTTTTATTTAATGACAATACAAATTAAAATTAAAATACAATATTAAATAAATTAAGAATACAAAGTGAAATATTTTATCCTCAGTCCTCCTCACTAGGTATTCCTGTTCCGAGGTGGACTGCGTTGTGTCAGTAAATTAACTCACACGGCCATCTGCTAGAAACTTGTGGAACTTACAAATAATTACAAATAAAACAAACATTTAATTCGCATTTATAACTACTTACTGAGGTAATAATAGAGATAAAAATTATCCTATATATTAAGTTTGACCAAATTACGCACAATAAGCCATATTCATCAAAATCGGTTAAGTAGTTTCGGAGTTTATCTCGAACAAACATCGAGACGCGAGATTTTTATATGTATAAAGAAAGATAAAGATAACATTTATTTAAGTAATTGATTTGACAAAACCGAATATGGGAGGCATTAAATGGGTTAGGTCGAGTATTGTGCCGTGAAGTGGTGTCAGAAAATGACTGTCCCTTTCGACTGAGGTTAAACGTTTCTAAATAGGCTCTACTTATTTACACAAAACATCAAGAATGTGACTGCTTACCGAATTTATGGGCACATACACTGAACAGAAAAACACCTAGAATTGTGATCTACATCCGACTTCATTATCTTCTGATATGAATTGAGATTTTGGTGATTTATTTTTGGAGTGTGGCGCTTCCTCCTACTTTAAGGTGATACGTAAAATAATTCATATTCTACCCTTTCATAGATTGAGTGAGTTTAATTATTTTAGGAAAAAACACGTTTTACATCTTTAAAATATCAAGACGTGAATCGCTCAAACCCATCGCGGCGGGGTATTTCCGATAGCGATGGGATCAGTAGCGACGTGTGATCGAAAAATATTTTTTTGCTTTTAATAGAAAAAATATATCATCGGACAGCAAAATGACAAATACATTTATTACTCCAAATTTACTCAGGAATCGCTGGGTAAAATCTCTCGGGTACGTCCTGTTACACCCTATATATTAATTTTATTTAATTAATTCTTAATTTTTAATTAATTGTCATACAATTGAGAAAAAAAAGCTCGTTGAAACTCTGACGAAACTGGATAGTAACGATGGGTTTAGTTATTTAGAAATATGTGTTCAAAGTATTAGTAAAAACTTTCTAAAAGCCTCCAACATCATAAAATTTGCAAAACTCTTCTGTCAGTACATCTACTTTCAGACCGCAGTGTCGTAACTCGTAACCGTTATGAAATTTGTAGCACATTTATGGTTTTCGAGGTCAGAACAACTATTTTTAGCTCACGGTGTCGTTTCCATAATGAGCCGTGGAGCTTTAAGGCATATTTAAAAATGTCTACATTTGAATAACTTTTGAAGGGTAAACGATAATACTAATAAATCTAAATTAAACATGAAATTACATATCCGATTCATCCGAGACACTATCTACATAGGTTACAATTACATTCATGAATGAATTTTGTAATCATTCAAAAGAACTGCCAAAAATGTGTGGAAAAATAGTTCATGATAATATTGTTAATTCTGAAATTTAAATATGAGATCGATAAAAATGACGGAAAAATATAGGTACCAATGGTCGTGTTGGTAAAAGCGTTGTTTCCCGTTATGAAATCATGATTCGTTTAAATAATTCTTCTTCTTCAATGATATTCTTTTTAGTAAATTTTTCAAATATTCATGTTTTGAAATCTCACTAACAAAACTAGTACCTAAGTACATTTTATTTTATAAACCAATATTATGAGATACCTCTCTACATGCGAGAATTTGGATACTACCCTCTGTTGTATCCCTCTGATTTTCTCGCCGGAATACTGAAAATAGTTAGGTTAGGAGAAAGATTGCAATTGTGTTAGTGGCGCACAAGCTGCTAAATGGGCACATTTGCAATCCTGATATTCTGGTACGAATTTCACTTTACGTCTTAACAAACGGATTGCAATCTTTAGAGCACAGTGGTCGGGTGGGAATGCTATCCTTGTTCTACCGGTATTTCAATGGAAGATGCTCCGAGAAACTAGCGTCATTGATCCCCTCGGCACTGGTGCATAGTCGGGAAACACGCCAAACGCTCGCCCAACATATGTACACGGTTGACATTTGTCACATGAGAACTGGTCGTTTTTACGACTCGTTCTTGAGTTCAACATCTCGGCTGTGGAACGATTTGCCGCCCTCTGTGTTTCCTCCTTCCTACAACATGGGTCTCTTCTAGACCCATGTTCACTCCTTTCTCTCCTCAAAAAGAACCTCCACGCAGCATCTTCAAAGGTGACATAGGCCCGAGGGAAATTATTTTCCTCAGGGCCTCCTGTATGGAGTTAATATAATATATATATATATATATATCCTCGATAATTTCATCAGAGCACAGACTATTTATTTTTCCAAGAGGCAGGACCAACATACCAATGATCATGCCATTGGGGAGAATGACTACTTTCCTAAACCACATTTCTTCTGTGATTGACATTTTCAATTTAAACAAAAGCGTATTTATAATCGCAATAAATATATTCTTTAACATAAGGCTCCATCTCATCTGATATTATTGATGTACTTACCTGTGTAATTAAATGTATATATTTTAAACTGCAATTTGTGAAATGTTATTGGATTATACTGTTTTCACAATGAATCTATAAATAAATAAGTCCATTCTTCTGCCATAAAATCTTCAATTTTGTGGTTTGTTCCGCTTTGTCTCTTTCACAGTCGTTATCAGAAATGTGTACGCGCCGTGAAATTAAACTGATGCCCAGTTTCCTACTTTCGTTTTAAAAAAAATTAAACATCAATTTAATCATGTAATAGTAATAATTATAAAATCAGGTTTGTCGCGTTTTGCTAGCAGAATTGGTTTTATGAGATTCATTATGTAAGCGGAAGAACGGAGGCAGATTGAATGTTGAATGTTTGACACCACCTGTTTGAACGCTGTGTATGTGTGTGTGTTGGATGGTTACGTAAGCCGAATCTGTGGGTTCGAGCGTATTACTTAAGCTGGAATCAGACGGTTCACTAATCGTTCATTTCCGCATTTCATTCGGCCTCTTTTACTCGGAATGACACGTCTAAACATGAAATGAAACGAAATACTTCCGAATGAAATCTTCAAGTGAACCGATCCAACAACGTTGGATATTTTCGTTCGGCATCCTTCACTCGCGCGCGGAAGAGAGCAAAGTGAAACGTCTGAACACGGAGTGAAATCTCAATCAGTTTGTCTCGCGTCCTGTACTGGAAGGACGCTATCACGTCGCACGCAAAACGTCAAAATGGTATTTGTTCGGCTAATTTGTTTGTTTTTTTTTAACACGTCTCATAGAAGTTGTTTGGTCTCCCTTATTATTATCCATGTGTTATATATATTTTTTTAATATATGTAAGATTATTAATTTGTAGGTAAATATTCGTAATAAAATCAAATTGTGTTATTATGTCATAAAAAATAAAAGACGAAACAATACTGTTTTTTTTTTTTTTAATTGTGTCAACAAATTGCGTAAAAATCGATGCATCTAACATGTTTTTCCTTAAAATTCGAGGCCGGACCGCGCTGGAATTAGTACGATTTCCCGACCTCGCTCAGCGACGCTGTGGTGGGAATGGACGAGTGAACGCTTATTTCTATAGCGCCGTCTGAACATGGAATGAAACGAAGATGGAACATTAGGCCGAAAAACCATGGCGTAAACCTTCACTCGAGTGAACTGTCTGATTCCGCCTTTATGACATAGTTTAAAAAAGGTTGTTGACACACTTTAAAAGTTAATAAAGCATTAAACAATTTGATACAAATAACTATTCAATGCGGTTTTAGAATGACTAACTTACAGAAGGTGCGATTTTAGATTTTCACGGCCTTATTTATATTGATTTATTTTGCCTATTGCGTTACCTCCTTCTTTATCCAACGTTTCGGCCAGCGTTACTGTTTATCACTATCGATACCACATCTGCCCTGATGATGGACAATTTATTAACACAGTATTTGTGAAATTCAATCGAAAATCTGAAACAAAAAATCTGGAAAATATGCGGTCACATCTGAGACTCCAACCCAGAACCTTCGGCTTTCCGGGACGCAGCTCTACCGATTAAGCTAATGTGTCCCTATCCAATTTGGTCATATTTAACTGTATCCTACTTCAACTGAAAACTACCAACATTATCTTCATTTTCTTAACTAACTAACTAACCATCACGCCGTTTCTCTGCAGGGATAGGCAGAGAGGACGGACCGCTAAACAACTCGGTCTTGGCATACACACTCCTTGCTTCATTCGCATTCATACATCTTCTATTATTCCGACTCCTGACGTGGCCCGACTCAAGTATCTGGTTTTAATTTGGTTTATCTGGTTTTAATCGTGCCATGTCTTCCTCGGGCATCCACAACTTCTTCTTCCATTCAAATATGCGTCATATATTCTCCTTACACTCCTTTATTCGTTCATTCGCTCTTCATTTCCAAACCATTGATCTTACTCATTTTCTCACTCATTTTCTTAACGCCTATTTTATTGGCTGCTATCTTTATGTACGATTGCAAGATTCAAACCTCAACTAAACGATCAAATTAGGGACACAGTAGCTTAATCGGTAGGTACAGCTGCGGCTCGGCCGACGGTTCTGGGTTCGAGTGCCAGATGTGACCGTATCTTTTTATGATTTTTCTGTTTCAGATTTTCGATTGAGTTTCGCTAAAATGTCTTCATTACCTAAACATTTAAAAAATTAGAAATTAATATGTATAATATCTTCCCGTGACTGTGATGTTTTAACCTTCAACCCCAAGATGTCGTGGACATAAAAAATTATGATCGACCATCAACAACGTCATGTAAATACCATAGCGTGAGCTAACCACTTGAGCTGATTTGATTTTGAATAGACTTTTTTAATCATGGAAAATAATGGAAGATAATTACTGATGGAATCACCGACTTAAACATGTCCGTAATGACGAAATAGGGTATTATGGTTGAATTGAACAACGAATCCAGAGAAATCAGATAAAGGGGGTTATAAGAGTACGTATAATGAAATAATGTTTCCCATGGTATTACGAAATTATAGTTCATAAGTCATATTCATGTTACGAACTCCGTTCACTATCTTTTCTAGTTTTGCAATCCACTTACCTTTAAGAGGAATACACAAGGCAAACATGTGTATATATATTATTGGCGTGACTTATATAACCACAAATATACAAGGTGTAACGTACCCGAAGGATTTTAACCAGCGATTCCTGCCAGCACGGGTCACGTGTTGCGCACTCCATCTCGTTCTAACAGGTAACGTAATCTCATCGCCACGGATTAATGGTGACAAGTTATAGAAACATTTTTTTCTTCATTTTTCATTGAAAAAAAAGTCATCGGACAGCAAAATTACTTCTATGTACCCTATTTTAAAATGACATCTATGTACCTTATTTTACTCCAAATACGCTCATAAATCGCTGGTTAAAATCCTTTCTTGTATGTATTTTTGTGAATAATTTGATAAAAAAATAAAAAGAGGTTAATCAAGGGAAATTGCCACCGATAATCGTAGCCAAAAACTTATTTTTTAAAAAAGTTGTTACTAATGAAAAAATACATTTTTGTGGTTTATGCTTGTTTTAATTTATTTTAATTCTATTGAAGCGAAACGATAGGAAAAACTTGAATTTTTTCATATTTTTTATTCGATATATTGATATTGTATTGATATGTATTCGATGTAAACCGATTCATAGTAAAAAAATCTAAAATAGTGATGTCATTCGTCTTTCATCCATTGTCCCTTCCTAAACCCGTCTCAGAGCGTTGCCCAATCGGACACCTACATAGTTCACCTGACCTAACAAAGTTCGTCCAGGGAATCTTGTGAATTGTGAAAGTTTACATTTTGACTATTTTTACCAATTATTATTAAATACATTATTCGGGTGTAAAAGGACATACCCGTGGGATTTTAACCAGTGATTTCCTGATCTTATTTAAAGTATAAAATGTACATGTCGTTTTGCTGTCGAATGATATTTTTTTTTCTATTTAAAACAAAAAAAAAAGTTTTTTTCAATCACACGTCTCCACTGGCATTATCATTGACATAGTCGGGAGACAACGTTCACACGTGCACGTGTAAACTTGTGACGTGTACGAAAAGGGAGCGAACGCGCGGTTTTTTTACATTAACTCCACACAGGAGGCCTTGAGGAAAACAATTTCCCTCAGGGCCTATGTCATCTTTAAAGATACTTTGTGGAGGGAGAGTGACGAAGCACGCTGCAAACCTGTGGGGGGGGTTGGCTGGCGGATAGGGGGGGAAAGGTCAGCGGGGTTTAACCGCATCCTTTACTTGAAATACAAGATCAGCGACGGTGTGTTAAAAAAATGTCACAGATATTTTAAATGATATACAGATATTTTACTCCAAATAAGCCCAGGAATCGCTGGTTAAAATCCCTCGGGTGCGTCCTGTTACACCCTGTATAACAGAACGTTGTATTTCCCAAGAAATTAAACCTTCAATACCTAATGAACATTGACACTTGACACACAAGTACCTATGACATTTTTTCAAAGAAGAACAAAAACTTAAGCGGATTTTCTGCATCTTGAATCTTGAGTCTAATTGCGGAAAATAATTTGCAAGGTCGGTAAACAATATTTAATGATTTTCAATTTTTTTTCCAAAGTCCATCGGTCAATTTTTAACGAGTTGATTATTAAGCCTTTAGGTAAACAAAACCATTCCATTAAACATAACTATAAAGTCTGAAGATACGTGTGTTGAAGCAGCAAAACCTCTCCAATGGCGTCATGAAATTTGCACAGCATTTAGATAGACAGGTACTTTTCACACCATCCAGAGTCGAAAATTTTCAATAATTTATTTAAAGTTATTTATTTTGAATTTGGGTAAATTTCAAAATATTATATATATATTTCGGATTGGTCCAATGTAATAATAATAACCTTGGGTTGTTATCCTCATTTACGGTGACCTTCACCTTAAGACTGACTGACAGGGTCGGTAAGCTGTGCAATCTGTCAAACAATTAGAAGTTGACTCCGAGTTCCTGTTATAAGTCTCAGTTGTAAGTCACTAGTAATAAATCTTAGCTGTAAGATATTAATTAATTTTGATAATATATAATTTATAATATATTAATTTTGATAACATTATTCTAAAATATAATCTATTTTAGATTTATAATGTTGAAAGATAGTTTATTGAAATGTTTAATTTAATTTTGACAAATTGAAAATTATTTGACAGTAACTTGGTTACTGGAATGTAGTAGTTACTAAGCAAAACATATTGTCATTTCCTAGTTGTTTTGTTTTGATACATGTCATATGCAACCAAAAGAGATGAACAGGGGAATATTATGTCATCTATACAGATGAACAATGATAATCTTAGACCCCAAAAAACAAAAGCAGGTATTCCTAGGCAGCATATGAAATGGACGAACGATGTCAATATGTTCATCGTCCGTTCATATTTTTATGTAACCAAGGTAGAAACAGATATGCTGTTGTATAGAAAAAAATTACATTTACTTTTCTCAGAAAAATATCCGTTAGCCATAGTAAATGAACAAAGATTAGCAGATCAAAAACGGGCAATATTTAAAAATAATTTAATTCCTGTAGTTACATTAGATCAGATAAAAAATGAAGTAGCAGATAGATTGCGACAGGGGAATAATTTAGAACAAATTAATGCAAGTAATAATGTTATATTAGATGAATTGAATGTAGATAGTTTAGATAATAATCTAGTAGACATGACCAGTGATATTACAGTAGATTCAAATAACGAAGATGTTATTTATAATCTTAGGGAAATCAATATTGCAAATTTAAACTTAGTAGATGATAATGTAGTAGAATTAGCTAACTTACTTCATAATAATATAATTAGATATATAGATGTAGAGCCCACAGATAGACCAAAATTACCAAAATTACATACGTCAAAAAAATTATCTAAATTAATTTTTGATTTAAATAATATAATTTTACCAAAAATTGTATTTGAGGACATTAGTTTTTTAGATCTTCATACAATAGTATATGCCAGCGCTATCACTATATGTAATAAGTTTGGAATTGAATTAAAGTCCTCTGATGATAGATCATATAGTTATAGTAAACCAGAATAGCAGATTAGATTAGAAAATGATGTAGTATTTTTAAGAAGTAGCATAGCTAGAATAATAGAATATAAAATGGAAATAGAAGTAGGAATATTTTGAGACATGTAGACGAAATTGGGAGAAAATTTGGTTATAGCATTGATAGTAATAATAATGAAAATATAATCAATGATTTATTGGATTTATTAAAACAAAAATTAGGTGTAAAAGCTAGTAGATTAAAAAGATATAATTATACGTATAATAAAAAAAAATAATAACAGATTATTCCAGAAAAATGAGAAAATATTTTATTCCAAACTTGACGATAAAAAAATATTATTTCTAATAATAATATTCCGTTGCCATCTAAAACAGATATGCACGATTTTTGGACTAAAATTTGGAGTAAAGATATAAAACACAATGAGTCAGGTCCCTGGATAGAAAATGAAGAACTCAATTGTTCAGACATTGAACAAATGAGTTTTTCTGATATATCGGTTGAATTGTTAGAAAAAATTATTAAAAATACTCATAATTGGAAAGCCACGGGTTGCGATTGGATACATAATTTTTGGTACAAACGTCTGACTACTTTACATCCTCTTTTGGCAAAAAATCTTTCAAAATTTGTTAGACAAACTCAAAATTTTCCAAATTTTCTAACTAAGGGCATTACTTATATGTTGCCTAAAAGCGAAAATATTAATAATCCCTCTCAGTATAGACCCATTACATGTTTACCGACAATATATAAAATTTTAACCTCTTGCTTGACAGATTTAATATATAATCATTTAGATGAAAAAAATATTTTATCTGAACAACAAGAAGGTTGTCGCAGAAAACATATGGGATGCAAAGAACAATTAGTTATTGATTCTGTAATTCTAAAACAGATTCAAAATAAAAAAACGTAATTTACATACGTGCTATATAGATTACCAAAAGGCTTTTGATAGAATGAATGATTATTAGCTTTTTAGAAAATATTATGTCTTTTTGGAATACAGATTTATTTATCAATTTAAAAGGTAAGAAAATAGTGGTACCGGGCATTTCAATAAAAAGAGGAATTTTTCAAGGAGACTCGTTGAGTCCCCTTTGGTTTTGCTTAGCATTAAATCCTCTATCATAAATGTTAATAAAAAGCAAGTTTGGAATAAAAATTAAGGGAAATATAGGAGAGAGTAGTACAATTTCGCATCTATTATATATGGATGATATAAAATTATTTTCAAATTCTGAATCAAATTTAGAGAAAATGATTAAGGTAGTTAAATTTTTTTCAGATGATATTAAAATGACTTTTGGTTTAGATAAATGTAGAACGATCCATATAGAGAAAGGCAAAATTATAGATGGAGATGAGGGTATATTTAGAAATTTCAAAATTAAAAGTATGAAAGGGGATGAGGTTTATAAATACTTAGGATACCCGCAATCGAATAGATTAGATCATACTAGTATTAAAAATGATATTAGGATTAAATTTCAAACTAGGATAAGAAAAATTTTAAAATGCAATCTATCTGCTAAAAATTTAGTAAAGGCAATAAATAGTTGGGCAATACCTCTATTAACGTACTCATTTGGTATAATTAAATGGTCTAATACAGATTTAGATAGCTTAGAACGATTAATTAGAACTACGTTAACAAAGTTTAATTGTTATCATCCAAATTCAGCTATAGAACGAATTAATTTACCTAGAAATTTAGGAGGTAGAGGTATAGTCAAAATAACTTCATTAAAACAAAATCAGGTAGAAATGTTAAGAAATTTTTTCCATAGAAAAGCTAATAGCTCAGAGCTGCATAAAATAATTTGCAAGGCAGACAGAAATATTTCACCTTTAAATTTATACGACGAGAATGCCAACATTTTTATAAATACCAACCAGGAATTATTAGATTCCTGGTCAAATAAAATTATTCATGCAAAACACTTCAATTATCTCAACCAAACGTATGTTGACAAACTTTCGTCAAACAAATGGTTTAGTATTGGAGAGTTGAGCGCAGAAATAGAAGGATTTATGCTTGCTATTCAAGATAGAGTCATTAACACCAAAAATTATAGGAAGCATATTATCAAAGATCCAAATCAAATTGATGATTTATGTAGAAAATGTATGGCTTTTCCGGAAACTATAGAACACATTATATCAGGATGTTCTATATTAGCGCTGTCTGAGTATACATTTAGGCACAATCAGGTTTTAAAAATAATTCACCAAAGTTTGGTAATTAAACATAACTTGATTGACTGTCATAATATAGTACCATATTATGAATACGAACCAAATTCATTTTTAGAAAATAATTTCTTTAAAATTTACTATGATAAAACTATACTAACAGACAGACCAATTGGTCATAATAGACCTGATATAGTTTTACATGACAAAATTAAAAAAATAACTTATATCATTGATGTAGCTATTCCAAATTCCTGTAATATTCAAAAATCTGTTTCTGAAAAAATAAGAAAGTATACAGATTTAGGAAATGAAATTAAAAGAATTTGGCATTCTCAGACTATAAAAATATAACCTTTTGTTATTTCGGCTACTGGCATTATACCTAGCTCTCTTATTAAAAATTTAGGCATATTAGATTTGTCAAAGAATTTGTATATAAAAATGCAAAAATCAGTCATTTTAAATACATGTAGAATTACGAAAGATTTTTTAAATATTTATATTGAGGGATCAGTAGGATTTATCGGTCAAATTAGGAATTCCACAGAGCCGAACCCTCTGATATGAAAATATCTGGAGACGGTGAATTATATTCCCATTTAATAGTTTGGTAGATTAACGTGTTGTTCTTGTATTGTTTTGTATTAATTATACTTATATAATACACTTGCATAACGTGGATTTACTAGATGATCATTTATATGGAAAAGTGTATGAAAGGGTTTAGTTTTTCCTATGGGAAAAACTAAACCCGTTCCAGTAAATCTGGTGTAAAAAAAAAGTTATAAGAATACATAGTAACATTATTACATTTACAATAAGTGAGCTTACAATTCTTGATTTTCTTCTTTTTTGTTATTATTAGTCATCCAATGTTCGATTCTTGTCGTCAGTTTCATCATAATTAATTAAGTTTTAAAACCCATTTACATCTCAGGCGAAATTACCAAATGACATTTTACGGACTTACGTAATAGATATTATAACCATGTAATTTATTTAACATGTCTTACAACTTGTATTAGGCTAGCTTTGGCCAATGGGCACATTGGATTTTCAAAGTGCAATATGCCCATTGGCCAGAAGTCGTAAATTTACGAAAAAGTTAACCTTATATAATGTTCTGTGTATGTCTTTTTTGGTTTTTTCCCATGTTTGGTTTTTACCCATGGCTGTTTCCAACAGCATTTATGCTGAGTATCTGCGAGAATGCTGAGAATCTGCAGCCCTAGTTTCAGGCGGGAAGTCGCATTACTGCTGATGGCTTATAAGCTTCTGAATGGTTTACTATCAATACCAGACATTCTGGCTAAAATAAGACTTTATGTCCGGGATAACTTCACGCGAGGCCGCCGACACAGGCTTTTAATTCTTCCCAGGTGCAGAATTAACTTACCAATGGTGATGCCCTTTTGAAGACTCACTAGGTTAATTAATTCCCTCGCAGGTAACTTGGATATTTTCCACATGACATACGACGATTTTGTACTTATGTATAAAATTTTTGTCCTAATTTAAAAGAATTTATTTTGTCAAAATTTAATTGTAATTTTGGTTACCGCTTTGGCAGTGTATTGGTTTTTAAACAGTTTTTTTCAAATAAATAAATACATAAATAAATAATTATATAAATAAATAAGGGATATTTCACAAGCCTCTTGAAAGCGATATCAATATATCTCCGGATAATAAACAAACAAACTTGCAATAGGTAGAAAACTCGGCTAACTTACGCGATATACAGGATGTAACAACACGTACCCGAAGGATTTTAACAAATGATTCCTGAACATATTTGGGGTAAAAAATGTACATGTCATTTTGCTGTCCAATTGTATTATTTTTCAATTAAAAACAATGAAGTTTATATTTCCATCACACAGGAGGCTCCGAGGAAAATAATTTTCCTCGGAGCTTACGTCATATTTGAAGATGCTGTATGGAGGGTCTTTTTGAGGACAGGAAAGAGTCTTAAAGAGACCCATGTTATAGAAGGGAGGAAATACCCGGACAAACCTTACCCCATGAACCCGGGCACCCCTGCTAAGTCACCAAACGTAGCGAACTACTCGGGGTGACATATGGCAGAGGTGTTGGTTATCCAATAAATCGTTCATACCCGCCTCCCAAATTGAGGTTTATATATATTGGTTATGAAATATTACTTAGGAAATCAAGCACCGGCGCTCCTCATAATGAATTTGCACACACGCTAATTGAGCTCGGACAAGTGGAATTCTTTTGAAACGGAAAGTATCCAAAAGAAATTAATGTTATCACTTCTGTCGCCATAGATAATGGCAAGTTATGCTGTCGGCCACACTTGCACCGCAGGCAGAGACCAGCCACAGTTTGTGCAATCTTTTTCCAGTGGTTTTCAAATAACAAATACCCGATAACCTGTTCTTTCCTTGAGCGAACCGGTATGCGGCTATAATACTTTGGCTGTCATGAAGACTGAAATTTAATATTAGTAAGAGTATCAGAACGATAATTTTGTAAGTACGCGTGGGAGTTGCCTTACTTTATCGACGAATACACAAACAAAACAGTAAGTTAACGATGGTTATTTTTAAACTATAAATCGGAGAGACTGTTAGTGGGTTTTCTGAAGCAACAAAAATGGTGACTGACTACTGACATCTCTACTACTGACATTTCTACTACTGACATTTCTAATACTCATTTCTACTACTGACATTTCTACTACTGATATTTCTAATACTGATTTCTACTACTGACATTTCTACTACTAACCTTTCTAATACTGATTTCTACCACTGACATTTCTACTATTGACATTTCTACTACTGACATTTCTAATAGCGATTTCTACTACTGACATTTCTACTACTGACATTTCTTATACTGATTTCTACTACTGACATTTCTACTACTGACATTTCTATTACTGATATTTCTACTACTGACATTTCTATTACTGACATTTCTACTACTGACATTCCTATTATTGACATTTGAGTGGTGGGTAGGAATCTGGGGGTCAGTTTGTCCAGGAGAGACGAACGTATGAATCCATCCCTTCCACTGCAGGGCAAGGAGATGTTTTAAGAGAGTCCTACTGGAATGGTCAAAATGTCCCCCGTCAACCAGTCTCTTCCGTTTTTTTTTTTCATTTGCCGCCAAGACCCGGACAAACCTCCCCTATGAAACCGGGCATCCCTGCTAAATCACCAAAGTAGCGAACCACTTGGGGTGGAACCTATGGCAGGGGTGCTGGTTATCCAATAAATGGTTCCTGGGGCGGCCAATTGTAATTGAAATTAAATGAAAAATATCAAAACAACACTACATTTCTTGATCTCAATATCAGTAAAAGTGGAGAAAGAAACTTTAAACATCTCTACTGCAAAACTACAAAGTCGCACATCCGACATTGTGCTTAGGGACTGTCGGGATACAGAAATTGTCAGGGTAGGCAGGAAATAGAAACCCAACTCCTTTGTACCACTCGTTCACTATCATCGAGACAGTGTTGCAAAAATGTTAATTATCGTCGGAAGAAACAACCTTGTTGATCACCTTGTCCAATCTAATAACTAAATCAATAAACTGCCTCGCACTGTTACGCAGGATTATCAATAAAAAATAATTGGTAACGAACATTTATTATTCAAAGACCTCTAAATCATACAAATGTTCAGAAGCAATGCTTAGCAGCGCGTAAAAAACTCTATAAATATTATGCACTGTGTGAAAGAGAGGAGGGGGGAACTGCGCACGCGCAGAGGATCTAGCCATGTTTCGGATGAAAGTAGTAAATTACAGACAGAAGTAATCTGTGTTTAAAAAAAGTGGATCTGAAAGGTGATTCTATGTCTAACTAATAAATGGTCATTCATATTTTAAGCAGGCAATTAATGCATTCAACATACGACAGGCATAGACAAGCCATTGAAAGCCATAAAAATAGAAATTTGAGAGCCGATAACACACGACGGACACTTTCCGATATCAATGTAATGTTAAGGTAATAAGGAAAAGGAAGGTGGGAAGTACCTCTCTATTCAGATCTGGTCACCAAACACGGCTAAAGCCATTTCAAGCAACGTTTCAATGCTGAATGGTGGTCTTACATCAGGGCGATACTGAGAGTATCTTTCACTCTGAAACATGTCGCAAATATACTATATATTATTTTTATTTAATTAATTGTTAATTTTTAATTAATTGTCATACAAGTATCTAAATAAATATTTTTAGTGCTCCAGTAACATGCTCCAAAAATTATTTTGATTATAGAAATGAGCAAAAGAAATGGTTTTGCATTCAAAAGTCATTTTTGAAAAAAAAACTTGTCCAACTGAGGCAAAGAGTCAGAGGTAAAGTTTTAAATGAAAAATGGTTCATAATTTTTTTTTTGTTGCATTTTTAATTGAATTTATCTGCAACCGTAAATAAGAGTTACTTGACTCACGCAATTCTTTAGTATGTACCTACATAGTAGACAATAAGTCTTTTAGCATCGGTGAATTCCCTATATCCTTTAAATCAGCTGTCGTAACTCCATTAATAAAAAAACCGCAATTGGACGCTGAAGATCTTTCAAACTACCGACCCGTTTCAAATCTCCCATTTATATCCAAAATCTTAGAAAAAATCACTGCTTCACAGATAATATGTCACTTAAATTCAAATGAATTGCTGACTAAATACCAATCTGCATATAGAAGGTTTCACTCAACGGAAACTGGATTACTACGTGTTCTGTCGGATATAACTCTTGCTATCGAGTCGGGCAAATTGGCACTCCTTTCAGTCTTGGACATGAGTGCCGCTTTTGACACGATTGACCACGATTTCCTCATTAAACGGTTAGAAGAATCCTTTGGTTTAAACTGCGACGTTAAGAGCTGGCTGACATCGTACTTGGCTAATCGTAGGCAAGCCGTAAAGGTGGGGAAAAAACAATCAATATATGCAACCCTTTCATCTGGAGTACCCCAGGGGTCTGTTCTGGGCCCACTTCTCTTCATCCTCTTCACAAATGATGTCGCTAAAATAATCGAATCATTTGGTCTTCTATCTCACTGCTACGCTGATGACCAGCAAGTGTACTTTTACTGCTTACCAGAGGAAATAGACAGTCTAAAAATTCGCATAACTGAGTGTCTAGAAGCAATCACCCGCTGGATGACCTCAAATAGATTAAAGCTGAATCCATCAAAGACTGAATTTCTCTGGACCGCCACAAGCAGACGTCAGCATAACATCGATAACTCCCCAATATCCATTTCAGGAAGTGATATCACTCCTAAGACATGTATTAAACTACTGGGTGTCAATCTGGATGCTGATTTTTCCCTTAAAACTCAAGTGAACAGAACTGTAAGCACTGGGTTCTTTCAATTAAGGCAAATTAAAGCAGTGCGAAGAAACTTGCCAACAGAGACGACTAAATTACTAGTCAATTCGTATGTTGTTTCACGCCTAGATTATTGCAACGGAATATATGCAAGTCTCCCAAAATATCAAATCAACAAATTACAATCCGTTTTCAACGCTGCGGCGAGACTTATCACCGGCGTATCTAAATATTCCCATATTTCAGAGCATCTCAAAAATCTTCATTGGCTCAAATGTCCTGAAAGAATCCAGTTCAAGCTCTGCTGGATGGTATTTAAGTCCCTTAATGGAATGGCTCCTGCTTACTTATCAGAAATGTGTATCCCAGAAAACTCCAATTCTCGACAGTCAACTCTTAGGTCAGCGGCATCATCAGCAATCGGAAGGTTGAAGGAGCCAAAGCGCACACCAAATACTAAGTTCGGTGAGCGTGCTTTCGGAGTGTCGGGACCTAAAGCCTGGAATGGACTGCCACATGACTTAAGAATGATCACAGACTCGGCGAAATTCAGAGCTAAACTTAAAACTCACCTTTTTAGACAGTCGTACCCATAAAGCCAAAAACAAAAACCTTCACTTTCACCTTCTCAGCCCGCGACATAGTAAATAACTAATTGCATAAAAATGTTAACAAATTCTTAATGGTGAATTATTTGTACATCTAATTTCATTCAAATCCTCCAGTCCTAATGAGTCCTAAATTCACAAGTCTTTCGAAATAACTTCAATTTATTAACTCCATTTTTGGCAGTAATCTTCTTATAAATGTAATATGAAAAACGATGGTGTAGCAAATGTAAAGTTATGCAATGTCCAGTGTTTTAATATAGCGTCCTCCGCGTGCAAAGTCGTATCTCCTCCAAGCATAAACTTTCTAATTAAAGTGTGTTTATCGGAAGTGACCTGCCAGGTAAGTATGTTCTCTGTGTCCATTTGTAAATAATAGTTCTAGGTAGAGCCTAAGAAGTCATAATAAGATGTACAGCGCCCTTGAGGTGATTTCTCACAAAAACGGCGCTCTACAAATTATCCAATTATTATTATTATTATTATAGCTTAACAAACCCAGAACGAGAACATCCAAACTCAGTAACATTAAAACAGCAAAAAATGTATGAAGTTCATAAATTGCAAAATGAATCAAAGAAACATTCGGTTGGCTGCGGAAGTTGCAATAAAAACATTGCCTTGACATTTGGTTGAAGGTTTTGCACACAAAAATGTTTTTTAAGAAGGCAACTGCAAATAAACTATGTGAAGTGTATTAGTGAATGCATGTTTTTATTTTCTAATACAAGTTACAGGAAATAAGTCTTTGGTCAAATAACAGTGAAAATATTTGACAAGTTGGTGTATTTAAAATGTACACAACCGAAACACAAATAAAAGAAAGAAATAACTAAGAATAAATTAATAAGAACAGTCTAATAACGGTGTACAACAAAATGTCAAAATAAAACAATATGTAAACAAACAAAAGAACACAATAGAAAACAATGTTTGGGTCAAGTGCAGTCAAGTGAAAACGAGAGATTCAAGAAAAAAAATTGTAGTTCTGGTTTTGTTAGCTAAATATGTGCGGAATCTTGCCACCAGAGGTTTGGAAGGAATATGGAAAGTTTCGCGGTTCTTAGTATATGGTGATTGATAGTTACGATTGAAAATGTCAATTTTGAAAGTGAGAAAATTGATTTATTATCGGTTAAACCGATTTCCTGGGAAAATAATAGATTCTACCCCAGGGGTATTTTGAAATTTGTAAATGTGTTCTTAATTGTTTAATAATGTAATGAGTTACTGCTATAAATATTGTTTAGGTTTTGTGAATGTACTAAGAAGAGGTGAATAAATTATTTTATTTTAATGAAAAGACAAATAACTTTGTTTACATCACTTTTATTTATACACAATCAACAGTTTTCATCAACGATGTTCATCATCAGGAACAAATGTATAAGAGATAAGATTGTTGTCCTTACTTTATTAATTAATATTAATTAAGGGTCATTCGTGCGTTTATTGATTTCTAATCATTCGAGTAAATTTAATCAAAGACCTTTTCTTTCTACATGTAATGGTTTAAGTCCTTTGTTGTTATGTGGGTTGTGCTCCTTCTTTAGCCAAAATTTCGAACAGTGTTACAGTGGCCATCAACAGTGCAACATTTGCTCTGATGATGGATACTGTAACGCTGTCAAAAACGCTGTCAAAAACGCTGTCTAAAGAAGGAAGCGCGACACGGCACAGTAACCCAACAATTTTAATTATCTGTACAATGATTCAAATTTAAATAAATAAAAATGAGGATTTTATATTGTGTTACTCGCTAGGAACTCGTATATATGAGTTTATTTCTTGTCCTACCGTTGTTATCATTAATAAAAATACATAATATATTTCGTTGTAGGAACGACTGGTGGAAATACATAATATGTTATTAAAAAAAACATCACTTTCACGGAATTAAAAAATAAAATGTCAGAAATAACCTAGCTTTTTTAAGTCGGGAACTTCATGTGTCAAAAGAGCATGCTACTAATGAGCACGTGTGCCGGTATCATTTAATATATAAAATAAAGTCGGGTTAGTTACACCATTTATAACTCAAGAAAGGCTGGACCGATTTTTGCGATCTTTGATTTGTTGGATTTGTCTCCGTCCCGAATAGCAGAAAAACGAGCTCTGACGTTGAGAAATTATCATTAAAAAGTTAAAATTTGAAAAATGGGTGTATTTTATGGAGTTTAGCGGCAGGGGAAAAAGGTGGGAGGGGAAGGGGGGGAGGCGAAAAATGTGGGGAATGCGCGAGGGGGGTCGCGATAAGAGGGACAGTGGGGGAGGGGGAAGGTGAAAGTGGAACGCGGGAGGGGAAGGAGATGCAGGGGGGGGAGAGGAGGCGGAAGGGGAATGGGGACGAATGGGAATGGACACGCAGGGAGAAAAAGTTTCTTTATTTAAGTCGCATTGCAACTCATGCCGGGTCAGCTTGTTAATAATAAAATTCAATTCTGAAAACAATGAAAAGTTTACTGCGCAGCACAAGTGCGACATGTTTTTAATTTTGAATAATATTGTCAAACCTAATTAACTTAAAACAAAATCATTTCACCTGTACCAAGTTATTTATAGCTTGTATCTGCCAGAAATAACATTGTATTAAATATTTGCATGTGTTCAATGATAAGCACGTATTCATATCGAATAAATTCGTATTTAAATAAAAACAGTTTAAAGAACGCAATATGAATTATGCAGATAGTAACATAAGCATTGTGAATACAGTTTAATGTTTTTTTAAGTAGGAAGACAAACAATAACGGCCTCGTCCTTGGTCGATTAGACTCTCATGCAAGTTTTTATATATTTGCAAATACAAGCCTTGCTGTTAGCGACAAATGTTGTGGCAGGTCACGGAGGAGTGCAACGTGATACTAAATAAGCAATCTTAACTTCTACTTCGTTGATATAATAATGATAATCGATATTCCTGACCCGGTTCGGAAATTGATGAAAGTCGGTTCTTTTTTCAGAATTTGTCTAGCATTGGAAATGAAAGGATCCGGGTCTTTTCCGATGAATTTTTTCTCGGAATGTCTTAGCATTTAAATTTATTTTGAGGATCCGGTTCAAAAGTGGGTAATTATCTGGAGTAAAAGAAAAACGGAATTACAGAGCAGATTATCACATCGCAAAATTGGATAGAATAATTTTTTTTAGAAACAAATGAAGATCGCCAGAGAAATGGAATTAAGATGATACCCGGTGGTGCAGAAATAGATTTTACTAAAATATTGCTGTCACTGTTGCTCTTACTCCACCGGATATTGAGCGAAAGGGACAATGCACTGACACCTAACTAAAATGGAGGTTTTGTATTCCCCACTTTTCTCCTCCAAAAGTGGACTGATTTTCAATTTTTTTTTTACAAACTACATAAGAAAAAACTATTCTATGTCTGTACGTTTTGCTTTTTTTTAAAAAAACATTGTCTGGTTTGTATACTGAACATCTTTTGACGGCGTTTCAACCAGTCAATTTTATTGATTTTTGGAAGGTCATAACTTCTATAAAAAGTAACTTATCAAAAAAACAAAAAGTACCGACACGCTAGTAGTTGATATCTATTTTATGCAAAAACAATATTTTCTCTAGGGTTAAAATCCAGAGAGATAAATAGGGAATACGTTTGTATGGAAAAATCACCGCCGGGTATCCTCTTAACGCCATAAGGCTGGAAATAGTGCGTCTAGTACGCGGTCGCTTATAGTAATTTGTAAATGAATAAATTATTGAAGAGCTTTAGTGCCACGCGATACGAAGACCGTCGGTCCAGCTCGTCAGCACAACGTCGTCGGTAGACCGAAGGTACGCGTGGCACTATGTCCAGCCTTATAAACTCTAGTGCAGTGTGAGACGTGTGATATGCGAATGAAATTAGAATGATTTGTATTTTTCAAATTATTGACAATAACTATTTGTATATACATCTTTTATTCACCTGAGCAATTCCTATTTAACCGCTTGGACACATAAGCTTGTTTTCACGATAATTTAACGTAGGTAGACATAGGAATGACGCATGGCCTGTACCTGAGTTATTAATATAATAATATGTCTTTTTAAACTTTTTTTATAGGTTTGACTGAGGTTTGAGGTTTTACACATACATTTTATAGATCTTTCATATCATAATTTTAAAAAAAGATAATTCTCTAAATTTTTTTTATTTTATTTACAACTAGCTGACCCGGCAAACTTCGTACCGCCTCAGAATCAATAAATACTGTGTTAATTTATTAGCTGAAGTTTTTAGTAAGTTAAAATAAATCGGTACTCAAGTTCAAAAAATGAAATTGAGCTGTTGACTAAGCACGAAATGTTCGGCACACTACACCATTGACAGTTCGAATTAATCAAATTATGTCGACCAACGCACATTATTTGAAAAGCCGTTCCATACAAAATATATGAAAAAATTAATTTTCTTCATAATTATTTTTTCCGTGATTTTTTTCGATGTTTTAAAAGTTATTCTGTTAATCGGGACTGAGACAAATCCAACAAATCAAAGATCATAAAAATCGGTTCAGCCGTTCTTGAGTTATAAATGGTGTAACTAACCCGACTTTGTTTTATATATTAAGATTAACATCGTGCGTTATGATTGGACCACTCTTGATTTAAAAATAATATCACTTCTTTGACATTGTTCCAACGATATAGTAGGATAGATTAGCCCTCCCATGCCTTATTTCATTCCAAAAGTAACACCACCTTCGAAAAATTTCATAATACACACTACAAACTACCCATCGAATTCCGTCGCATCTCTTGCGTGACGTAGTTGTTTGTCTAGGAATAAATTAAACATTTTTATCGAATGTTACTTTTCTCGATTCGCTGCCCCAAATATGTTACGTATGTAAAGGAATAAGAGTACCTACCTAGAAATGTTTAGGATTCCTTTATATTGATTTACCTACCTACCTACCTAGTATTTAAGTACCTACCTAGAAATATCTAGGATTCCTTTATATTTGAATTATGAATTTTATTTTATTCTATTGTTTTTTTTTCAAATGTCATTGCTTTGGTTACACTATGTTATGTGGCTGATATTTTAAAAACATTATAAAAACAATCTCTATATGACAAATAAACTTTAATTGTCGTTTCTTTATACTCCAGAGCAACACATTGTTTTATTTGTCATTTAAAACCTAAATACAACATATATATATATATATAAAGAAAAATATAATTTTCTTTGATTTAAAACAATGCCGAGCTTGTCTCGCCATTGTGGTTATATGTATTGTAGACTGTCACTGGATATGCGCCCAGTACCTACTTAATAGTCGACTCAATATTTTTGAATTATTAAAATAATAGCAAAAAGAGTCTATGAGCTGACAGAACAAATTGAGAAGATTAATTACTATTGTGATTGAGATTAAGGAATTACAATTAATAACATTAAATGTCGTTTCTTTCTTCACAGGTAATGTTTTATTACCTTAATACATTTCTTTATGTTAATCTTGTGAGATAAAGATTATTATTATTTAGATTAACAAAATAAACCATTCTTTCTTCACAGAGAAACTCAATTGTGTTTTAATTGAACAAAAAATCCAAATCACAAGGAAAATATTCTTATATATATATATTTATTTAAGTATTCAAATAACTGATTAAATTGTTAATAAAAAAGTCCGTGACAGCCCATACCTAAAATATTTCGAACTGCCACAATATTGTTTTAAAAATGATCTTCACAAAGAGAGTCATTCCGTTGCGGGGAACTTGCTGGAAAACAATTTTTCTCCACACAGATCAACAAAAGGTACAAACCAATACTTCGTGCGATCTTTTGACTGAGATAATGCACTGTCTTTTTGATAAATGTTTTCATAAACCAATATTTATGCTTCCGTGTCATTTTTAAAACCCCCGCGACTTGTCTTAAAATACTTGGTCGAAGCATTGTTCACTTTAGAATGGGCAAGCAAGTTATCTAGTATCTCTACTGACCTAGTAATTAAAAGCAGTAAAATAAAAATTAATTTATTTTAGTACTTTATCGCATCTTGAGTTAACAGCATCACTGAATCATTTTGCTGTAATTTGATCTCGATAAAAAGCCATAAATGGATAAAAGATACGCCGCAGAGCCAATCTACGTTATTTTATGGAATCAACTGCCATATAAAGTGATATAAAATAAACCTAGTATAAATGTAGACCAATAGGCAGTTCGGTGACCTGTAAATGAAGAAGCGACAGGACAAATCTGGCTACCTGATTCCAGCTCATATTTAGTATTGACCAAGTGTAATAGTTTTCTTTTATGGATCTAATTATTATGGCCCCTTTATATATATTTTATTTAATTTTAAAAAGAAAGTCAAAAATTTGCAAATTCATGACGCCAGAGCTCAGCGTTGATATTGCATATTTGTAGCTAAGGCGGCTCCCGGTAAAACACCCACAATTGACTATGCTGCAAACCGTTATCTTATTTTAGCGGATTTCACTTTTATGCGGAGGATCTTACAGCAATCGGTAAAATGTCGATTCCTTACTGGCTAATGAGAAATCCGAAGAAATAAAAAAATACCTGTATAAAAATATTTGTTTGTCCCGTCTTATTTCGTTGATGTACCATTCATCCGGTTGCGACGAAACTTTGAAGAGTTGTTGTGCGCACGCCCGCGAAGGTTTTTATAAATAATGGTGAGCTCTGGTGTAATGAAATTGTATAACAAATTAATAATAGGTGACGCGCGAGTTGTTTGAAAACTGTGTGTATTTCATATAGTTTATCAACATGAAGGGAAGGAGGGAGGGGTTCAAACCAAATGTGCTTTAAAATTGTGTGCACAGTATTAATTAATGAAAATTATCAACCAATACTAATGAATGTATATCCCCAAACTGTAAAATTCACCCGCCATAACACAGGGTCCATAGCATGGAGGGTGAAATATCACAATAAACTGTATGTACTTTCAATAAATCATGTATTTAACTTGACAAGTCTCTAAGTAATTGCTCTAACAAAAACAGTCATTACTAATAATATAAACAAACCCATTCTTACTAATCTACAACTGAGAATATAGTGCATAAAAAACTGTGTTTAAGTGTTGTTAATTTACACATTTACGAGCCAATTAACTATATAATCAACAACAAAAACCATTGCAACAACAATAATATTTTCATACTGTAAAATACCTTCAATCTAATTTGAAAATGCCTCTTTTCGATAAAAATCACTGTTCCCAGTGCAAAAAGGGCATAAATAGTGAAAAGGACATCCAATGTAGCAAATGTAACATGTATTTTCACAGTACGTGTAGTGGCCTAACTCGCGCCGAATTACAATCAATCATGTCGAAGTCAGCACATAACCTATCGTTTATATGCGACTATTGCTACTCGCCCAAAACGGGAAATAACCAGGATGAAAAACTAATAGAGAAGCTGAGCTTTGAAATGAAAAAACTGCTTAAGTGTGAATTAACTGATATAAGCAAAGCAATTGATTTCTTCTCAAAAAAAATTGATGACTACGAGGAAGAAAAGAAAAACATGTACCAAAAAATAAAAGAAATTCAAACTGAAAACAAAAATTTAAAATTCATTGTAAACCAATCTCTTCAAAACTGTCTAGAAACATCGCTGGAAATAAATGGAATAGTAACTAAAAAAGAAGAAAATCCGAAAATACCGGTAGAATGTATCTTCAAAAAAATTGGGTGTGAAGAGTTACTAAATAATAATTCTATAATTAATGTATATACCAACCCCCTAAAGAAAACTATTACTCTAAAAATGGCAACAAAAGATTTAAAAGACAAGATAATTTTACAAAAAAAGAAAGCAGGATATTTTTCCGCCAAAGATATCAACCACTCCAATTCAGTAAACCCAATCTATATTAACGAAAAACTGACGCCACAAAGCAAGCAATTGCTCTGGCTTGCGAGATCAACAAAATCTATGGGATACCAATATGCGTGGACGAAGAACGGGAACGTCCTTCTCCGCAAGAACAAGGATTCGCCAATAATATTTGTTAGAGACGCGAGTGACATACCTCTTCAATAGTCTCACTTTGGAAATTCAAAGAAAATCACCCGGATTTAATCAAAATGGCCCCGTCAGAAGAATACTGCATCCCTGAAACTCATGAATGTGATAATATTGAAGATGTAAACACATTTTTTCACGAAACATCTTTTAATATATTAAACATGAACATCAGAAGCATCAGGAAACATTTTGATGAATTCTGTATCCTTTTAAATTCGTTATCTTTCCAAATTGATTTTATAGCACTCACTGAAACGCAAATGCGCGAATGTATCCCGTTCAACTTACCAAACTATATTTCTTTTTCAATTCCGGCTAGACATACCTCTCATGATGGCATCACCATATTTTACAATAAACACTCATTATCTAACATAAACATTGAAAACCCAAACTTCAAATATTCAAATGCTGTCCATGTAACTTTCACCTCCAAAGGAAAAAAATACTCTATTTTGACAGTATACCGCTCTCCTTCTCTATCCACAATTCCGTTTGCAAACGAAATTAAAACTTTTATTAACAATAATAGCTCAAACCATTTTGATTTTTCAATTTTTATGGGTGACATTAATATAAATATACAAAACGCCATACTAAATCCGATCGCGAACGAATATCTAAATGTTTTGTATTCCTCGGGATACCTATCCTACATAAACAATACCACCAGACCTAACCATCCTAACGATACATGTCTCGATCACATATTTTTAAAATCAAATAAAAATTACCAACATAAATCCGCTACACTAAAAATTGACATAACTGACCACTATCCCACTTTCTACGGACATCATACTCCAATTTCACCCATCTCTACTGACCCAAATAACTCTAACAAAATAATTACTAAAATCAATTATTCTACTTTAAATAACTTACTTACCGAAGAATCGTGGATCGCAGTTCTATCTAATGATAATCCGGATTCAGCTTTGAATACCTTCTACAAACTACTCCATGAATATATTCTTAAAAGTCAAGAACAAATAGCACCACCAAAAAGTAAACATAAACACATAAAACCATGGATCACGCGCGGACTAATAATCTCAATTCAGCATAGAAACAAACTTTTTAAAATCTATAAAAATCAGGAAAAACATTGCACATTAAACAACGAAACGCAGACTCACACCAAACGGCAAGAATACATCTTATTTAGAAACTACTTAAACACAATCATAAAAAAACGAAAACAGGAATACTACTCTACACAACTACTTAATGCTCAAAACGACTCAAAAAAAACATGGCATGTCATAAACGAAATTTCAAATAGAAATCAAAAGGTTAACAAAATTCCTCAAAAAATCATCACTGACAACAATACAACTATAGAAGACGCTGAGAGCATTGCAAACAATTTCAATAACTTCTTTACAAACATCGCCTCAACCCTCATAGATAATAATCCCAGTCTTTCTATTCACTCAAATCAAATACTTCCCGGCCTTCCAGAGTCTAATGACCCCACCCCTGAGCTATCTACATTCAAAGAAATAACAGAACTTGAAATTTCTAAACAAATTGAAAACCTTAAAGAGAAATCTGCAAATGGCCCCGATAACTTAAGCAACATCACAATTAAATCAATTAAAAAACATATAATCATCCCATTATGTCACATCTTCAACAACTCCATCAGGCTCGGTATTTACCCTAATTATTTTAAACTCGCTCACATTATTCCAATACATAAATCCGGATCCCAAAGTAAAACAGACAACTACAGACCAATAACCTTAACTTCACAATTATCCAAGATCTTTGAAAAGTGCTTAAAGGGACAAATTATGAACTTTCTAGATTCTAATTCAATACTCTCAGCTAATCAATATGGGTTTAGAAGTAACCTGTCCACCGACGATGCTGTCTTTAGTTTAACTAAAAACATATACTCAAATCTAGACCATAGCACTAAAACTCTAACCATTTTCTTGGACTTAAAGAAAGCGTTTGACACAGTCAACCATAGAATCCTATTAAAGAAAATATCAAACGTTGGTATTAAAAACAAAAGTCTCATGCTATTAAAAAGCTATATATTAAATCGCCAACAATGCACAAAAATAGGGTTAAGCTTAAGCACTTATGATCTAGCAAAACATGGCATTCCTCAAGGAACTGTCTTAGGGCCAATTCTCTTTCTAATCTACATCAATGACCTATGCAATATTGCAATACCCGGTAAAATTCTCTCCTTTGCAGATGATACTGCAATAACAGTACAAGGTAAAACGTGGGAAGAAACAACCACTAAAGCCAACAAATGCATTGCAATAGTCAAAGATTGGCTGGATAGAAACCTTCTCAGTCTAAATTTTGATAAAACCATTTGTATTCCCTTCTATAATTCCCTAAAGTCATCCCCTAAAAATAATCTTAACCTGAAGTTCCATAATATAAATTGTAACCCTGCTACATGCCCAAACTGCGAAGATGTGAAATTAGGAAAATATACTAAGTACTTAGGTGTAACTATAGACTGCCAACTCAAATGGACCTACCATTTAGAGAAAACAGTCAATAAACTGAGATACCTAAGTTACATATTCAAACGGATGAGCAATATTGTCAATATAAGAACCATGAAAATTGTTTATGATGCATTGGTGCTTTCATCCATTACCTATGGAATAATCGCCTGGGGAGGAACATACAATAACCATGTGAAACCTCTAGAAACTGCCCAGAAGTCCATCATTAAAATAATGTACCAGAAGACCAAAACTTATCCCACTAATCAGTTATTTCAGGAAACTGAAATTATGGAACTAAGGCAGATCTACTGTTTACAATGTCTCAAATTTATATTTACTCGTCCTAACAATTTCGATAAAAACCCAAATCGCTCTAGTCAAAGACTCACCACTTGCATGTACACAGTGCCTCATTGCAAAACCAGGCTGGCCCAAAGGCACATTAACTGTATTGCCCCAAAATTGTTCAATTCCTTACCCAATTCCATCAACACATGCCAAAACTTGAACTTATATAAAAAATATACTAAAAGTTGGTTAAAAAATAAGGAAGTAAATAATTTTTTCCTATAATTTTGTACTGTTTACATTTTAAATAACTAAAATATGCCATGTCTTTCCGAATCGTTAGATTTAAAAAAAATATATATATAAAATTGCGTGTATGTGTATGTATACATGTGTGTGAGTATGTATACATGTATGTGAGTATGTATACATGTGTATATATGTATGAGTATGAGTATGTATTCATGTGTATATGTGTATGTACATGTGTGTACATATATATATATGTATATATATCCACATCTAAATATAAAAATACAATCACAGAAATTCCTGCAACATCAATTACCTCTGCACATATATGTACTACATTTTTAATTCTTAATCTTTTTATTTTAACCACCACTGTTTTATACCCACATATTATAATGCCCACGCACAGGCTTCGCCTTTGTGGGATTTTTTTGTTACCTTTTCATTTATGTTATTATGTATGTATCTACTTGTAAATGTATGTATCAAAAAATTTTGCCAATAAAAAAAAAAAAAAAAAAAAAAAAAAATAAAAAAAATAAAAAATAAACAATAAATAACCTAACCTAAATACTGTTAATAGCCTAACAGCCTAACTTTACAATAGATAACCTAACAATACCTAATATAATGAGGTAATTTGAGGCCCTTGTCCTTGCCTTATCGAAAACGACGCAATAAAATGTTGTCCATTTATTAATTTATTTTATACATGCTAATCAGCAACCATTACAAACATCTAATTGCATAATAATTATATTACATAATAAAAGTAACAGGAAGGAAGCAATTAGTTACACATATTTAAGGTACATATGTTTAACACTATTTTCTAAAGCAAAATCTAGAGATATTATGGTGTTACACAAAAAAGGGTGACGACCGTCCGTGGTCGAGTGGTAAGACACTTGACTCCCATTCGGAAGGTCGCGGGTTCGAACCCGGCGTGCGCAAATAAATTTTATTTGATTAATTTGTGTTATTTCACAATTAATTAATAAAAATAATATATGTTATATTTGCGGCACGTTCCAGAGTGGAAGATACTCTCAGTATCGCCCTGGTGTAAGACCACCATTCAGAATTGAAACGTTGCTTAATAATGGCTTTAGCCGTGTTTAGTGACTAGATCTGAATAGCCAGGTACTTTCCCACCTTCCTCTTCCCCATCTCCTTTCCTTCCCCACTTACCTTCAGCTTCACAACATACTCCAATTGGGGATGCAATAGTCTCACTGGCTCCAGAAGGGAGCAGTTGGGACTCTTGTGAGGTTTCTCTATAAAAAAAAAATATATAAAAAAAGGGCTTTTTAAAATTTTACGACACTTTAGGAACGTGGTCGTTCCCTTAAATTTTTCTTTTGTTTCAAATTAATCATTAGAGCATGCTGAGGATAATAGACTTTTTGAATTTAAAAAAATACAGATTTGTGCAATGAGGATACGTCAAAATGCTGATATTCGCACCACCCGAAAAGCGTATTACATCACGGCACATACGCAGTGGCCGGTGGTATTGCAGCATTGTACTGAATCATGTCTCGTGTGACCATTCACACACCCCATTAGATGTTTGTTTTTTTTTTTTTTAAAGAAAGACAAACATTTCCAGGTTACGAATAAACCAACAACATATGAAAATCTCCTACTACCACCACATTAAGCGGAAGATGTTGCTTGTGTTGTGATGGACGACTTAGCCAGCCGAGGAATCGAACACGGAACGTCTGGGTGGGACCCAAACGCGATGCCCATTCAACCACTGACCGGTCAAGTTAGCTCACAACTTCGTCATTTTTGGAGATTAATTGGAACTAATTTTGCTATTGTTATTAACTCTTTAAATATACATAATACATTTTAATCTATGTTAAAAAAAAAACTCTTATGTCCTCTCAAGAGACATTCGTTATATGCAAGTGAGACCAGAATTTTCCAGTACTTATCGAAAGACTTGGGTTCTTTGAATAACAGTGACTGTTTATTGACTTATCGTAATTTATAAATATAGTACGGAGAATTATCGCCCTTTCTAACCGCAAGATAAGTTTTGTCTGAGAAGCTCTAGGATTATACTGACTCTGCCTTTGGCACATCTCGGATACGAGACCATATTATGACACGAAGAGCCCGTAGATAACTAAAGCAAAGTGAGAATTAATCATTAACTAATAATTATGATACATTACATTAAAATAAAAAATAAATAGGAGACAACCTCATTGCAAATTGTACCACGTATACTATGTATGTAATGAAGAATAACGTAATGAAGTAATGAAATGCTGGAGGAAATGGCTTATCACGCAGGTACAGGTTATGAGTATTTCTGAGTTAAATGAATGTTGCAATTTCCCACAAGGCAAGCAATAGGCAGGTACTACCTACCAGTATTGCACGCATTCCTATGGTAATGCAACCAACCCGCCTACAGTAACTTGCAAATGGTGACGTCACAGCTGCACGATGCATTAGGCTGGGTAGTCAATGAAAGGAGACGGTAATGAAGTTTTTTTTATTTGATACAATAATATTTTGTATTTTTAAACATAATGGACCTCATTTGACCATACTGAGGTCACCATTTTACAATATTAGAAGATAATATGAAATAATGTAAAATAAAATAAAATAAATCGGCTAATATTATGAGCTTGCTGTTGTACTTAAATAATTAAGTGTGTATTGTAATGATAACTATTGTGGATTTTGTATCTATTTCGTACATATTTTTCATAAACATTTAAAGATTTTAAGTTCTTAAAAAATATATGTTATTCTTTAAGATAGTATCTATACATTCCCCACGCCGAAACGATAATTATATGAAATTCCCTCGATAGAAATAAATCGCAGAGTATCCTCCGAAATTTATAATTTTGACGTTTGTTTCTGTTATATTACAAGTTACATGTATGAAAAAATTCACAATGTATCATCAAATTTTGCTCTATTTTAAACGAGTAGTGTTTTATTAAACACTAGCTGATACCCGACATGCGTTGCAATGCTAATTAAATAAATAAATTGTTTCTCCCTTCCTGTCACATTTCCCATTCGTCCCCCTTCCTCTTCCGCCTACTCTTCCTCTTTCCCTCCCGCGTTCCCTTTTCACCTTCTCTGCGTTCCCCCTCCCCTCTCCCGCTCGCCCCTTTCTTGCGAACTTCCCCTCACGCATTCTACTTCCACCTTCTTCGCCTTCCCCTCTTCCTTGTTCCCCTCCCGCGATGCCCCCCTCCTTAATTCCCCAGCTGACCCTCCCGCATTCCCCTCCCACCAAGCTTTTTTCCCTACCACTTAACTCCATAAAATACATCAATTTTTCCTAAAACTCGCGTCACTTATTTAATTTTTTTTTGCAAATTTTATTATGCCAGAGCCCACGAGTATATATATATATATATATATATATATATATATATATATATATATATATATATATATAGAAATAATCACGGGCATGTTCAAAACAATTCAAAAAATTTTAATAGCAATCGGATGAAATAATTATCGCTATCGTATTAATAGTATAGGAAATAATTTCATTACGCCAGAGCCTATAACCATCCCGGGTATGCGCACATGATATTCCCAAAGTTTCTGCGCAGTCATGGAAATAGAAACCGTATTGCCGCGCATTACATACGAACACACAAACAAACATATTTTTTATATTATAGATATTCCCAATTTTCGCTAGAATATTATGGTTTTTCATATTAGCGAGCTCCCTCTAACATTCGTATTGTCGTATCTCTCCTTCTTTTTCTTTTTGAGCGGGTAATAACCCAGTTTTTTTGTAATATTGCCTTTTTTGTTCAATAATCCAACTTTTTTTTGTATCGAGAGAAAGATTGTTAAATGCTTTTATTGCCTGGTATTTGAAGTGTCTTTGTCCGAAGCTCGTGTTTACCAACTGTCAGGGGATCAAATGACATGGAATCATGATTACGATTACCTTTATATTGCTTCACTCAAATATGTAAATTGTTAACTTTGATACAGACTTGTCCTAGTGAAGTTGATTACTTTGTGAAAAATTATGATTTTTATTCTGCGATAAGCAATATGTAAATAAATCTAAATAATTCATCTTTTGAGATCCTAACGGTAACTACTAACCTTGGTCGAAGCTACTAACTAACGATACCAAAAATAAAACCCTCAGACATCTTCTGCCCTCCCTACTTCCACATCGTCGTTGTATATTTAATATGAACAATGTGACGATTTTGACAAAAATGAGTTAAATATAGTTTTTTTTTTTTTTCTTCATCTTCTACAATATGAGCCATGTTATAATATCAAATATTCAGGGCGATAGAAAATAAACCATGTGAGGTCAATCAAAATAGTACATAATAAAAAATAAAATAAAAAGTCATAGCCTCAGTATTCCACTGCATGAGAAAAACTGCGCAGAGAATATAAAGCATGTGAGAAAAACGCGGTAAAATGTAATTTTCTGGCATAAAATAATTAATGTTTGCCATAAATATATTCTTATAAAGAACGAAATATATTTTTCCTATTTTGTCTTTTTTACGCACCAGACTTTCAGATTCGGGTTTAGTTTTCCCCAACCCTTTCACACACTTTTCCATAAAAATGATCATCGAGTAAATCCACGCTATGCAAGTGTATTATATAAGTATAATTAATACAAAACAATACAAGAACAACATGTTAACCTACCAGACTGTTAAATGGGAAAATAATTCACCAACTCCAGATATTTTCATATCAGAGGGTTAGGCTCGGTAGAACTCCTAATTTGACCGATAAATCCTACTGATCCCTCAATATAAATATTTTAAAAATCGTTTGTAATCCTACATGTATTTAAAATGACTGATTTTTGCATTTTGATATACAAATTCTTTGACAAATCTAATATTCCTATATTTTTAATGAGAGAGCTAGGTATAATGACAGTAGCCGAAATAACAAATGGTAATATTTTTATAGTCTGAGAATGCCGAATTCTTTTAATTTCATTTCCGAAATCTGTATACTTTTTTTATTTTTTCAGAAGCAGATTTTTCAATAGTGCAGGAATTTGCAATAGCTACATCAATGATATAAGTTTTTTTTGTCCATAAATAGAATTGTTATTTTCCGTTTGGTTATTATTTTAAACAGAATTTATCGATTTTCTCAGAATGTACTAAATCTCACATCTTTCATATTCTATATGCAACGACGACATACCTGTGTCGGACTGCACTCAAACTGCAGGGTATGTTTACTTAGTCTAGGTTTCACCTACATTCTAGTTGATAAGAAAAGCACTCATAAGTCATTAAAGTGTCAAATTAAATCAATAAAGATGTGCCACTAATGAAGATACTCGGATATTAAAAATTGAAACAGTAAAGTATCATCTATTTTGTTTTTTGTTTCTTTACATGGTAGGTATTATCGTTTATAATTCAATGTTTAACCTCACTAGGACAAGCGTGTGTTGAGGTTAATAGTTTTATAAAGTAATATAAATAACACAACATAATATAGGTATTGAAAAAACAATACTAAGCTGAAAATTATACGTTTATTTTGAGTTATAAAATTTAAAAGCGTTGTTCATCACCTTTCAAAAACAGTTTTTAATTTTTGGATGTGTTCAGAAATATACCTTTTTTATTTTATTGCAAAACAGAAATATTTTGACCTTTCGACAAAACAGGCCTGAGGGGTTAAACCTTTTCGTGCTAATGTTTCAAAATTAGGTAAGTACCTACGTATTCTGGTAATGGACTGCCACGCGATCTACATAATATGTCAATAAAATATGCTACATGTTTATCTACATAATATTATAAAATAACAACAATTTGAAATGCCCTTGAGGCATATATATTCATTATTTCTTTATGACCACAGACATGTATTTAGGTACAACATTGGTAACAAGTCAATCGACCTACTGGAAGTGTTCGTTTACAAGTTGGTGCCATTTTTTAACACTGCGATCAAATTACTTTCAAAAGGATTTTATTGATATATATTTTTAGTTTGCATAAGTAAGTTTGTACAAAATGTAGAAACTACGTTGTCTTTAGGAAGCCACAACGCAAAAATATACGTCGTGTAGTTAGTGTGCCTTAAAACCTTTAGTTGGCCATTGGCCCACCAGTGTCCACCAATGAAAATGAATATATATATATATATATTTTTTTTTTTTTTTTTTAAATCATCATTTGTTTACGAGTTTCTTTTACAAAATAATATTATTAATAACAACAGTTGTATAAACTACCAAAATCTGAAAGAATTGTTACTGTAAACTTATAAATTGCGACACAAAAAAATTCTGAAATGACGTTTGATTTTTTTTTAAAGGTCTACCAAAGGTTAAATCGCAATGAATATAGGTGGTAGTAGGCATAAAAACTTCTCTATTTTTGAAACTGACTTTGTGGAAATCCATTATTTATTTATTTATTTATTATTAATTTTCAACGCCCTGATGGGCTTTTACATAATAAGTATATAATACAGTGATATATATGTAATACAATGTTTAAATAAGAAATATAAACTTATAGGAAAGAACGTTATAAAAATGGTAGGTAAAAAAGTAAGTAAAAAAATATTATATTATAATAAAAGAGAAAAAGTAAAAATATTATAATAATATATTTAAATTAATATAAAACTTATTTCCGCTTTAATTTATTTGTGACCGTAAGCCTATTGAGGGCTTCTTCAGACTGGTACAAATGATTCAAACTAGGATTTATTTACATATACATTACTAATAATAATAATAATGTTATAATAATTTGATAATTTGTAGAGCGCCGTTTTTATGGGAAATCACCTCAAGGGCACTGTACATTTTATTATGAATACTTAGGCTTTATCTAGATCTATTTCTTACAAATAGTTACAAAAAACATACTTACCTGGCAGGTCACTTCCGATAAACACACTTTAATTAGAAAGTTTATGCTTGGAGAAGATACGACTTTGCACGCGGTGAACACTATATTCAAAACATTGGACATTACATAATTTTACATTTGCTACCCCATCACTTTTACCATTCTGAAGACGGCCTTAACAGGCTAAAACCGGTTACGGTCACAAATAAAAATTGGAAATAAGTTTTATATTTGTTTTAATATATATATTATTGATATAAAAATATCTTTGCAAACAGAGTGAAGAAGTCTCGATTTCAAGCGCAAAAATGGTTTTTATTTATTTTGGGAATTCATTTATAAGAAAGAAAAAAGTTAATCAAGAGAAACTGTCACAGATAATTTTAGTTGTTTTTTATATGCTTCGCACATTTCAAATTACATTTTTAGTGGTTTACGCTTATATTTTTTATAAAGTAATAAACAATTTTATTTTAACGCATCAAAGGAAACCATAGGAAAAGTTTCAATTTAAATAATACTTATTTTTTAGTATCTATATTGTAAACCGATTGGCACTAAAAATTAATCGAAAATAGTGATTTAGCATTAAGCTTCCCCTTAAAATTTTCGGCGAAATGACACCCCCCTAAAAATTGCCGCCCTAGGCAGCTGCCTAAGTTGCCCAGGCCTTAATACGGCATTGCCTTGAGGTGTTTTGATTACTAAACCACACTGTATAAAAGTTTCCATTCTAAAATAAGAACGCGTAACTCAAACTGAAAACAACTCCTTGCAAACAGACAATAATTTTGTCGTTATATTTAAATAACGCCCTTGGAGTGATTTTACTTTAAAAAGACGGCGCCATACCCTATCTCCCTTACTACACAACTAATATTGTATAACTTTAAATCGTATAAAATGCAGCTTAATAAATTAATAACTTAAAATACTTGTTTTTCTTTTTTGTGAAAATTATATTATTATCGTACGTAGTAAATAGTAAACCTATGCGAAAAATTGTATTTTTCTGTTTGTTATTAATTTTATGTTTTTATTTATTATGTTTCGAGTTTTTCTTTTTTTATGTTTTTCTTTATTATGTTTTTTTTGTCATTTAACATGTTCAAAAGGTAAAAATACTAAATCAATATTTAACTTAATGGAACTTATTGGTCTAGAACATATGAATATTTATTGTTATAATATTTTACTGCACCTACAAATGTTTGTTTCCTAAAAAAAAAAAAGAAAAAAAAATTAAATAACATACAAAAACTTAACATGTTTAATTTTTTCACAATTTGACCACAAAAGGGTATTTTTGAAAAAAATACAATAATGAAGGTGTGTTTATTTTATTTTTATGTTGACGAATAACATTTTCTATAACAGTTTTTGTTTGCCGCTAAATTGACATGTTACTTTTTATTCGAGAATTCGGCGGCGTTGACGTCACGCCGGGCAACGTTGGCGTCAGCCTTCTTACCAGCCAGTGGCGGTTTCTATGTCATAATGATGTTGTAGTCACTTGGAACCGTTTCTCAATGTGCGATTTTTAAATCAATAATTATAAATCTTTAAATTTTAGAACAGTTATTGTATTCAAATTATGTTAAAATACCCCATTTACTAAAAACAGAAATGTGATCGAAGCAGTAAAATCGAATGATGAGCTATAGCGCCATGAAATTTGAAATTCGAACTGTAAAATGGCTGGACAAGTGGGTACCACTTATTTTAATAATATTTAAAAAATGCTTTTTTATCCGACGGCCGGCGTAGTCGAGGGGCAAGACTCCCGACTCCCGATTCAAATAAATTTTATTTGATTAATTTGTGTTATTTCCAAATAAATTAATTAAAAATAATATATAGTACAAGATACTTTCAGTATCGCCCTGGAGTGAAACCACCATTCAGAATTCAAACGTTGATTGAAATGGCTTTAGCCGTATTTGGCGACCAGATCTGAATAGCCAGGTACTTCCCCACCTTCCTATACTCTATCTCCTTCCCCTCCCCACTACCTTCAGCCTCACAACATACCCCGATTGGAGATGCCAGTCTCACTGGCTCCTGACGGGAGCAGTTGGGACTCTTGTGCAATAGGTATACACATAAAACATATAAAAAGTTCTCGAAATCCGGAAAGGATACTATCTTACAACGAGGAAACAATTAAAAAAGAAAAATAATATCATCCGCAAGGGCGATATTGACATTACCTTCCGCTCTAATGTGTTTTAACTGACCCCGACCTTACGAAAAGGTAGGACACGTGACACTTTATGCTGGGAGAAATTGATATAATGCGTCTATTAGCATGAGTTGAATATCCCTGGTCTGGTAGCGTTCGTGAAATTAACATGTTTACGACAAATACGTGTACAATTTAACAACAAACACTTCCTAACATACCTAGACATTTATTACAATAATAGACAGGTTAAACCGTTCACGATTGTTTATTATCAGTTGTAGCTTGTGAATGAGGTCGTATGAATATTTTCAAAGAGGGCGTTACCAGAGAATACCAGAAATTAGTCCTTTTTAAATCAAATTCTAGACGTATTGACAGTATTTTACAAAAAAAATTGATGTAAATGAAGTTTTAAAATTTTGAAAAACCAAGTTTATTTTTAATATACTGAGGTTATACCGTTGGTCGTTGGCAGATTTGTTCAATTTTAAAACGAAATATTGTATTATACCACACAAATTTCAAATCATAAAAACACACAAAAAAAATATCAATAAATACTCTAGTAAAGACAGTTTTCAGAATTTTAAATTTAGATAAATTAAAATCGTTAATAAATAAATCCGAGAGCGTGTTTTGTGACGAAAATACCTCAGTTTTTCTATTTATTTGAGAGGTCTTAAAACTAAAATATTTCAGATTTATTTTACACACTTATTTTGTTTAGACATTATTGAAAAATCATAAATACTTATGATCAAAAAATACTTACAAGAAATACACGATATTTAATCATTTTATCATGGTGCGTTTTGAGCATTTTTATTGCTTACTTGAATGTAGGTATGTATATATTAAAGCAAGTTTTTAATGAAATAAATCGACATTCAATATTTTATTAAAAAAAATTTATACGGGGAATAATCGATCTTTCTCATTGGAACCTCCCTGTACAGTTGCAAGCATTTTTACTTATTCTCAGCCGCTAGTCAATGGCTCTTAACCACTCAAACCCCTAAGCTGGTTTTCAAACTAACGCGTGTATTACCACAGAAATCGTTGTTGTTCTAGTGACAACCCTAAAACAAAACAGAGAATAATCTTCTATAATAAACCGCGTTTCACATTTCTGTCCAAAGTTGTGCATAGAAATAGATAAAAAAAAATACTTATTTTGTAGATACAGTTTCACCCGCCAAATCGCATGACTTTTTGTTAGACAGGTATTTTTTTATTAAATATTTTTGTATGAAATGGTAGAAAAGGGATGTAAGAAAATTGTTTACAATAATCCAAACTCAACAAAAATGATTGAGATCACTAGACCAGAAATTACATAAAAATAGAAATCAAAAATTACATTCAAATTGCAATCCGAAGAAACTATTCATGGAGATAATAACTTTATGGAGCATGAAATTAAAGTAACTGGCACAAAATCATAAAAATTAAATACATAACCATCTTTTCACTATCCAGAGCTAAAACTGCTGATCACGATTTAAAATAATGCAATTTTTATGCTGCGAAAGCGAGAACCTCTGCCTAGGTACTAACGCTCCTTGGCCGTTGTTATTTTCAACGTCACTCCAGACATTTTAGCAACTATCTTTTGATGCATGTCACAAAATTGTAAAACTGTCTCCCATGACCTTTCTACATTTTCTAGTTGTAACTAGTTGTACTCCAATGTATCTAAATAATGTCACCTCTTGCATGTTTATCAGGTAAAATATTATATTATGTAAACTTCAAAAGTTCTTTTTGAATATTATAAATGGCAGAACTTCCGTTTGTATCTCGTATGTGGAGCGAGTGTGTTCGACAGACATTTAGTCAGTTTTTTTTACCAACAATATAGATACAAATGTATGTACTCTCTCTCTGGTTTCAATCCTGGGATTGGTTTGCAGCAATTTCCTTTAGTTTCTTCTTCCGTATCTTGTGCGGCTCTTTTGAATTCTGCATATGATGAGCAGCGCATGTCCACCAGCAGGTCCTCCAGGTACTCTCGGCGTGGGCGTCCCCTGGAGTTTGTCCCCTCGGTCATACCCTCCATTATGGCATGCAAGAGGCCTTCTTGTCGTATTATATGGCCGATCCATCTTGCACGCCTTTCGGACAAGGTCTTGAGCAGGTGCCTTCCTCCTTCGATTATTTGGAGAACCTCCTCATTTGTAATGTGGTCTCTCCAGGAAATTCCTAATAGTCTTCTATAGGACCACTATTAGGAATTATTAACTTCCACTATTTGTTTTATAAATACAACTTTTTTGTCCCCAATGCACCCAACCACCTGGAGCCAGTGAGACTATGGCATCCCCAATTGGGGTATGTTGTGAGGCTGAAGGTATTGGGGAGGGGTAGGAGATGGGAAGAGGAAGGTGGGGAAGTACCTGGCTATTCAGATCTAGTCACCTCAGTTATGAGACGCATTTACCAATGTACTCTGGTAAAGAAGGTGGTCCCATTATAACTCAACAAAATGGCATTTCGACACTCCTTTGAAAAGTCATTAAAAGTTGTGAAAAAGATATTGAAAAATAGTTTGTAACCTGTTTAACATTTTTCATCACTTTATGACTATACGAAGTTTCATGTGTCATACAGTTTCATGTTTCATGTGTCTGAATTGTCCAATAAAGAATTCGAGATTCGATAACCAAAAAGTACAAAATTTGAGATTGCAGGTTCCGAGGGAAAATTTTTGAAATTTATCGGGGAATTTTTTTCTTTCGTGGAGTGGCAATATAATAATTAAATCGTTTATTCATCAATAGATTTTTTTTTACAATATAGGTAAACATTTTTGATTACTCATTGGTTATATTGACGAAATGGTCACTGCTCAGCTGCAATTCAGGATTTCTCCTGGAATGCAGCTGGTTTTCATCAGTGCCTCCACAGGAATGTTCAGTTGATTTTTTTCAATGTTTTAAATTAACGTAAAAAACTGAATAGTTTCCAAAAATACATGTCGGAAACTTACGAAAAACTTACAAATAAAGCTAGCCAGATTAACTTTTACTATATCTAGCGTTGAAACAGACGGCCTCCTAGATGCGTAATAACTTCGACAATAACAAGAGAAAAAAATCCGCGAGCCGAACCACGAATTATGGGGTAATTAATATTTTTCTTCGTTCCTTCTCCTGTTTATAAGAAGCATAACAAGAACCTTTGGGCATTTTGAAAAAAAGTAAGTAACAAGAACACAATAAGAATTCCATAAATTATTAACATAATTGCAAGGAAGTCAAAACATGTATGTTTATGATATATAAAAAATGTTATTATTATTTTTTCAACTTACCAATTCGGCAAAAACAGTTGTCGGACTCCGAATTTAGGCACACCAATTTCTTTTGCAGAAAATCTGCAAAAAAAACCTTGTTTTCTGTTTTAAACAATTTTGTTTTCTAATCAAATCAAATCACAAACACAACATTCCACTAAATTATTCACTTGCAAATAATAATTATTGTACTTTTGATAATTTATATTTCACTCGTAAGCTATTCGAAAGTCACA
The DNA here is from genome assembly GCA_951813805.1 of Limnephilus auricula. Taxonomy (NCBI): domain Eukaryota; kingdom Metazoa; phylum Arthropoda; class Insecta; order Trichoptera; family Limnephilidae; genus Limnephilus; species Limnephilus auricula. Next base: position 26,443,602 of record OX638408.1, read on the forward strand.
AATAAGCACAGACTGTAAACTTTAAACTTTGGTTGCCAACAAAATAAAACTTGATCTCTCAATACTTTTATGTTATGTCTATGCAAATTAGTGATATAATACGTTTCACAAGTTAGTTATGATTAGTAGGCGGTATGTTTAGTAGTAGGATTTCGTTGAAGTTGTAAAACACGAATGAAAACAACAAAGCTGCGAGATAAACACATACGCGAGCGACACAACCTCCCGCTGCGAGCGCTTCTCGTCAACTGGCGACAAAAAATGCAAGTTACCTACTTGCAGCACCCCGGACTCGATGATGGCGAGATTTAATAGGTACCTACTGGGTCCGGCAAATAATAGAGATCGAGAATAATTGATTGTAATATTAATAATAATTGATCGAAAAATACACAAGCATCGATGGTAAAAGTCGGAAATTCTCCAGGAAGACATGACGTTATGTAAATCAGGTATTTGGGTCAGGGCCGGGATCTCGGGTCAAGTATTACTACAAATTCACAACACATTAAGGATAACAGAAAATTATGACAAATATCTTTGAAGCAAGGGGTGTCTTCCAAAACAGTGTTATTTGGGATTCCATCCTGTTTGAATACTGCTGCGGAGAAATGGCATGATGGTAAGTTAATAACTCCCGGACTGTGAGACCAGAGGTTCATCGTTTGATTACCGACTTATCAATGCAAAATATGTACATTTTTAAGGACGTTGTCACTCTGGTTATGGTGATTTAAGTTATTATTTTTTCAATGGTATAACTTCTAAACCAAACTATCGCAAGAAACATTGAGGATTGAGGCCTAAAATAGACAAACTCGAAGCAAAGATAGATTATGTAACAATAACCTCAATGCTAATCACTCTTTTTATTCACCAACGTAGATATATTGTGTTGACAATTTTGCAAGTTTCAAGGGGTAACTAATTTCGATTCTATCTAGTAATAATTATTTTTTATTATTATATTTCTACTTTTTGTAAAATCTTCTCTATTATTATTCTGTACCTAAGAGTATGGATAACATATTTTCTATACCTTTCGAATATGTACATAGTATGATTACTTTTTATTTTTCTGTTGTAACACACACAAATTATGTACGGGCATACCTTACATTCTAGCTTTTATACTTTACTATTGGTTTTATGTCAGGTGTTATTATTTGAAATCAATTTCATCTGTTGTTAATTTCTATTGGTTTTTTATGGGTACTGATATATTCTATTTTATTGGTTTGCTTCACATTTAAATTAGTGCATCACCTTAATTACATAATTCAATGTTCAAAAGTGTCAATTTTGGAAATGCAATAAAAGCACACATCGCTATAGTTTGATTTGACTTGCCGGACCCTACACCAGTAGGTACACCGAGAAGTCTCTTGTCTTGCTAGTTGCTAGCAAGTTGCCTGATATCGTGAATAGGGCTGCCAATTCGTGGGAAATTCCCCAAATCGCGGGAAATTTTTAAGATTTTTGTTCAAGAATTCTGTATTTTACGGGGAGAGCCTTTTTGTGTGGAAAATGCAGGGATTGTGGGCATTTCTTGATTATCTATCCACATTGAAAAAAATATTCACAATAATTCTGAGAATGCGATACAATTTTTATACCGACCGTGAGAAAAAATCCGAAATGACCAGAAAATAAGCTAATTTCAGTAGGATTTTGTTTCAGTTTGAAAGGGGAGAAACTTGTTGGGGATTGTGGGGGAATTTAATGTCCATAGTGGGTATTTTAGAACATATTGCTCACTGAAAAATGAAATACTCTAAATGTCAAAATGTTAATTGGTAAATAGCCGAATTGGTAAATGCGCCCGTCCCGGTAAGACGAGAGGTTCTGGGTTCGTGTACCAGTTGCGACCGCTATCTTTTATTTTTTCTGTGTCTTGTTCATTTTCATATTTTAATTTAAATTATTAGTATTATCTTTTTCTTCAATAAAATGTTAATTGTTCAGGAGAGCGAAAAGAAAGTTTTCATTTGTTCAAAAATCATATAACATTGAATAGAACATTCAGAATACTTTACATTTTTTATAAATTTCTTTGATAACAGTATTTAACTTATTTTCAATTTTTCAGAAAAAAAAACATTCTGTTAAAATGAACGTCGTAAAAGACGCACTTATTTTTCCAGAGATATTTCGACGACAAGGATCGAAAGCGAAAAAAACAGAGAAAAATTAAATATTTAACTCATTTTGTAATTTATTGTCCTTTAGGGCATTTCAAATTTCCGCTATCGATATGCATTGGCAACCCTGATAGTGAATCGTGATTGTTGCTTGCTCCGTCGTCGGGGCAAGTGGAAGTGGCAAGACTGGCAAGTGGCAAGTTCTTTGCGCAAGTGCCTAGCGGCTGCCACTTTTGGTCCAAACGAAACGAGTTCTTGCTATTACATTATTCAAGATATATATACCTATATAAACGATTACCTGCATAGTACTTCGGTTCAAACTTCTTACTTACGACTGTTTAATTAAATGTAGGTACAACTTTTATACCAGAATTGAATAATATTATTATAAATAATAAATGTACAAATAATTTTCTAATCGGTGATATTAATATATATAAACATTGCTGAAAATAATCACACAATTGAAAAGGATAATTATATCAACACTTAAATTTTTGACCACTTTAAATTATCCTGTATAAATAAATTTACTAGAAAATTTAATAATATTAATCAAATACCATATTGCATTGATGGTGTAATTCCAACCACACTGAAAATCTTCAAACAATTATATGGACAAACAACGTTACGGACCATCATACATGTATACTTAACTATAACATAGAAAAACAAAACATAAATAATAATAGTAATGAATGTAACAAACGTAAAATATCGATAAACCAACTAAACTATGCTAAAGTCTGAAGCTATTTTATTAAATGAAAACAAATCACTTCACCATTATATCACCATTATATAATCAAAACTATCTACATGCTTCGAAATAAAAGGTAAAAAGTTCACGCATTCGTGGTAGCCTGGGTGTCACGGACATAAACAGTAAGCTGGAGGAACTACAGTTGAGATGTTATGGGTACATAAGACGGAAACCACCAGACCACACAGTGAAGCAGGCAATGTCTATGGAGCTTCATCGACAGTCATCCAGAGGAAGACCAAAGAACGCCTGAATGAAAGCGATACCCAGAACCGAAGAAGCTACAACCTGAGAACGGGAAGAGCCGACCCCAACAGCCTACCTAGGCAATGAATCGGGACAGTGCAAGGAAGAAGATCTTCATGTTTCGAAACCAATGGTTTCTTCCTCAGGACAATATGAACATAACATAGTGTTCATACTATCCCGATTTAATTAAAAATTACGCACAAAGTGAATTTTGATAAAGCTATTTAGACTTTAGACTATGAATTGTAATTTGTAATCAGGTTGTTGCTAAGACGCTTAGAGCCATTGCAATTATTGCATGTTTATCTTTAGGACATGTGAGACTGAAGGAAATGCGGAGGAAAATGAGATGGGGAAGGTTGGGACGTACTTAATATTCGGTTCTGATAACCAAACATGGCTAAAGCCATTTAAAGCATATTTTACCGGACAACTCGACAATGTACAACTTCATAACGCCTTTGAAATGTCATTAAAAGAGATTTAAAAAAAACTCTGTTAAAGGTTACGTAAGGTTAGTATTTTTTTGTATTTTTTTTTCATCACTTTTAACGACAAAGTTAGGGGTGTTGAAATGCCACTGTTGAGTTGTCATGGAACCATTTTACCATATAAAACAAAATTTGTAAATACACCTTAGCAACATCCTTCAAAGCAGAAATGGGCGGTTACCTCGAGAGGGTTTCCTCTTAAGGTAAGAATAATCTTTTTTTACATTAGCTCCACACAGGAGACCCTGAGGAAAATAATTATCAACAGGGCCTACGTCATCATAGGAGACGCTGTGTGGAGGGTCTTTTTAGGGAAGGAAAACGAGGAAGTTCTGGTAATGAAAAAGGAATGAGGGGTGGGTAGGAATCTGGGGGTTAGTGTGTTAATTTCTTAAAAATATTAATAAATTGGAAATGATGAATTGAAATACTATAAACCTAAATAAACATTGAGAGTCCGTATTGACTTTTTGGCACCAAACGAGAGTTAATTAGTTAATGTGGTCTTTGGGCATATCTCAACAAATTACTTGTCTTATATTTAAGTCTAAGGATCGCGTATAAGACTTCTTTAATTTCTAAGAGTGTCGTTTGTTCAATACTTTCATTTAATAAGTAAGTAATTTTGCATAACGAACGATATGATTTAAAAAAATTGGGTAGATTGATAGTTAATCGAAATTTATCTGATAATATGGAGGCCGCGCTGAAATTTATCTGATCATATGGAAAGGACCCTCCAAAAAGCATCTCCAAAGACGTCAAAGGCTCTCAGGGTTTTTTTTCCTCAGAGCCTTCTGTGTGGAGCAAATAAAAATCTCGCATCACGATCTTAGTCCAAGGTAAACTCCAAAACTACTTAACCGATTTTGATGAAAATTGGCTTAATATGTATAATTTGGTCCAACTTAAAAGATAGGATAGTTTTATCTCGATTATTGACCTCAATATTTATTATTGCGAAACAAATGTTCATTGAATGTTTGTTATGGGACAATGTTTTGAAATTACATATTTGTAAGTTCCATAAGTTTCTGACAGATGGCGGTGTGAGTTAATTAATGACACAACACTTGGTTATCTACGATAGATAACCACCCAGTAGATGGCGTTGTGAATCGTTAGCCACGACAACGCGTGGCCGGGTCAGCTATTAATTCAAAGACAGATCTCAGGAAGAAGAAATCAGAAAGAAGAAAAAACCAAAATCAGGAAATTGACGGACTATAATGTCAATGGAGAGGCTGTAGCGTGGTGCATATCTGCAGATAACAGGAAGGAATTCAGATTACTGTCCGCCCAGCTTCCTCATGAACTCGCAAAAGTCATGCTCGAGTAACAACTCTACCACAGGGAAACAATAAACATAACATGATGAGAAAATATATAATATTAATTTTAATTACAGTCATTAAAGATGCGACTCTTGACATTGCTTTGAAGGCAAGAACTAACTATCTTGCAATTAGTCGCTTATTAGAGACATGCATATTTCATAGTTACTTAATTAACTGGTATCAAAGATGATCTTATGAAGAAAGAACTGACAGAGATTGTGGTGATTTTAACTGACGGAAAACGGAATTATGGCACCTATACATATATACGGTGTTTCGGTACGTACCCGACAACCATTAACCAGCGATTCCTGATCATATTTAGAATAAAAAATGTTATGGCGACTTTGGTCTCCGGTAACGTTTATTTCATAATAAAAAATAAATAAAAAATTCCACACCCCGTCACTGTCCACAACTCTGGCATACCCCCCCCCCCCATCACGCTACTCGCACCAATAGCGTGAAATAGTATCGCGGCGGGTGGCGAGATGGGGATATGTGGGATTTGAGGACAGTGACGGGGCGTGGAATTTTTATTTTTTTATCGCTGTTTAAAGTTTGTCGGGTACGTACCGAAATACCCTGTATACATTAATGCAGCAAATAAGTCACCAATTGCTCGCACAATCACAACTTAAACCCACCAAGAAAATTTACTACATTTTTTCATGATTCCTTGCAAACATACAAAACTAATTTATTAAATTTCTTTGCGTGATATAAATTATTTTAAAACTATTTATTAAACTTTTATTAAGTCAGTTACAATTAGTGAGCGAATAATTCTTGATTTTAAAATTTCTCTTTACCTCCACCCACATTCTTTATATATTATTTTTATCTGACTTTTATGTCCGGGTTAAATCTTCCCTACAGGAAAAACTTAACCCTTCCAAACACTTTTCCACAAATGATCATCTAGTCATGCGATGTAATTGTACTATATAAGTATAATAAATACCAAATGGGAAAATAATTCACTGGCCCCAGATATGTATTTTCATATCAGAGAGTTCGGCTCGGTGGAACTCCTAACTGGACCGATAAATTCTACTGATCGCTCAACATAAATATTTATTAATTATTTATTAATTTAAAATGACTGATTTATTAATTAAAATGACTGATTTTAGCATTTTTTATTTTATTATTATTACTCATCCATTCATTAATTAAGCAACTTAAAATGTTCAAGAGAAACATATTATACAACAGTAGAAATTCGGAATTTGCTTTATGTAAAGGCCCTAATGGTGTAAATATTAAATAAATAAATAAATAGTGTTACATGATTCAGTCACTGGCATTTCGAAATAATTGAGAATTTCATCTTCTTCTTCTTCGTGTGTCGGAATGTCTCTATCTTGCGCTGCCCGGAATAGCTCCTCCACACTTCTAATACCGGTCCACTCTCGTAAATTTCGCAACCAAGACAGTTGTCTTCTGCCGAGAGTTTCATCACTGTACTGATATTCTGTAAGTATACAATCTAAAAGTAACAGATCATCTCTTGGATAATTGTATTGACAGCTTCTGACGGAGGAAGTAACAACTAACAACAAGTTATGAAGTTATAGGTACGACTAGACACGTGAATCGGTACTAATTAATATTGATTGTCCTCTGTCTAGTTCTCTAAGTAGAGGTTATATTATCTTATGTTATATCTTCTGCCTTCTACCAGCCACTTTGATACTGATGTTAGGATTAATATAATGACACGAATCATTAATGTTATTGTAGTTAAAAATTAAACCTTGCGGATGTGGGCGCCATTTCTTTGAATTCTCATAATATTATTTAAGTTGCAGAGACATACAGACCGTTTTGAATTTCATCTGTCTGCGTCGGTGATAAAGCTATCTGATAATGTTACATGATATTGTTATGGTGAAGTAAAATTAATTAATGATAAATTTCGAAATAGCAATAAAATCCGCGTTCCTCAAACACTCGCTACAAAATATGGGATGAAATCTCTGAATATATAATTCGCTTAAAGATATGTACAAAACATCCAGTAAAACGTAAAAATTGCAAAGCAATGCTTTAAATGAATATTTTTTAACTACATTTAAAAAGGAAAATATATAATTGTCTTGCCTATTTTGGTTCTTATATACCTACTCGTATCCTTGTATTTCTCTACTTGTTTTCTCTTGTGGTTTGTTCTACTTAACATGTCTTTATTAGTTCAAAACCTTCCGGTTATGGTTGTATTATACAAATAATGTGAAAAAGTAAATTCTTTAGAAAATTATAATAAAATATTAAAATATTTGTGCCTGAGCTTCGCAAAATAAAATAATGCAGGCTTTTTGCCCATGTTTTCTTCTTGAATAAACCAAAAACGAACGGTGTGGTCGAGTGGCAAGGTTCTCGACTACCAATCCAAAAGTTTAGGGTTCGAACCCGGCGTGCGCAAATATATTTTATTTGATGAATTTGTATTATTACGCAATTAATGAAATAAAAATAATGTATTTTTTAAAATTTTATTTTTAACTTTTTAACTTAAAGAGTTAAACCTCAAATTATAATATTTTAATTAATCAAGATAATATTAGCGAAAGTCAATCGAAAATCCGAAACAGAAAAATCAGAAAAAGATACGGATACATCTGGGACACGAACCCAGGACCTCTGGCAATCCGGGTCCCAGATGTATCCGTATCTTTTTCTGATTTTTCTGTTTCGGATTTTCGATTGACTTTCGCTAATATTATCTTCATTAATTAAAATATTAAAAAATATAAATATTTATAAAATATTATAAATATTAAATATATTTATAATATTTATAAAATATTATAAATATTAAATATATTTATAATATTTATAAAATATTATAAATATTAAACCAAACGTATGTTGAAATAAAATTATTCACGCAAAACACTTCAATTATCTCAACCAAACGTATGTTGATAAACTTTCGTCAAACAAATGGTTGAGTATTGGAGAGTTGAGCGCAGAAATAGAAGGATTTATGCTTGCTATTCAAGATAGAGTCATTAATACCAAAAATTATAGGAAGCATATAATCAAAGATCCAAATCAAATTGATGATTTATGTAGAAAATGTATGGCTTTTCCGGAAACTATAGAACACATTATATCAGGATGTTCTATATTAGCGCCGTCTGAGTATACATTTAGGCACAATCAGGTTTTAAAAATAATTCACCAAAGTTTGGTAATTAAACATAACTTGATTGACTGTCATAATATAGTACCATATTATGAATACGAACCAAATTCATTTTTAGAAAATAATTTCTTTAAAATTTACTATGATAAAACTATACTAACAGACAAACCAATTGGTCATAATAGACCTGATATAGTTTTACGTGACAAAATTAAAAAAATAACTTATATTATTGATGTAGCTATTCCAAATTCCTGTAATATTCAAAAATCTGTTTCTGAAAAAATAAGAAAGAATACAGATTTAGGAAATGAAATTAAAAGAATTTGGCATTCTCAGACTATAAAAATATTACCTTTTGTTATTTCGGCTACTGGCATTATACCTAGCTCTCTTATTAAAAATTTAGGCATATTAGATTTGTCAAAGAATTTGTATATAAAAATGCAAAAATCAGTCATTTTAAATACATGTAGAATTACGAAAGATTTTTTAAATATTTATATTGAGGGATCAGTAGGATTTATCGGTCAAATTAGGAATTCCACAGAGCCGAACCCTCTGATATGAAAATATCTGGAGACGGTGAATTAGATAAACGTGTTGTTCTTGTATTGTTTTGTATTAATTATACTTATATAATACACTTGCATAACGTGGATTTACTAGATGATCATTTATATGGAAAAGTGTATGAAAGGGTTTAGTTTTTCCTATGGGAAAAACTAAACCCGTTCCTGTAAATCTGGTCAATAAAAAAAATGTATACTATATTTGCGGCATGTTTCAGAGTGCAAAATACTCTCAGTATCGCCTTGGTGTAAGACCACCATTCAAAATTGAAACGTTGTTTGAAATGGCTTCAGGCGTGTTTGGTGACCAGATATTAATAGCCAGGTAATTCCCCACCTTCCTCTCCCCCATCTCCTTCCCCTCTTTGCAACCTTCACCCTCACAACATACCCCAATTGGGGATGCCATAGTTTCGCTGGCTCCAGACGGGAGCAGTTAAGACTCTTGTGCGGAATTCAATTTAAAAAAAACCGAGCCTTAAATAAAAATTAAATAGCCCTTAGCTAAGCCCTCTATCGTTGCACAAATAACTTTATAAAATGCCGTTTTTATAAAATGTTAAAAAAAAATTTTCCGAGTCCTTAAGACACACCCAATGTGTATAATTTTAGCAACCCAAGGGGTTGGGGCCATATATTATGGAAAATTTGTTATATTATTTGCTGACTCCTGTGACTTCAATGTGTACCATTTTCACAGTATCCTCAAAGATGACCCTCTGTATGTTATTTTGTAGATAAAGTTGTTTGACTTTAGGTCCCCAAAGAAGTGTTATATTTATATATATTTGTTAGTGTCGATTAAACCATTATTCCAAACAAAACAATAATATGATTTTAATAAATAAAGTAAAAATATGAAAATAATAATTATTTACCGTACGTTATTATAATTTATCATAATTACGTTTAAAGTTTTCTAAGTAGGTACTTAATATTATGTAGATACCTACACAATACATATGTTACAGAAATCGAAAATGCAAAAATTACTTGTGTCATATCGGACAAAGTCCTTGAAAGGTGAAATTTGGCGTCATGAAAATACACAAATTTTTGTTATAAAAATTTAAGGGAATTTTTTTTTTAAACTTGCAACGTCATTTCCATCATGAGTTGTGGAGCTTTTAAATGTAGGTACCTAAGAGTATGGATATTAGAGAGACGGCATGTGAAGTGTGCCCGCGCGCTCCAAGTGTGCCTTTTCGAGAATTTTACCCAAACGGCTTACATTGGCTGCTGGTTTTTGGCCGTTTAATACGTTCCGACAGCAGCCATTTTACATGGTGACAGCCAATGTCAGCCGTGTGGGTAGAATTCTCGAAAAGGCACACTTGGAGCGCGCGGGCACACTTCACATGCCGTCTCTCTAATATCCATACTCTTAGGTAGGTACATTCGGCTGTCAACGGAAAGCTTGTTACAAACTTACCATAATAAATTGTTCAATGGAAAGAAAGATTTCGAATAAAAAGAGTATGTATTGAAAATCGTAAGTTTAAAAAAAAAGTGAACACCGCACAATAGTCCCAACCGCCTTGAGCCAGTGAGACTATGGCATTTCCAATTGGGGTATATTGTGAGGCTGAAGGTATTGGGGAGGGGAAGGAGACAGGGAAGGGGAAGATGGGAAAGTGCCTGGCTATTCAGATCTGGTCACCAAACAAGGCTTTAGCCATTTCACTTGGTGGTCTTTCACCAGGGCCCCTAGCACACTCCGTCGGTAAGGATCGATAGAATAACTTTAAGTAACTTCTTATCGTTCCCTAGCACGACTGAAGATCGTCAACGAATAAATGACAGTTCACAATGATTAAGTGTCCTTAATATATTCGACATCAACTGTTGTTTGTTGGTTAGTGATCTGCAGTTGCCTAGGAAACGATGAGAAGTTACCGAAAGTTATCGATACAATCCTAATCGATGGAGTTGTGCTAGGGGGCCAGGGCGGTACTGAGAGTATCTTCAAATTTGAATATTTTAAATAATCTATTAATCTATTAATATTTTAAATAATTAAATTTTGAAATAACACATATTATCAACCAATAAAATTTCCTTGCACCCGCCGGGATTTGAACCCGCGACCTCCGGCTGTGCTAGTTGAGAGCTTTACCCCTTGACCACGGAGGCCGTCGAGGTAAACTGTTTTAATGTAGTATTTCAAGGTAAACTGTTTCAACGTAGTATTTCTAGGTAAACTTTTTAATGTAGTATTTCAAGGTAAACTGTTTTAATTTAGTATTTTAATGTAAACTGTTTTAATATAGTATTTCAAGGTAAACTGTTTTAACGTTGTATTTCAAGGTAAACTGTTTTAATGTAGTATTACAAGGTAAACTGTTTTAATGTAGTATTTCAATGCAAACTGTTTTAATAAAGTATTTCGAGGTAAACTGTTTAAATGTAGTATTTCAAGGTAAACTGTTTGAATTTAGTATTTCAATGTAAACTGTTTTAATGTAGTATTTCGAGGTAAACTGGTTTAATGTAGTATATGTAAACTGTTTTAATGTAGTATTTCAATGCAAACTGTTTTAATATAGTATTTCGAGGTAAACTGTTTTAATGTAGTATTTCAAGGTAAACTGTTTGAATTTATTATTTCAATGTAAACTGTTTTAATGTAGTATTTCGAGGTAAACTGGTTTAATGTAGTATATGTAAACTGTTTTAATGTAGTATTTCAATGCAAACTGTTTTAATATAGTATTTCGAGGTAAACTGTTTTAATGTAGTATTTCAAGGTTAACTGTTTTTATGCAGTATTTCTTCGTTTTAGACTCTTTCTACAAACATAAGACTTCATCTTAGCAAAATATTTACTTAGTTTGATTAAAAATAACTCCACATGTCACGTTTTCCATACGGCAACTAATGTCGCAACTTCCCTACGACAATGGTTGCTATTCTATAATTAAATGCATTTAATGTGCATATGCATGACAATGAAATAGCACAAGATGCTGTGCAGCGGGTAATCTAGGAACAATCAGTACGGGAACAATGAATTGATTGAGATGTAGGTAATGCTGATTAGAAGTTTGTTGACGAAGGAAGCTGTAACTATATAACACTGTCACGGCCGTCAGACAAGGTTGCTCTTGTGTTAATAAAGGAAATGCATTTTCTAGAATATTGTCGTTATGTGTGGCGTGGATCTAGTGATGTGTAAATTCTCTATTAAATATAATTTTAGGGAATATTCTAGAAACGGGGAAAATATTAGGGGGAGATATTGAAAAAATACCCTTTTAAAATATTACCCGACATAATATTATATTCCCGGGTTCACATCACTAGGCATACAGTCTTCCTAATAAGAATAACAATAATAAATACCTAGAGACCTCAAAATTTCGCGATTGCAATAACGGGAATTTTTAGGCTAAATTCGTCAATTCACGCGAAAAACGCGTAAATAAAAATGTTGACATTTTCATGAGAATAACGTGTAATAATAAAACTTCTGAAGTTTTCTGCTTACTTTTTTGTAAGATAAAGTAACCAAAATGTATCGAAAAATTCACGTTAGTTTTCATACGACAATATAACTGCACTCAGTCGGATAGGTGACAACGAGAATGTACTAGTCAATGGAATTATTAATAAAAAGGAATCAGACTTTTTTGTTTCTTATTTTTGTATAAAAACAAATCCATAATCAGTCATCATTTTTGGATAGAAAAAAACAAACTTATGAAAAGTACGATGATGATTAATCGTTATCACTTCGATCTCGGTATTTCGATTATGTCCAACCCTAAACCAACATAATATTATATTTATATTATTTTACGATACTTCTAGAAAAAATTGGATTATTTGTATCTTTGTAGAACAAAAAGGAAATTATGGAATGCCAGCTGTTCACTGAGCAGACAGGTTATAATGACATCGAAAATACAAATGAATTTCATTCTGTAAAAAGCAAAAAGAAAAGAAAAAATGTCTGGGTCGGATCAGTGCTGCCAAGAATCAGTAAATCTGTAGACATTTAAAAGAGGTCTACTTTCGAAGCTGGACATCAGTAGGCTCACGAAAAAGACGAAGGTACCTTACCTGATTATTTTTCACAATACTTAGCTATTTTTAGTAATACTACAATCAATAATTGTTGTAGATTAAATCAGCAAATCTAATTAAATACATATTATGAAAAGGATAAAAACACAGAAAATAAAAATGTAACTGTCGCAAATGGGACTCGAGCGCAGATCGTCTAATTGTACCCGGGATTGGGGTTTCATTTGCACATAATTACATTCCGTCATTTTTATCAATCTCATACTTTTTTAATTACTATATTACATTATTTCTTACCTTTATAATTTATTTTTTTCTATAATAATCGTTTTTCAAAATAATTAGTCTAATTTTTACGTTTGTTTTTTTTTTTGTTTTTTTTTTTTTTTATTTAATGACAATACAAATTAAAATGAAAATACAATATAAAGTAAATTAAGAATATAAAGTTAAGTATTTTGTCCTCAGTCCTCCTCACTAGGTATTCCTGTTCCGAGGTGGACTGCAGGTTGTTGTATGGTGTTGATCATGATTTCCCATCATTGTTGTTGGTTTTTGTTGGTTTCCACGAAATATACATAAATAAAGCAAAAGGTGTTTATGTTTATTATTTTGCGTTGTTTTAAAAAGTGTTTATGTTTATTATTATATTGTTATAGGTAGACATTGGATTATATCTATGCATTTGCATATTTGCATAGGAAAATGCATATAACTCTCTGATTACGGCGTTATGCATATTTTAGCCTTTTTTCCCAATCGTGCATATTTCGTTGGTCAATTTGAAAGTTCTAAGGCCTTTGCAATTCAGTCAAGCAGGCTAGCATTTGATTACACATTACACATTTACACAAGTTACCAGATGCCATAAAAAAAATTAGAAACAAAAATCTTCCTCTATTTAAATGAATAGAAATACTGGAAACAATGATCGTACTCACCAACGCCCTTCCTAGGTAATTCAATATTAGAAAAAAATCGAAAAAAGCGTCTTGAAGACATGAAGAACATTAATGCCTACATCAACGGCACAGGTCCATACCCTGCCTAAACAGGTATCTCCAGAAGTATGCCAAATTTTTAATTTTGACAAATGTTTTCGGCGTACAAAATTAATACTGGGTGACAAACGTCACAAATTTGCAAAAATACTTAATTGTATATGGTCACAAAAACTATGCATAATTTCAAGAATATTTCGTTGTTTTTGTACCGTCTTTAATTAAAATATATAAAAATAAAAATGGTTTTTTGATTTTGCATTTTGCATATTTTGGGTATATCAAGAGTTTTTAGTGCATATTTCGGCCTTTTTAGTGCATATTTGCATGCATATTTTGGCACTTTTTAGTGCATATAATCCGATGTCTAGTTATAGGAATCTAAAATTTGAGTAAGTTTCGTTGCCATTTATATTGGATCATACAACATTTGATCGGCGCAAAAGTTTATTTATGAAAACATTTGAGGGTTTTCAGAAAATACAGTGATACGAATGTGTCCTCGTTGGTTACGAATGTGTTTCAATGTGAGAAGAATTACCTATTTGAATACTAATCACTCTTGGCTCTACAACCCCTGGTGGGGTCTTGGCCTCCTCAAGAGTCTTCTTCCACTTATCTCGGCTTTATGCCAGCTTTCTCCAGTTTAGAAGCTCCTAGGTAGATGTCTTTGAGGACGTTGTAGTTCCATCTTAATTTTGGCCTTCCCAGGCTCCTTCGCCCTATCGGTCTGGAGTTCAGCAGGGACTTTGGTGCTTGATGTCCGGTCATTCTCTCCACATGACCCAGCGGCCACCCACCGAAGTTTTCACAGTTTTGTAAATATTGTGACATTTAGCTCCTTAAACAGAGTATAGAGCTCATTGTTGTAACGTCTGCGCCAAAATACATTTTCTAGAACTGGTCCGAAGATATGCCCTAAAAATTTTCCTTTCAAAAACGTCCAGTGCTCGCTCGTTCCACTTAGCACCCACCACGCGTGCGCATTCGTCTAATAAGTGTTTTGAAGAATATTATCTCGGATGCTAATACTTTAAGGGGGTTTCTCACCATCTTCCCAATAGCTTATCTACACTAATAACGTATATTTTTGATTTAAGATTTACGGTTTATTTATTTATTAAGTTGGAGTTTATAATTCGGTACTCGAACCTATGAATAGTGGCTATATATTAAATAAGTTGGCCGAGTTTTCCAACCACTCTTTTATTTTTATTTTTAATAATAGTCGTTATTACTGTTCTTAGTGTAGATAAGCTATTGGGAGGATGGTGAGAAACCCCCTAATAATAATAATGACAGTACCTGATGGTTTTTTAATTTCTAGATTATTTATTTACTAAATCCAGAGCTAAAATGTGAAGACAACAACACCACAGTTGAATTTTGTAAGATTCATAGCTCCTCCGAATTCCAATAAAAAGACATATCAAAATATAAAACTTGTAGTTTGTACATTTGAAAACAGATTTTTACGTTATAAATGGGTTTTCGGAAAATGGCACTTTTGTGAATCATCAGTTTGTAAAAATCCGCTTCCGCAGGAAAACTATAATATAAAAACTTCAATAGTTCTTTTTGAATATTGTAGATGGCAGCACTTCCGTTTGTATCTAGTTCGTTGAGCGAGTGTGTACGACAGACGTTAGCGTATTAATAATATAGATAAATCATAATGGTAGATCCAGTTTTCAATGACACAGTTGTAGTCTGTATTCTGTAATAGTGTAAGACTCGGGGGCGATTTCTGCCCAATTCCACGCCTCGTTAATGAACTGATAAGGTTGTGAAGGTGATACGATTACTCCGATAACAATCCGCCGTAGCCAAGTATTGTGACTGATTGTAGTGTCACGTATCCCGTCTCCACTCCAAGACTGTTCTCCTAGTACAAATTATCCATATTTCTGTGTCAGCCTACCACTAAAACACATTAAAAAACTGTATTTTGAAGTGAAAATGACGATAGTTTTTAGTAATTCATAATATTAGTATCATTTGTGTCAAGCCCCAACACAAACAAACGTGTTTTCGTTGTTCTAATATAACTATTTGTGTTGGGAAAATTGTCTGTTTTGTGAAAAAATAACATTTAGGTACTTAATCACATTTGAGAATAATTCAGTGTTAATTTAATAGTTTATGTCGTCAACAAGCATAATAATTTAAAATGTGCATCTAAACTTAACTAGTATAATATCGATTATATGATATTTGGTGTAAATTTCACAGTGTAGCAGTTATTAATTTGTTATCATAAGTACAAAATGAGTGCAAATAAAAATTCCTCAAAGACAAGTGTTCTGTGTTATTTCTGTAACGAGTCGTTCGCGAGTTCATATTTGCTTCAGGTGAGACATTATACTACTGATTGTAATTCTTGTGTGTATTGCAGTGTTTGTGAGGTGACTCACTGTAAAGTCAATTGTTTGCTGGAACTATATCCACACTCTTGTATTGTTTGGGATAGGGGTGTTACGGATATCCGCATCCGCAAAATGCGGAATATTCGCATTAATTCAGACATCTTCATCCGCATCAATTAATGCGGAGTTTTTATGGATGCGGATTCATTCCACTTAATTGGTGGAAAGTTAATCATGGTGAACTTAAAACTCTATCTAGATTTGCACGCAGATATTTACCACCTCCACCAGCCAGTGTTCCCAACGAACCATCCGCATTCGCATCCGCATCAATTAATGAGAAGTTTTTATGAATGCGGATTCATTCCACTTCATTAGTGGAAAGTTAATCATGGTGAACTTAAAACTCTCTCTAGATTTGCACGCAGATATATACCACCTCCACCAGCCAGTGTTCCCAGCGAACCATCCGCATTCGCATCCGCATCAATTGATGCGGAGTTTTTCCGGATGCGAATTCATTCCACTTAATTGGTGGAAAGTTAATCTTGGTGAACTTAAATCTCTCTCTAGATTTGCACGCAGATATTTACCACCTTCACCAGCCAGAGTTCCCAGCGAACAACTATTTAGTGGAGCTGGATTAATATATATGATCCACTAAAAAACAGGTTGGAGGCTGAGAAGGCTGCAATATTACTATTTATTAAGTACAATCAAATTAAAAGCAATTTTTTAAATTTAACTAAACATTAATTATAAAACTTTAAGTAGAGTTATGCTAATAAGTAAGACTAAAAAATGTTTAAGTTTTGATTCGTTTTTAGATTTTCACGGCCAAAAGCATTTTCGTTGTTTGTTGGATCGTCGGATCCGCCGGATCTGCCCTGATGATGGACACTGCAATGCTGTCCGAAACGTCGGCTAAAGTAGGAGGTAGCGCAACACGGCATAACACCCCAAAAACAGACTACGAAAATGTTTAAGTTTTGTTCTGAAAATATGATTAAATGAAACATATTAAAATTAAATCGATTTTCATTTATTTATATACTTAAAATTGAAATATCTTCTAAAAAAATCCCGAAATCCGCATGTGAACCTCTGATAATCCGCATCCGCATATGTCAAAATTTTTAAATCCGTGGCAACTCTAGTTTGAGAAATGTCTGAAAATAAATTGCGAGTCAATTAAGATAGTGAAAATAAAGGTGTAACTCGGGTTACAACAGTTTGCGATAAGCAGGTTATGTACCTTTTAATGGGATAATATACTCGTATATACAGGGTGTTAAGAATCGTACTTGACTTACTTTAACCAGTGATTCCTGACATTATTTGGAGTAAAAAATGTAAATAAAATTTTGGTCTCCGGTGACATTTTTGATTTTTTGAAGTAAATACTTCTTTACGCACGCTTGGATTGGGGGGTAAGCTGGCGAATGTGTAACAGAAATTGAAATGCGTTGCGAGGCGAACGGGTTCACTGTAGAAGCAAGAGAGAGCAGTGCGCGCGCACATTTCCCTTCTCTCTTTCTCCCATAACCAGTGCATGAAATATTTCAGTCAGTAGTTTGAAATACCAGTGACGCGCTAAACGCAGGGGGGAGGGGACGTCGATGCGCACGGCTTGATCGGGTGAGGCGAATGATAATAAATTTAAATAAATATTTGTAGAAAATTAATATATGTATATACAATATATACATGTACCTATATATTTTATATATATTAATATATGATATTCAACATATGTATATACATGTACCTATATGTTTTATACATATAAACATATATATGGATATACATACATATAGATGGAGCTAAAGAAGTATTTACTTCAGTCGTGTGGTCCAAAGCATACTCGTTTTTTTTCCTAAAAATACATAAAAAATAGTAGGTGTTGAACAGTTGGGGGCGGGAGAAGTGGTGGGGTGGTTACTAGGCTGAGTGACCAATGACTTCATGTGGATTTTTTTTCGATTTTGAAGAAAAAAAAATGGAAAAAAAAGTTGCCAGAGACCAAAATTATTTTTACTCCAAAAAATGTCAGTAATCACTGGTTAAAGTAAGTCAAGTACATACCTTAACAACCTGTATACTGTATACATGTACACATGTACTTCCAGTGATGTTTGGTCTCCATGTCTCGGGTTAAATTTTATTTTGTTGGGTTTTTATTTTTATTTTTATATGAATACCACACAAGAGTCCGAACTGCTCCCACCTGGAGCCAGTGAGACCATGGCATCCCCAATCGGGGTATGTTATGACGCTGAATGTATGGGTAGGGGAAGGAAATAGGGGAGAGGATGGTGGGGAAGTAACTGGCTATTCAGATCTGGTCACCAAACACGGCTAAAGCCATTTCAAGCAACGTTTCAATTCTAAACGGTGGTCTTACACCAGAGCGATACCGAGAGTATCTTCCACTCTAAAACGATCCGCAAATATAATATATATTATTTTTAAATAATTAGTTGTGAAATAACACAAATTAATCAAATAAAATTTATTTGCCCACGCTAGGTTCGAACCTGCGACCTTCGGATTGGGAGTCCAGAGTCTTACATCTGATTTCTAAAACTCTGTGGAAAGCCCGGAGACTTCAGCGAGTCGTCGGTATTTCTCAATCCTAAATGAATCCACATAGATTTTACCGTTTATCTCATAGACATTGATTGTTTATCTTATATTTTTAAGTTATTTGAAAAAAAAAAATTAAATCGTTGAATTTTTAATTCTTTAAATATACCCACCCTAATTTGGGTAGCCACCGCTCGACTCAATAATAATATTATTTATTGGGATCTACCAAATTTTGATTTTTTTTTTTTTACATTAGCTCCACACAGGAGGCCCTGAGGAAAATAATTCCCCTCAGGGCCTATGTCATATTTGGGGGTGCTGTGTGGATGATATTTTGAGAAAAGGAAGGAGAGGAAGTTCTTGGAAGGAAAAGGCTAGGAGTGGTGGGTAGGAATCTGAGAGTCGGTGTCTCTAGGAATGACAAACATTATGAGTCCAACCCACCCACTGCGGTGCAAGGCGATGTTCCTAGAGAGTCTGGCTGGAGAGATCAAAAGGTTTTCCTCAACCAGTCTCTCCCGATCCGGCCTGCCACGCAGCTGACGGGCCGATGCATACACCGCCAAGACCTGGACAAACCTCAGCACTATGAACCCGCTAAGTCATGAAACGTAGCGAACCACTTGGGGTGACCTATGGCAGAGGTGTTAGTTGTTGGTTATCCAATAAATTGTTCCAGGGGCGGCGCGGCGGTACCCCAAATTAAGGTTAGGAGCCCTTGATAAAGTATGTAGATACCTATCAAAATAAATTTATTTCCTCTTGAATTTCATTAATTAATTGCTGATGGCCTTATCTTTTATCAGCATAAATCGGTTTAATTTTATTATCTTTCATTTATCTTGTATTTGTACAGAAAACTCGGCATAAAACAATAAATTATATAAGGTTACTTACCTACTTATTCGAGTAAGACAAAATTATGTTTTAAATTATCACCCCCTGAATAACAGGCTGACTTGCGCAAGAATTCCTTTGCAGAGGAAATCATTTCATATTATGAAAAAATAAATATACTTACATAGTATCTAAGTTAGGTAGGTACCACGGAATTAAGAAGCATGTAGGTACCTACTCATATGACGAGAAAAAGTCTATGGCTTTGCCTAACGTAATAATTTAATAAACATAGATAAATTGAAACACTGAATTGAATAAATTCGATAAATCTTATCTCAGATTTCCGTGTATATTTCAACATTTCTTATCGGAAATTGTGTGATAACTAAAATCAAACAAAAATTATTTCATTTAATAGTAAGCAGCGTTAAAAAATAAATCAATCATCTTTAAAAAAAATAAACAATAATCTTTTTGGGCGCAGTTAAATTTTTTTAGTATTGGTCATAATTCGTAGTATTATAATTTTATCAAGGATAAAAATATAGATGTTATCACAGGGCAGACAGTTCTCAAATGCGCGTTTTTATGTTCACAAAAAAATATCAATATATAATTATATATATCAATAAATATTTAACAATTAGTAGATAATACATGATATGTATAGTTTACTAGCTGAAGTCCCTTTAGCTGTTGCCGAGTTTCACGCACAGTTTTTCAGATATTTCCTCTTATTTTTAATGTCAAGTGTGCTAAATTTTATCAAGAAGTATCAAAATTGTGCTTTAAGGTGTGCTTTTTATGAAATCTCACGCGTTTCAGGACTTGTAGACTGCGGCCTTCCTCTTGATTTGAAGGTCAAGTGTGCTAAATTTCACCAAAATCTGAAAAAAAACAGTAGATTTGAATACGGATCAAGTGCCTGCCACCTTATTATACCCTTTACTTAATTTATTTTTATTTTTTTTATTTTATTTTTTTTTACAAATACATATGTATATATATATTTTTAATACATTTTTTAAATATCGTGATTCACCTTTTTTTTGAGCAATGCTCGTGTAAAAAAGGTGGAGCAGCGAAAAACAATTCAACATATATTTTTAGAATGTGTAGTAAGGATAATGAAAATTATAATATTTAATTTTTTTATATATGTATATCATACATTATACGTGAAACAGAATTGAAAAAATGGATATATTATTTGATTTCCTGAAACGCGTTTTAAAGCAAAGTTTTAAGGTGAAGCACTTCCTGAATGATCTTGGATGTAGAACACAATCACACTCTCCACCGCTGACCACAATTGCTAAAAGTGATTGCTAAACCAATGACATGCTCAGTTGACTGTATATTCTGGCAAACAGTTTAGAACTGATGAAAACCTCTATGTTATGCTGACCATTTGAAGGATATCCTTAAACCCCTAATATAATATGTAATAATTAATAATGTAATATTACGAACCCGAATCGAATAACTTCACTTGAAAATAAGCTTTATATCCACCCGAACACTTTTTGCCACATTATGACACTATTTCCAAAGCCTCCCTCGGATTGCTTTGCTGCCAAATTTGGCAAATATTCCGTAGATTCTTTAAAAAGAAAAAGATTTTTTTTCAAATGTTTCAACTGAAAACCTGCTTCTGTTACTGATCAAAAATTTTTGACGAATATTTTTTCGTACGAAACATTTCAACACTTGAGAACTTATCAAAATTCAGTTTTATTATATATTTGTATGTGTGATCATTAATTAGACCATTTAAAAGAAACTTCATAGAAAATATTTAATGTGGACGCAAAATCGAACTTCCCACGGCAGTTTATAGATAGAAAACCCAGGTAATATTTACGTTTATATAAATAATTTATATATGATTATTATTTTATTTTTTTTAAAACGTTAACATTTGGGATTATTATTTAAATATTCTTTGATTATCATTTACGAATTCTTTGGCTATAAAGCACTTTATTCCGTTTATATGTCTCCGAATTAAAATTGAAGTTATGATTTTATTTTTTATTTTGGCGGAAAATTTTCAAAATGATCACCAAAAAATCTCCAGCAATCCGAGAAAAAGTTTTCTACTGCACTGTCGCTGGTTAAAACTTTCATATTTTCAATGGTATCTTCGTAATTTGGTTGCATAAGCATTTGACTATCCGCTAGAGCGTTTTTGGTCACATTGTGGCCAATTTGCACACACCCTTGAGCGTTCGCTGGCCAAAATGTCGCCAATTTGAACAGATATTTAAAAACCTTTATTATAATTATTTTTTAAAATTCCCGCCGGTTTTATACTTTGATTAATCACAAAGATAACTTAATACCTATTTTCACTTTCCAACAAGATATGTCTTGCATCCCTTCTAAATTATTTGTTATTGCACCTATCGTCCCGAAGTAATGCGGAAAATTAAAAAAAAATAATACGTTTACGCGAAGCTTCGTCACGATAGGCGCAGATGCGGCCCCAGCATAACCGAAATAATTTAAATATTTTTTTCTTACAAATCATTGATCACATGTTAAATATTATTACAAAATGCATGCTCGAACTTAACTTTATATCTGCGTTTATCAACTAGGCGATAGATAACATAAAGTAGACGTAATATTAAATATTCTCCAAATAGGTGCTACTTACCCCAATTTTAAAGTAAATAATAAGCAGAATTCATGCGTTTATAAATTTAACAATTTTTTATAATTTTTATATAAGTCCTAAAAGAACATCCAATGACTCTCTAATACTGTAAGGATTTTGTTTGTCTCGATATTATAATTCGGAGGTATGATTTTTTTTAATGATGGCGAGAAATTTACTAATCCGACCCTTGGAAATTAACAAAAGAAGTTTCGAGTTTAAATTCCATCCAAGGCCTAATAGGCCGTGGGTATTACGAGGACATCGCGAAAATGGCATTTCCCTTCCCCCACTTGGAGGCCATTGAACGTGGACATGGAACCACCTAATCTGGTTATTAAGATAGTTGTATTGTGTAAATAAATCTGCGTTAGGATACGGACGGTCATTTAGCATTCAAAACGTGAAGTATCTTGACTAAACCAAACATTATAAAAATATTGCAATTTTATTCAGGGCCGTGATCTGCCAAGGTAAAACATAACGCGTTTCCCTACGTGCCTAGGGTATGTAATATGTCATTGAAGTTGAAAAGTTGCCATTAGTTTATAGATAGATACCACCCATATTATAGTCATATATGTGCATAACAGTACCTATATCCATGGTATATCCCCTTGGGAGCGAATGAGTGTCAATTAGGGGAAGAGGAATGGGAGAACATGAGACTGGACAATCATTGATAGAAATGGACATTCGATAGTCTCGATCATCAATTTATTCTCGACCACTGTATTGCGATACAATTGTGGAACTGATATACAACGATAACATAAAATAAAACAACTTGCCTCAATCATACATCCTAACCTATAAAGTTAGTAATGAACGTTACTTGGCCAATTTCAAGACAAACGTCATTCCATCTGTCGGTTATTCTCTTCTAAAAATGACAGGTGAACAATTTACTAATAATTTCATTTTTGATTCCAGGGTCATATAAAACTTTGCGCCAGTACTTTGCAACAATGCAACCGGTGTCGGGCCTACCTGGAGAGGAGACATATGGAGGAACATGCCAGCCAATGCTTATCCAGAGAGTCAACCTCCAACTACGTCCATGACACATCAGCACAGCAAAATGCCAACCAGGGACAGTACGTTCAGCAAGATCCAAGCTCCGGACAGTTTGTTCAGCAAAATCCAAGTCAGGGGCAAAATGTCCAGCAAAATCCTGGTCAGGGGCCATATGTCCAACAAAATACCAGTCAATATGTTCGCATGCCGAATACAACGAAGGCGCACCTGGTGGCCCAGCAAAACATAGCACAGGTGAAACAAGATCAGCTAAACATGACACAGGGACAACCAGCTCAGTTAAACATCACGCAGGCTCAATATCACCAGCAGAACGTGACACAAGCGCAAGTGAACCAGCAAAACATGACACAGACGCAAGTGAACCAGCAGAGCATGACACAGGCGCAAGTGAACCAGCAGAACATGACAAAGACTCAAGTAAACCAGCAAAACATGACACAGGCACGATTGAACCAACAAAACATGGTACAGGCGCAATTGAACCAGCAAAATATGACCCAAGCGCAACTACATCAGCATAACAACACTCAAAGAACGACGCAAGCGCAACTGCAGCCCAGAATGACACGAGCACAGTTAGCGGAACATCTTTACACTACGACCTCAACATTAAAACTGCCATCAAACCCTGGATATCAGAGATCCATGGCAGACCTTACTAGTCAAGGACTGAGCATGAGTCAGCCGGCAAGACAAACTCGAGGTATGGAAACTTCTCCAAATGGACAAAATTCATGGGATAGACAAAATGGATTCAGTTTGACGAGACCCAAATCCACAATCTATGAATCACAAGCTCAGCAGCTCTTCAGAGAAGAAATCGAAACCTTGAGGTAAAACCTTCAAACAAAACTCAAAAAACTCGCAATTTTTTTTTAAATTACGTAACTAAGAATATATCAATTTAATGGTAAAATCCCGGGTTTCGAGTTCTTAGAACCCACAAATATTGAATTCGATTGTACCTAGTCCTATTTTTATTTTTATCAGGGCGAGCTAAATTTAAATCTTCTCCCATCTTCTTCTTCTCCATAACTTGACTACCACAATAAAAATTAAGTTAAAAAAAAAATTAAAATCTGAAATAATAAAAATAAAAAATAAAGTTTTCTGACGTCCAGGAAAAAATTCTTAATGTATTATTTTTTGTGTTTAATTCGCAATTTCTCCATTTTGTAATTAACGTACATC
Source organism: Limnephilus auricula (assembly GCA_951813805.1). Classification (NCBI taxonomy): domain Eukaryota; kingdom Metazoa; phylum Arthropoda; class Insecta; order Trichoptera; family Limnephilidae; genus Limnephilus; species Limnephilus auricula. The sequence goes on from OX638408.1 coordinate 26,468,031, forward strand.
AAATTTTAAAATTTTATGAACTTTTTATTTATTTTATTTCTTTTTTTTTGTACAACAGAATATACATTCCAATTACAGTAAAATTTCACCATATCGCCATTTTTTTTGTGGAAAGGAAGGAGATGGGGAAGAGGAAGGTGGGGAAGTACCTAGCACTCTGGAACGTACCGCAAATATATTATATATTCTGCAAGTATTTCGGTTTTTTATTAATGTGACAGCTGTTTCGGCTGACAAGGCCGTTTTCAAACTGTGTTATGCCACTTGAGACGACTTATTTACATAATTCTTTTTACCCCCGCCCAGTTTCAATTTAGATGATGCCTAAAATGATTTACTATATTACAGGTTAAACCGATTAACTGAGAGAATAATTGGGACAATAGATTCTCTATTATTTGGTGTACTTTGTACTCTGTTTTCCCCACATGAATTGTGTTGTATTGCTTAATTTTCATGAATATACTGAGAAATGGGGATAAATAATTTTTGTTTCATTTTTTTTTTAATTTAAAAAAAGTTCTTATCATTTTTTTAGATTTTTGGTGGTTTTTCATCTAATAATATACTTATGTAGGTAGTAAGGATTGGCCCTATCCAAGACGTTATTGAAGCTTTAGAATGTTCAATTATGTAATGTTTTTAATATACCTTGTGAATAATTGAATGAAATATTTAAATCAGAACCTGTAAGTAGTTTTAAATAATCATTTCAAGTATGTTTTCAGTCGACTCCTAGAAGAAGAAAGAGACCAGAGAGAAGTTTTGATGAACGAAATGAACAAGATGAAGCGCCAGTACGTTCTATCAGAAGAGAGGAACCAGATTCTCCTGGCTACCATTTCAACGCTCAGGAAGACCATTGAAGAGGAAGCCGAGAAATGCAACAATTTGCACAAGCAGACAGCTCACGAGGAGGAAATTAATAAGGCAAAATACGAAGTAAGATTATTTTTTCAAGCTGAGTCCTTTGCAAATGTTAGGTATTCGAAAATATTTTAAATTTCTTACACTGAAAGCCGCTTTTGTTGCAGCTGGTGTTTGAATTCGCAAAATCGGAATCCTTTATTCTTAATTTTCAATGATAATAGTATTTTGACGAATAGTGCAGCTCATTTTTTTGTGAAATATCACCTCAAGGGCGCTGTACAAATATTTTTTTTCAATGCTCTAATCTCAATTCTAATTACCTTTACACAATCTATTATAACAACACTTACCCCTAATAGATTGCATTCACCAGTTCCTCCATCGTGGGTACCACAGATTGCCGAGTTTATTTTTTATCTATCATCGAAGCCATGATTCCAAAATGTTCGATTTCTCTCTCTTGTCTGGCTGAATCTGGCTATTTGCTATATTGACTTTGAGGGAGTCAATTGTTTGCGGTTTATTTGCACAGACAGACCTGTGATTTAAGATAAGGAAGAAGTCTAAGCATTAAATCGCACGATCTCGGTGGACAGTTCACGTCGCAGCCGCGTGAGATCGCTGCCCTCAAATCGCTCGTGTACCACCAAGCCAACGTGGCGGACATTTGAACGATTTTATATTTCACACTTATTGCCTTAAAATATACTTTAAAATTATTTAAAAAATGAGTAGATATCTCACACAACTTGTACATATTAAAATCGAGTGTCCTTATTGAAAGCCCCTATATATTCCCCTCCATTCTTGAAATCCACGGTGTTGTCTTGCGATTCACTTTCTTACTAACAGGTTAACTCTGTTCTCATTTCAGGAGTTATCTTCAAGAACTTCCCGAATGGAAATGACCTTTTTAAGTTTGCAGAAGGATATTGAAAAGGAACAGATAGAGAGAAGCCACCTGGACATGATTGTCAATGGACAAGATGCCAAACTAAGAATATTGAACAATTTTGGTAAAATGAAAATTTAAATACTTATTTTTTATGGTGGGTGTAGGGACTTTGCTAAAACTCTTGCCGAGAATCTACATGGCTTGAATAGGTGACACCGGTAAGGGCTATAAGGAACAAAGACATTTATAAGAAAAGATAAATGATTGGTAAATCAAAAAAGCCAACATGGGATGATTGGGTAACTAACTAGAATTCAGAGATTTTCTCCACCCATATAAAAATACCGCCAATATTTTTATAGTAAAAATCATAATGAAAATAATTTAAGTGGGATAGAAAAGAGTGTTAGGAGAAAGCACGAGCGCAATTAGATGGAGAGGAAGACATGAAATATACGAGACTGATCAAAAAATCAAGAGTCCGAATAACAAAATAGTGTTAATTGACGTATTTCACTCGATCGATGGAGGTTTACAAATGTTTGGTTTTCGATTTGGTCATTCGATTTAATTAATATCATAGCTCTGCTTACTTCGGTTTAAAGCCAATCAACCCACCTAGATTAATTAATTAACCACTGTTTATGGCATATTTTTAGGTTTTAAAATAAAAATCATTAAATTTTTATAATTCAAAAAAATACATACCTAAATTTGGGCAGCTATCGTTCGAGTGGATGTACAAAAATGAGAATGAAACTAAGATTGCGTTTCAACTCAGAGCTGTTTATCTTTCCATCGACTCTGCCTACGTTTGCGGACAAATGACATGGTGGTTATTTAGTTAGGTTGAGTTAGGTATGCTGAGATATTCGGAAGAATTGAAGATTTTATTACTTCCTTTGAAGAATCACACAGACAAGAAAATGATGTAGATTTTTTTAATTCCAGAAACCGATTTGGAATCAGTGAGAAACGATCTAAACCAGGAGCAACAGTTGAGGCGAGAAGTAATGGCACATATCCAGCAGGAAGCTTCCCAGACCAAAGAGACGCTGTCCAGAGAAATCACCATCAACAAACACCAATTGAAGAGCATCGAAGCAAGTCAAAGCGAAGCCGAAGAGAAGCTGCAAAAGCACGAAGACGATATCTCCAAATACCAACTGTTGAGAATCGAGTCCAAAAGTGTTAAACAAACAGTTGACGAGGACTCTATTAAAGTTTTGGAGTTGGATAAAAATGTCAAGGAATTGATTGAAAATGTTCAGGCGATACAAAGAGAACGCTTTTCTGGACATCTAAGCGATAATACTGCTAATGTTCCAGTAGAAAGTTTAGATTTTTCAGGTGTGTTGGTGGTAATCACAACGATTATTTGTATTTGCTTATTCATTGCTATTTGACGAAAGTTTTTAAGTACAGACATTTATATTCTGAACATATGCCACTAGACTAGATACATAGGTACCTGTATATAGCGATGTTATTTTTTCATTTGTCGATACTTCTTACGACAGCTGTAAAAACATATTATAGGTAGGTAGGTACTGAACATTCTAAAAAATCTCAGTTACGATGGACAAATGTTTTAAATGACAAGATTTGTAAATGACATTTTCCACCCTCCGCTAAATTACACTTTGTTTAACTTTTTAATGCAAAATATTATACAATTTACAACCTGTTCCTTTCGTATCTTTTCCGTAACTCGTGGTTCGGCTTGCTAATGTATACCTACGCAGCTTTAGATTAAGTACCTACCTTTGACATTGTTTCATAACATTCTCGTATACGCCAAATATTTCCATTTATTAAAATGGTTTAAAAATCTCATCAATGTTTTCTTTTGTGTTAAACCTATTGTGAACGTTGTAATAATATTTAGATGATTTGAACAGCGCTGTTTTTGTGAAATATCTTTTCAAGGATGCTGCACAACTGATTTTTATATAAAATTTTCATTTTGAGTTATTAGCTTTTAAGTTTTTTATATCTGTAGTCGTAAATTGTGTGAATTTTCTGTATTTTAGTCAGTTTAAGCGAAATGGCAAACGTAATAATTATTAGCAACATTTATACTAGTTTGTCTTTGGGGGTTTCTCACCATCCTCCCAATAGCTTATGTACACTAATAACGAATATTTTCGAATTACGATTTACGGCTTATTTATTTATTAAGTTGGAGTTTATAATTCGGTACTCGAACCTATAAATAGTAACTATATATTGGATATGTTGGCCGAGTTTTCTAACCACTGCAAGTATTTTATTTTTATGTTTAATAATATTCGTTATTAGGGTAGATAAGCTATTGGGAGGATGGTGAGAAACCCCCTTTATCTTATAAAACATCATTTGTAGCCTGGATATTAAGGGGAACGGATGCCCGGACTGTTTCATACAAATCTTAATTTTGGATTTGAGGCCAAAATACCCAACCAAACTAAAAATAAAGTTTATAATGGGAAGGTATATTAAAAATCTAGAACTGATATAATATATGCTACATTATTTATTTGTGTTTTAAATTATAAAATACGGGCCATTAAAGATTAACCATCATAATTTTAGAGGAAACTTCGGCAATTATTTTTGAGTATATGATAAACATTTATAAAAAAATGACTATATTTATTACAAAAATATAGTGACAACTAAAATAAAAATAAAAGCATTTTGATCGGTGTAAATTTAATTTACAAATGAGATTCCTATTTACGTCGGAACACAAATTTGTGACATATAAATTAAAATTACTACCCAAAAACGATTTTTAATTATTTTAAAAATATTTTATTTTTCATTATATTAACGCAGTAGATAAGGCAAGATATATTTTTTAATAATTATAATTAGCTCAAAAAAAATCCAATCTTGCCTCCAAAATGAAGCAAAATTGATTTTTTTTTTAAAGAACGACAAACATTCCCGGCTTACGAATAACCCAACAAAATTTGAAAATCTCCTACTACCACCACACTAAGCGGAAGATGTTGCTAGTGTTGTGATGGAAGATTTAGCCAGCCGAGGAATCGAACACGGTACGCCTGGGTGGGACCCAAACGCGGTGCCCACTCAACCACTGACTGGTCACCAATACATCATCATTTAAAACAAAAATGAATAAAATAGCACATATCCGTACTAGATATTTAACAAAACTTTTGAATTGAAAAAATAAATATTGAGTTTAGTTGGGTGTTTTAGACTTCCAACCAAAATTGAGTTTTGTATGAAACGACCCGAAATGGACCTTTCAGCTGTTTCCTTAAAAATTAAAAAATATATAATAAATAAAAATATCTATGATCTTTAATTTTTACATGAAGCCTTGGAGAGAAAAAATTCTAAAGTTTGGCCTTATTTTTTAGGTCATCTCTTGTGGAAAATCGGAGATTTCGAAGAAAAATTAAAGGACTCAGTTGAAAACGAATCGGTGCTTTTGAGTCCCATCTTTTACACCAATAAATATGGATATGCGTTACAGGTAAAATACCTTACAACTTTATTTATATTGCATATTGGCTGCTTGTTAATCTCGCTCCTGTAACTATGCATTCATATTCTACCAATAGATTATTCAATCCAATATTGCATTTGTTAGCCTTTCTTGAAAGATTTGAGTTTTTTAATTGACAAAATTATTTATTTATATTCATATTGCTTGTGAAAGGGCGCAAACAATTAATATTTCTTTATATTTCAAAGCATAACTTCTAAAAGCGTTTTTTCCGTAAAATAATTATACACGCGCCAACTATGAAAGAGTAGAATATGAATTCTTTGACAATCACCGTTGCTTTTGTTGCATTTTTGTATGTAAGAACTAGCTAAGTCGTTTTTGTAAATAAATACATTAAAAAATTATTACCTATTTTCTTATTTCCAAAATATAAGTACTGCGGTTATCAACACACCAATCCATGATTTAACAATACTCAGTATAAATAATAACAACCGATTTATCAGATTGATTAGGTACCATCTTATAATTCAATTTCCCCGCAAAGCTGAATTCAGTGTTACCTAGTTGTAGTAATTACCCCACTACATAAAGAATCCATAGATTAAATAATAGACTATTATTTCAGCGTTTTAAGTATTTAGGGTGATTTTTCATGTAAAAGATTTAAAATTGCAGGCGGAATTGTACCTAAACGGTCTGGGAAAGTGGCGAGGAAGACACATCACCGCCACGGTGCTGGTAATTCCTGGAAAATGGGATCCCATCCTGGCATGGCCAGCTCAGCTGACGGCGTCTATAGCCCTGAAGGACCAAACTCCCAAACGCAGCCAGGTAAAATAAAGCGGAGTTTATAATTTTTATGTCAGGTGTTTGTATGTTGTATGCATTCCCTTATTATCCTCATCAACACCATCACTTCCGCAGATCTCCTGCTTCATCTTTCTGCAGTTCCTTCCACATGTTCAAGTAAGTGGTGTTTGCCTTCACTCCATCCCTCAACCCAAGTTTACGTCTCTCAACACTATTTCGTCCTAGAGGCTTATTGTCGAGAAGCCTTTGTGGTCAGCAGGTCGGCTCTCTTCCATCTTTTCTGTACCCAGTTCAGCAGAGCCTTCACTGTTCACTGTTGCAGTGTTATGCAGGTACTTATTTTATTATTGACAGTCCTTGACAGCCATTGACAATATTGATAAAACCTGTAAGCACTGTTGCACCTGGTCCACTAACCATAATTATTTTCGGTAAAGTTGCCGAATTCTATCTCATAAAAACCTTTCTTCTTCGTGTGCCCCTATCAGATCCCCCCGACGATGGCGATCACTCTGGTAAATATGTCTCTATCTTGCGTTGCCCGGAATAGTTCCTCCACACTAGCGATGGGCACAATCGATGAATAATCGATGATTTACTCGATCTTTTTTACCATCGAATGATTTCGATTCATTTCCATAGAAAAATCGATTCTCGCTTCTCGATGTCAAATTCATTCGAATGCACAGTCCGAGAGAATCGGTTTGAAACGTCATCGAACTTGGAATCGATTCTCGCTTCTCGATATCAAAATTCTTTCGAATGCACGGCCGAGACAATCGGTTTGAAACGTCATCGAACTTGAAATCGATTCTCGCTTCTCGATGTCAGAATCCATTCGAATGCACAGTCCGAGACAATCGGGTTTAAACGTCATCGAACTTGGAATCGATTCTCGCTTCTCGATGTCAGAATTCGAATGCATAGTCTTGAAACGTCACCGAAAGTGATTTTGCTTGACAATCGAAATATTTTATAGGTACATGTTATAAACAACCTGATGTGTGAATTTTAAATTATGAATGAATACTTTTAGGTAACGATTTACGTTTTCAGTATAGTTTATACGTAAAAGATTGCGATGGTGATAGCTTTCAACAATTTAAAAATGTTTATTATGAGGTTATGTATCATCTATTTGGGTATTGTATATTTAATTTAAAATAAAACAATAACTTAGTATATACCATTTTTATATTTAATGCCGACCGGGTTTCGCTAAAACCGTAGTTCTTCAGGGCAGTAAACAATACTTTACTAAAATCAGCAAGTAATATGTTTTCATATGAACATATCTGCTTTATATGACCAAATATATTTAATTTATTTGAAATTAACAGGTGTTTCTTGGTTTGTAATAAAAATGAAACGATTTCTATAGTAAGAAAACTTTATTTAATGATAATCTTTTAATAGTTGCATACGAAAAGGTGTCCATAACCTACATGTTATTTAGAGGTTATTTTTTTAACAAAAACGACATAAAATTATTATCTTCGTATTAAACACAGACACACTGTCAATATTATTAATGGGAATTTGTACCTACCAGCTAAACTAAATATCTTATTAGTAATTATAATGTTGTAAGATGTCCACATATTTGAAATTCGTGGAAAAAAGGAATATCACTAATGTTGCCATCAAACAAAAAGGAATTTGCCAATTTGCCATTGCCAGGAAAGAAAAACGGTGATTGAAATGTTGTTGCAGTACTTACTTACTAATGTTGCGTTATTTAAACATGTTATTTAGAGATTGTTTTTGAACAAAAATGTCATATAATTATAATTATTGACATATGATTAAACATACATAAATATTTTTAATGGAAATTTTTACCAACGGGCTAAACTAAGTAGCTTAACAATAATTGTTATGTTGTGAAATGCATACCAAAAAACAACAAATAAAATTACAACAAACAATAAGCGTTGCCATACATGATGCACCATAATAATTTTCGGCTTCCTACCCCCCCCCCCCCCTCACAGACAAAAATCCTGCCCCTGACCGTAGCTATTGCTCCCAAACTCCGAGCAAAAAATCGATTAATCATTCGATCATTGTGATCTCTCGATTAAAAAAAATCGATTATATAAAAGTTTCGATCATTCCCATCGCTACTCCACACTTCTAATACCGGTCTACTATCGTAAATTTCGCAGCAAAGACATTTTTATCCTACCATGCCCTCGGCGAACCTCTATCTTGCCTTTTAATATTAATTGAAGTAAGTGAAACAAGCAAGCAAAAACCTTTATCACATTTAATTACTTTATAAGCATTTTTTTAAAAGAAAAACTCTCTTTTCAACTTTTTAAAGGTAATATTATATCATTGAAGAAGAAGATAACAATAATAATCTAATTTTTAAATTATGAAAATGAACAAGACAGAAAAAATAATAAAAGATAATGGTCGCAACTGGGACTCGAACCCAGAACCATACGTTTTATCCAATTCAGCTATTGCGATCTATCATGAGACTATTAAAATGCGGAGGTCGTGAAAACGTTCGTGCGTGTAAAAATGGTCGGAGATCATATTGAAAAGTGAATCGTCAATAGTGTGGGTTTCAACCTTATAATGGCATTTAATGAAAAAAAGGAGGCATTACTTTTTGACTGACCCTAGTATTTTTACTGTAAATATGCTCAAGAATTGCTGGTAAAAGTCCTTCCATGTGCTGTATATATATTATCATTTGAAATTAATAAATTGCTAAATAACACAAATTAATCAAATAACATTTAATGCCGTGATTTTAGCCCGCGACCTTCGGATTGCTAGTCGAGAGCCCTACCCCGTCAGTCTATCATGAAAATCTATCAGAAAAAATATTATTTACTTATTTTTATCATCAACCTATCAACCTCAAATAAACCTCCAACCCCACCATTTTTCCCTGTTGACTGTTTTTTAAACCATTTCCCCCTCAGCTGTATTTTCCCGCCTATAATCAAGTTGCTAAAAATGTTACTTACCTTCTAAAAAGCGCCTATCCCAAATTCTTTACGCAAGAAGCACATGAATTATTCTTTGAAACAAATTAATTTGAAGGATTACAATACATTTTCTAATAAAATATTATTTGTTGTCGCAGGCAATTGACATTGTAAAGACATTGTTAGTGCGTAAGAAGGAACTCCAAGATGACTTTGTACGATCTTACACTAAAGACACGGATTCTGTTCGAAGCTCTGATCGTAGCAGCGCAAGAAGCAGCAATCACAGCAAAAGTGCGGAGAATCTGTCTTCAGTGGAGAAGGACAAGAGAACTTTGGAGTCCAACATGCGGAAGCAGTATGTCTTCATCCCGCATGCAAGCCTGGATAAATTCGACTACATAAAGAATGATGCTGCTTTTGTGGAGATTATTGTGACTAATTTATAAAAACATGTATTATAGTATTTATACAGAGTTTTGATTATTTATAACAGGTCAAATCTTATGTAACAATATTTTTGACTATTGAATTTATATTGTATTTTATGTGGGTACCTACTTATGTTAACTTCAGAAGTTATTGTGGTAATTTTTTACACATTTTATTTTTTTTATTTATTTAAATCTCGCATAATATCATAATAAATTGTACCCATAGTGATTTTATTTTATTTTATCAATCATCAACTCCCTAATGGGCTTCCACATATTAATACAGTTTCTATTATTTAGTGTAAACAAATCAAGAAAAGGTTTAGATAACAGAAAAAAAAATACAAAAATGGGTATAACAAGAGGTAGGTATAGAGGTGCAATTAAATGTATGTTTTAATAATATTCAATAAAGGAGAAAGGAAAAAAAACAGAAAGCATAATATATCACATAAAACAATAATATGATGTGAGTTCTTATACAATACATAACAAAAAAAACAAACACACATAACCGCTTTACATGGCTCCAGTAGCGGTTCCTGGTCTTTTTAACGGGGGGCAAGAGAAGATATATATTGTCTAATCAAAATTTACTCTCGTCACACAAATTAAATAAAGTTAATGGAGGGGTACCCAAATAGGTACTATTGTTTTTAAATAACTTGATACTCCTCGACACAATTAGATATTAGATAACCAGAAAATTTTTAGAGGAATTAAATTGTTTAATGGTTTTTACGATACTCAATGTTCCTTACTAATTATTATTGTTTTTTTCAAAAAGAAAAATGGCGTAGAATGAAGAATATAATATAATAGATATTTTAAAACATAAATAAACAAGAAACACAAATAAAGGTGGCACGAAATAAAATTAGCTTTTTTCACTAACACAAAAAATCCATTAAACACATATAAAAAATAATTATTTTTTAATTTATAAACTTTTTTCATAAGCATTAGCGTTATTTTTTGTATATAATACTGTATTCCGTCATTGTGTTAAAAAAAATAGGACAAAATATTCGCGATAATCGATAAACGCAACCACTTTCAATGTGAAAGCCGAAACAATTCTGGGAAAGCTCAACACAAAATTCTTTTTCATTTGCCTCGTCAGCGGAGGTGCTAAGGCGCTCCGCTGACGAGGCAACTGAAAACAAACTAAAGTTTTGGTTTCTATGTCTTGATTGGTCAAAAAGCTTGTTTAACCATAGACGAAGAACAATCAGCTGACAGCTGGCAACTAGCAATGGCCAGCCAAGGCAATCAGCAGCGCAAGTCGCGAGTCACTGCTTACGTAACCATTGACAACGGGTTTTTGAGTGATTGTGTAGTGTGCGGGCCATCACATTGTCATACAAAGACAGTTGGCAGTTGAGAGTTTTCAGTTGCCTTGGTGGGCGGAGGCACTAACTATATGGATTCCTCCATTGCCGAACTTCATCATTAAAGAGAGCAAAATATATGCAAACTCAGGGAACTTCTTAGGGAGAACTCGCAAATCCGAAATTTTTTGTTGCTAAAAAATGTTTTTAAACATAAGCTTTAAGCAGTAAAACTGCGGCTTTGCATATTTCGCATAAATTTTTTATGTAAGATAAACTTTATTTATGTAAGATAAAATTCGAAGTAAACTTCTATACTGAAACTTCATTCAGGGCATCAAGTCATGCTGTTTGTTCTACATTGTTTTTTATTTTTTATATTTTTATTGGGTACAAAAGGATACATAAATTACAAACATATATTTTTTTTACAGTGATTAATTACAAAATATATGTATTTGATGTACCTCCATAAATAAGCAGGGCTTGTGTGTATGGGGGGTGTTTTTTACATTGGTTTTATTTGACATGATTCAGTTCAAGTTTTCAGCATAATTTTTAAAGTGATTTTTAAATTCTTTTATGTTAGTATTCATCTTTGTAATGTTTTCTGGTAATGAATTTAAAAAATTTACTCCGAGATATTTATGATTTAACTGTCCTATTGTTTTTTTTTACATTTTGGAGTAGGAAGTATTGAAGTTTGTCTAAGATTTCTGTTATTTTTAAATGGTGCAGCTTTATTTTGAATATTATCTTTATAAATTTGTAATGTTGCGTGGTAGAAGTATAATGCGCTTAATTTTCTGACTAACCGGTTGGGGTAATTTGTATTGTTTGATTAAGAGTTAATATACGTATATGTATAGGGTTTTTTTAAATGGTTTTTATTATTAATTTTTGTGATTTGTAAATTATTTGTGTTTGATTTGTATATGTACCGCCCCATCCTATGATGCCGTATTGCATAATTGATTGACAGAAAGCAAAGTATGTGGTTCTAAGTAATTTTTCGTTTAAAATATATCTTAATAACTTAATATCTTATCATATTATAACTGTTGTGATAACCTTACATTGTCTTAGATCAGCAACACTGGTGTAGGTAGGGGTTCCATGTCTGGTCGCAACGTAATATGGGATCTCACCATCTGAGTTCTCATAATAAATTGACTCATAAACGATACTTCCTCACATGATAATTCATTAGCATCTCAGTAACTATTTAGAATAAACTACCTCAGAATATACTTTTCATTGTGTAATTTCTTATTATAAATATTATAATATGCACTTACGTCAATGGCACAGTATGTTAAATATTAATATTCTTAAAATTATAATTCTCAGTTTTAATCACAACTGTTGTTATTTATTACCTGATGAATTATGACAATCTCTAAGGCCGTATTCTTATAGCCGGTTCCCACGGGGCGACTTTTGTCGGTCAACTCGACAGTTGAAAGCTAATCGACACGTGTGAACACTTTGTCAACAAAGTTATCAACTTTTTTTGTTGCTAGCGAAAGTTGATAGCCCGTCTACTTTTGTCGTTCAAGTATGACTATCGCCATTTTGGTTTTACTAATCGTTCGAGTTTTACATCGAATCGTCGCGTCTGAACACATGTTTCAAGTCGCTTATCATTTTTAGTTACTCGCGGGAAAAAGTAAACGTCAGGCGTTTCATTTATTCGGTACTATTTCCTACCGTCATGGAATCCGTTTCAACCAAAAAATATCTGAAATGGTCGGACGATTTAATGTTCAGATTTATGGATCTGTACCAAAGCCATCCCTGTCTTTCGGATCAAAAACAAGAAGTATACAAAAATAGAATATTATTTTTGAAATGTAAATAATATTATTTTGAAAAATATTGTGTTGGATGCGCCTAATTCACTCCTTCTCATGATCCATTTTCTCATCCAAGTACGACGTTTTTTATATTTTTTCATAATCCCCAGCTCCTCTCACAGAACATCAGAAATTAGATAGACGCACGCACTAACAATTTCAGTTGACGCCATTTTGAATCTCAAAATCGGTTCAACTTAAATTGAAACGTGGGAACAAAATGTTGCTCAACTTTTTTCGTAAAATAAAAGTTGGTCAACAAAAATCGAAACGTCTGAACGCCCCATTAGACCAACATTACAAAAATTCATATGTATTACCAAAGAGTATGGATATTATAGTTCCATGTGTATTACTAAAAAGTTGCCACTGAGTAGACCGGTCACCGTAGGTGGTTCCATGTCTGGTCGTAATATGGGATCTCACCATCTGAGTTCTCATAATAAATTGACTTATAGACGATACTTCCTCACATGATAATTCATCAGCATCTCAGTAACGATTCAGAACAAACTACCTCAGAATATACTTTTCATTGTGTAATTTCATATTATAAATGTTATAATATACACTTACGTCAATGGCAAAGTATGTTAAATATTAGTATTATTAAAATTACAATTCTCAGTTATAATCACAATCGTTCTTATTTATTTCCATGATGAATTATGACAATTTCTACATTCATATTACTCAAAAGTTGCCACTGAATACACCGGTCACCGTCCGTACTGTAGGTTCTTTTTTAGGTGACATCTAGTTTTACTTTGAATAAAAACGAGTTGGCAACAATGGCAACACTCTCCTCCTGGCGATGTACTTGTAGGGGGGACTATTGTTGTCAAATTGTTCTGTCAAAAGATCAAAATAGGGCACAAATTTCCCAGGTTTCGTCGTCGACCTCTCGGCGCACCAGGCATAAACATGGAAGATGAGATTCAAGATGACATGGACCTTCTAGAATCGGGTATGGTTTACAATATTTACAATTTGTTTGACTAAGTGCGTAGTTTTATTTAATTTTCGTTGCATGCTTTGTAGGTGTTTCGCATGCAAATGATTTGTGTTTGAAAATGGGAAAACTTACCAGTCTGATTTAAATGTCATAATTATCGGCTGTTTGTTTAGCTTTGTTGCCACAACATCGCAAAAGGTCGGTAACCGTATTGATTATACCATCATAATATTTTGGTTACAGTTTTTTCCCTAAATTTATTAAACAGAGATGTGGGTCGTTCGGACATTTCAGTTTTAGTAGATCAACTTTTATTGAACGATAAAAATTGTTTTAAAAAACATGAACAATTCGTTGAAAGAGGGTTCACACCATAAATAAACCAATCGTTCACGCTACTTGTCAATATGCTTTTATAGACTCCAGATACTAACATCTACAGCTTGTATGTCGGACGAATATCTACAGCTCATATGTTGGACAAATATCTATGAACTTCAGAGTGAAGGCTAATATCTAAAGAGCTAAGGTCGGATAAATATCTATGACGGTCCCAGTGGTGACGAATATCTATGGAGCGTAGGTGGGACTAATATCTACAGAGGGCAGCTGAGCAAGAGGTTGTACAGAAAAGCATAAATTACTTCAATTACGTAAAGGCTTAAACGGTTAAAGTACAAGTAAAGTACGTGAAGTTTTTGCATAATATTACGTATTTTGCTGTAATGTTGAAATTGGCATAGCGCCTGCTCGTGTCAAGGCAAGAAAAACATCCCAGTTTTCAAATAGTTTAACGGCTACGCTAGGTTTGTGTAACATGGTTTGTGATACAAAAGAAAGTGCCCCTTCGTAGCGCCTGCTCGCGTCAAGGCAAGAAAAACATCCCAGTTTTCAAGTAGTTTCGCGGCTACGCTAGGTTTGTGTAACATGGTTTGTGATACAAAAGAAAGTTCTTTAAACTGCATACGCAATATTACGTTATGCCAATATGCTATACATAATAGCAAATCCAACCTCTGTCAGTACTGTAGATATTCGTCTACATCACCTGTTCCGTAGATATTAGTCAGCAGTTTGAGCTGTAGATATTCGTCCTCACTTTGGTTCCCATAGATATTTTTCCAACATTTCGTATAGATATTAGTCTACACATGGATTCTCATAGATATTAGTCCGATTTGTTCAGTTTTTGAAATTCCTGTAGATATTAGTAGACGCCTCCCTTTCAAATAGATGAAAACTAAAACTTCTGAACGATGCATTAGCTACAATACAATGGATAGTGGGGATGTTTCTTGCCAGACATACCCCAAACCTGCTAAAAGAAAAAAAAGGTAAATGTGTAGTACTCCGCTTACTTTTGTATGGATTTGATATTTGCGAAATTTTGTTTCAATCTAAATACGTATGAATTACTTAGTTTACCCAATCTAAGAACCTAATAACCTTTTTGTGCACGAAATAGTGGTTTCTTGTACTAATTGTTGAAATGAAGTGTAAAAGGCCTCTTTACTTGGCCAAACATGGCGTCCGTGAAGTGAAAAAATCTTATACAAAATGCATATTTTTTCGTCTCCCATGACATAAATACTCACTTTTCGTAATAATGAAGCTAAATCTAACTGTTTGAATAAAAAATATTCCATATTAAGCAGTAGGCGGAGTACAACACAATTAATGAAAAAACAGTCAATTCTTTTCTCAAACCAAAATGAATGAATTCTATAAGCATAAAAGCAATTGACATTTGCAGAAAAATAATATATATATTGATCATTTTCAAGTGACATCCGCTTTATTCACACAAGCATTGCTCATAAAAAAGGTGTAATCACGATATATAAAAATGTATTATTAAAAAAAAATTTAATGTAATGCATAACAACTGTAATTGTAATAAATAATAAAAAAATAAAAAAATACCATTTCTGTCAAGATGATGGCTGTAATAGATTGAATTTTGTTTGTGTGAAATTATTACAAAGTCTACACCATTTAAGTAAATAGACTTTATTTCATTAATCTAGGACCGAAAAGGCTTTGTAAATGACTTTGCATAAACAAAAGCTAATCTATTGTAGTCGATATCGTGAAATAAATGGTATTAACTTAGTAAAATGCTACCAGGCAGGGTCATATTAAACCGTGAAGAGCCTTTTATTTTCATAATTCTATTTTTGAACAATGGGGTTTTTATAAAAATTTTATAAAATGTGTAACTAATTACCTATATATACAGTTCGTCAATAATCTCGGAGACTGCCAAACTATGATATCTCCAACTGGAGTAATTGACAGAGGTAGTGGAAAATTAGTTATAACTCTCACCAGGGTTGCGATGATTTAAATCAGTGATTTAAATCGCGATTACAATCAAGTGATTTTTTTCAAAAAAATCATGATATTAATACTTTTTTACTGCAACCAAATCCGTAGTGCCAAGGGACTTCCCCCGGCACGCACATAATAAATATAAATTTTTTGTTATTCTTACTTTTAATAACTCAGGTACGCGGCATACGTCATTCCTATGTCTACCTACGTTAAATTATCGTGAAAACAAGTTTATGTGTAATTTTCTTAATTGTTATTTTTTTATTGAGAAAGCTAATATTATTGTTAGTGTTAAAAAAAATATTCTCTCCAAGCACATTTCCTATTGCAAGTGGTTTGGAAGAAATTTCTTTAAAACACAAACCCCTACCTTTTGTGCCATTTTTTTGTTATTTTGTGTTAATTTTTTTATGTTATAATGTTCAAAAATGTTTGTGTAAAGTACAGTAAAATAAATAAATAAAAATAATGACATTTTGGAAAGACTGGTAAATTGATTTTGAAATTTATAAATTAACTAGATGAAGTCCCCGGCGATGCCCCGGTTTAGAGTTTTCGAAATCAAATGTAGACAGTGACCTTCCTCTTGTTTTGAAGGTCACATGTGCAAAATAAAATCTCAAAATGAAAACTCGGCATAAAACTGTAGATTTGCATACAAACTGCTAAACTGCCCGCTTGCCAGCCTGCTCCTCCACATACAGACATTCTCCTTTATATATTACATATTTCAACCAATTTACACAAAACCTTGAAAAAAATATACTTAAACCTTCCTCATGAATCACTCTATCTATTGGTAAAAAGTGCATGAAAATCCGTTCCATAGTTTTTGAGTTAAACGCGAACAGACAGATGCGGCGGAAGACTTTAATTTATAATATGTAGAGATAATTAAAATTAACAACAACGTCATCTCGGGTTATGTCAATAGTCAGAATAACAAAAGAGTATGTATGAGAAGATGAATGAATGTGAATCAAGGGGCTTATAAACAATGTGAATTTTTTAATATTATATTTACACTCAATTATGTTTTATTTTCGATCTCTGTACGATACAGATTGTATGCCATGTAAAAACAATTATTAAAGTATTTTTATAAGTTTTCCAGGAGGAAATAATGCCTTTTGTCAGTATACATGTGTTTGAAAATTGAAAACTAGAGCAGCGGAGGGAGAGTTGATCACATCATTAATTAAACTTTTAATTTCGTTATAATGGTTCAGATATAGCTTTATCAAGCCAGGTGCCCTGATAAGTTATGGAGGTAACTGAATATTTTGATTTTGTCTTTTTAAATTTGAATGCATGTTGGAGTTTTTAGGCGCTACGCTCACCGGAGAAACTGAAACCAAACTAAAACTGGCTGGTTGCTATGGTTTCAAACCAAACTTCTATCACGGCGCTTCTCAATTTTACGATTTCAGTAATTATCTCAGCTTGTTTAACCATAGACGAAGAACAATCAGCTATCATCGTAGCAACTTGCAGGGCGAGTTTCGATTCACTGCTTACGTTGCCATAGGCAACGGGTTTTTGAGAAGTTGTGTAGTGTGCAGACCATCACATTGACATACACAGGATAGTGAGTTTAGTTGCCAATTGGTTTTTTTTCAGTTGCCTCGTGTGCGGAGGCACATAGAAATCCTTTTTTTATACAGTTAATAAAGACTGGCGTTTTTTTGCAGAAAAATGCAAAAGTTGCAATGATCATGTAAAAAATGCTTATTTTTCAAAAAACAGTGAAAAAATTCACATTGTATTTTTTCCCTTCTCTATTTATTACTATTATGTATTACGTATATTATCATTTTACGTATTGTCTCATAGGTTCCAGTGACTCTGATGATGACTACGGGCCGATGGTGCGGACCGAGGGAATGGAGTTAGAGGAATTTGACAGAAACCTCCCTGCCGCACATTCGGTGAGTTTTGATGAAATTTTTTAAACATATTTTGGATATGTTGTCTTTGTCTGAACATGTTGTCTTGGATTAGTTTTATTGAACTTGCCACGTTGAACTGTTGGTTTCTTCAGAACTTGTGTCTTCACATTGATTATACTTGGTCAATGGTCTTGACTAATTTTATTGAACTTGCCATCTTGAACATGTTGTCTTCATCTGAACTTGTGTCTTGGATTAGTTTTATTGAACTTGCTACCTTGAACTGTTGGTTTCTTTTGAACTTTTGTCTTGGACTAGTTTTTTGAACTTGCCATCTTGAACATGTTGTCTTCTTCTGAACTTGTGTCTTGAACTAGTTTTATTGAACTTGCCTTCTCGAACAGGTTGTCTTTATCTGAACTTGTGTCTTGGACTAGTTTGTTAGATTAATTGTTTTTTTAAGCATATTTTTCTTTTGCAGCGCCATTTTATTTTTTTGACAAATGAAAGGTCCCGTTAAATGTCAATTTTAGGTCTGTCTCAGCTCTCTAATTGTGATCAGCTGATAAGTATGAACACATATTGTTTTAAAAGTGCAGAATTAACTTTAACATTATATAAATCAATTGTGCGAAGTATTCTCGAATACGAATCCATTATTTGGTCTCCCAATTATGAGATTCACAATTATAGATTCGAATCCATACAACGAAGATTAA
The DNA here is from genome assembly GCA_951813805.1 of Limnephilus auricula. NCBI lineage: Eukaryota > Metazoa > Arthropoda > Insecta > Trichoptera > Limnephilidae > Limnephilus > Limnephilus auricula. Next base: position 26,486,541 of record OX638408.1, read on the forward strand.
CCAGTGTAATTGCTTATCGCGAAGGTTTATCTGATCAATTTGGAACTTATAATGACCGAATTTTGCACTAAAAACTACACTCTCTGACAGCCAGATGTAAACTTTCCGATTTATTGCTTCTACACAAAATTATACATGCATCAGTTGATACGCCAAACATCTTATCCCAAATTAACATCAACACACCATCAAGAAATTCAACCAGGAGGATGCAAGACATTTTCTATATTAAAGCCTACCACACAAATACAGGATATTTCTCCCCTGTACCGCGAACATTATTTAGTATGTAAGTTTCTTTCTATGTATGTAAATTTTTGGGTAAATTGCCTGTTTTATGTACTAAAATAAAAATAAATAAAATAATTTTTTTTTTTTTCTATTTATTTCACCTTTTATGCACAACAATTTTACAATTTTAATCATTGTTTCACAATAGAATAATAAAAATATAAACAAAAAGGTATAACAAAAAGGTGAAAACATAATTTTTTTTTTCTTTCTACACCAATTAAGAGAACTGGCTCTTGAGCTTGGTGTAGGATAACATGACAGTTGTTCGTTTACGCTAATCACAATTGTTCAAAAGGTGGAACGAGCCTGATTGGCAATTGGATGGCAATGTTACAATTAGTGTGAAATACCTCAACCTGCTGTGTTGCTATTTCGGGCTTGTCTAGAATACAGTGTTTTGTGTCTGTTTTATTGAATTTGCATACTGACTCTGATACGGATTGTAGTACCTGCCCAACAACCTGCAGCCCATCCCGGGCCGCTCGGTGCTGGAGCCCGGCTGGACGGGGCGGGTCCTGTGCTGGCGCCACAAGAGCGTGGTGTTCCCGGGGGAGACCATCCCCATGGTGTTCGTCAACACCCTCGACATGGACATCATGCAGCACATGATCCAGGGGAACCGCCTCTTCGGCCTTGTCTTTAAGGAGTGAGTGTTTATCAACTTCATCACTATTCTAATGTGTTTTAATCCGGTTACCCTTCATGACTTTGTATATCCCAGGTTGGATTTGGCTTCTTCCATGAATACTCTCCACAGGCTGTTGTGGTTCCTCACCATTCGTCTCCAATCCACAGTCTGTCCACCTCTTTTTCGGCCTGCCTCATACCTCTGGGTCGCTTCCACTGAAGCACCCGCACAGTCATAATTTTTGGTGTTATCTTTCATTTTCTGATGGTCTCGTGCTCAAACAGATTTTCCTGTTCATGGTTCATTTTATTTCTGTACTAGCATGCCCGGGCTTTACACAAATTTTTGGAAATCATATGTACACAGTAATAAATTTTTCTAATTTTGAATGTCAAGCATACAAAATTTATCAAGAAGTTTAAAAATTCTGCTTTAATAACTCAGGTCCGGGGCATACGTCATTCCTATGTCTACCTACATTAAATTGTCGTGAAAACAAGCTTATGTGCCCAAGCGGTTAACTTGTTGAAGGCCAGCTTACAAAAAATATATTTTTTCAATGCGACGTAAAATATTTGACAGTTCTCACCTTTCTTACGAATTCAATTTTTATAACATTTCTTTTGTGATATAATACAAAAATTACATCAAAATAATGTAGATAAAACAAACTTCCTAATAATCAATCAAATCTTTGCTTTCCACAATGGATTTATATCAAAAACAATGAAAAAATATAGACTTCGAATACGACTCCGTTCATATTATCAAGCGGCAGCCATTTTGTCTGCCATCTTTGATGCCCGGCGCGTCTTTGGGAATTAATTTGAATTATTCGGAGAGGCTAGACGCTATCCAGTATTTCGTTACGTCAAGAACGACAAAAACGACAATGACCCAAGCGATTCTGACCTTGTTCTTCATACAATTTCTTTATACATAAGGGACAAAATCGCTTCAAAAAATTACTTTTTTTGATGGCCACTGATGGGCAGACGGCCATTTAGAGGTTAAAATATTTAGAATAATTAATTGTTTGCGCCCTTACACATGCAATATGAATATGAATAAATAGAAAGGCTAACAAATATAATATTGCATTAAATCACCGATGCGATATTGTATTTGTTAGCCTTTCTTGAAAGATTTGAGTTTTTTTATTTACACAACTATTTATTCATATTGCGTGTGTACGGGCTCAAACAATTAATTCTTGTTAACCTGTTACACTTATTCAACACCAGGTATTTCATTATATTTATGCTTTTATTGCTTATAGCTATATTGCATTTTATTAAGGAATTAAAACATGACATTATTTCGACAAAAATATTTTAACTTTTTTTTTTTTAACCAATAAACATACAATTTAATAAAAGTTACCAAAATTATTTTTTTAAATTTTTTTTATAGAGATTACCTCACAAGAGTCCCAACTGCTCCCGTCTGGAGCCAGTGAGACTATGGCATCCCCATTGGGGTATGTTATGAGGCTGAAGGTAAGTGGGGAAGGGAAGGAGATGGGGAAGAGGAAGGTGGGGAAGTACCTGGCTATTCGTATCTAGTCACTAAACACGGCTAAAGCCATTATTAAGCAACGTTTCAATTCTCAATGGTGGTCTTACACCAGGGCGATACTGAGAGTATCTTCCACTCTGGAACGTGCCGCAAATATAGTATATATTATTTTTATTAATTAATTGAGAAATAACACAAATTAATCAAATAAAATTTATTTGCGCACGCCGGGTTCGAACCCGCGACCTTCCGATTGGGAGTCAAGTGTCTTAACACTCGACCACGGACGGTCGTCAAAACAAAAATTAACTTAATTATCATCCTTTTAACTTAAATGGCACTTTTAATCATAAATAAATAAAAATGGATAAATTTATCCTGACACTATCTGGATAGAGCATTTAGTTTGAGTAGAATCTTGCAATCAAACGTAAAGATAGCAGCCAATAAAAATATGCTTTAAGAAAATGATGATAAAGTTGGTAGTTCTCAGTCGAAGTATGATACTGTTAAATATGACCGAATCGGTTAGGGAAAAATTAGCTCAGTTGGTAGAGCCGCGGCCGGTAAAGCCCGGTCCTGGGTTCGAGTCATAGATTTTCGATTGAGTTTCCTTAATATTGTCTTCGTTAATGAAAATATTTCAATTTGAGGTTTAACTTATTAACCTCTTGAATGTCGGGTGACATTTTCCCACATGGTTGCCGTGTACCGTAGAAAATCAATTACAAAGAATTTTGAGAAGCTAGAATATTGAAATTTAAAGCAACGTCTGGAATGATATTGGCGCAAGCGATTCTGACCTTGTCCTTGTACATTTTCTTTATACATAAGAGTTAAAATCGCATTTAACTATTTAACCTTTCATCTGACACCGGCCCGCCGACGGGTCAGTGCAAAATGAGAGATTAAGTTAAAAATAAACAAAAAAATTTAGTTATGAGAATGTCACATTATATCTTGTTTTGTTGTTATTTTTCTTCACTTTTCTTTAACGTTTTGTCGTAGAAAGTATACATTTAGTAAGACTGCATGACTTTTCCTTCCAGGATCCAAGGGCTGGAGGGTACCCACACTTACGGGGTGCTGTGTGAGGTAGTGGAGGCCACCCCGCCCGTCAACACGGCCGGTCACCACCTATTCCGGGAGCCCTTCTCCTTCAAGGCTAAGGCCCGCCAGAGGTTCATCTTGAAGGCCAAGGGGGACGTGCTGATTCGGAGGTTACCATGCTTACTCAAATCTTATATATAAAAATTATTGTTTGTTTGTTCGTATTTTAAGCGCTGTCATACCGTTCTTCCGATTGCGATGAAACTTTGGGGATTTGAAATGCGCATGCCCGCGATGGTTATAAGATAGTGAACTCTGGCGTTATGAAATTATTTCCTATACTATTCATCCGATTGCAAAAAAAAATTGGTGAGTTGCTGTGAACATGCCTACGAAGGTTTCTATATTGGTGAGGAGCTATGGTGATATGAAATTTGTAAAAAAAAAATTGCAATAGGTTACACCCAGGTTGTTTGAAAAAATCGTTGTGTTGTATGGAGTTTAGGGGGCTGGAGGGGGAGAGGACTGCAGGAGGGGCGGAGGGGAATTGAGGAGTAGAGTTTTCGGGAGGGTGGACGAGGAGGGGGGAAGGCGGAGAAGGCAGAAGGGGAATGCGTGGGGGGTTAACGAGAAGGGGTCAGCGGGAGAGAGGAGGGGAAACGCATTGAAGGTAAAGGGGAACGCGGAAGGGGTCGCGGGAGGGGAAGAAGAGGCAGAAGGGGAACAGGGACGAATGGGAAAGGACACGCAGGGAGAAACATTTTATTTATTTAAGTGGCATTGCAATAAATGCATGATATCAGCTAGTATTTTATAATATTTGCTCGGTAAATCCGTCAAATCTATAAAGAAAAAAAAAGATTTTTCAACCGTAGATAATGTAGGGATGCTCGAACTTTGTTAGGTTATAGCAGTTATGTGTTTAATCTGTAAAATTTGTTAATTGTTTAGTAGTATACAGCAAATCACCATGGAAGGTAGAACAACGTGTGCAAATCATCAAATTTGAGGTTTGATCAAAAAGGGCATGATTATTTAGCGTTGCGGCGATGTGAACTTAACACAACGTGAACGGCGACAGCCACTGAGATCGTGCGATTTAATGCCTTTAAAGTTCTTGCTTTGGTACTATCTTAAATCGCAGATCTATGCGAATAAACCGCATACAATTGACGCCCTCAAAGTTCTTATTGAAAAACCCTATAGTAGCTTGAGAGATGGATGATAAACTATTTTTTACCAAAAAAATATTAGTTTTATTTTTTCATTATCCCCCCACACGGGAGGCCCTGAGAAAAATAATTTCCCTTAAGGTTTATGTAATTTTTAGGAATTCTGTGTGAAGGGAAAGGTCAATGGGTCCTAGGGAGACGATGGGTCCACTAAATGGGTGTTAAACTAAAAATCTTAAATGCCGCTCTGTCACTCCTACATAAACATTTCACCATGTAATTTGTATTTAAATGTGTGTATTTTTTTTTTTCAGAATTGATAGTGTGGAAATTAAAATTTTGCCAGACGTCAGCTTGAACGATCCCCTGGAGAATGTGAGGTTTTCCAGTCTCGGCCGCCATAAGAATGTTCCTAAAACAAGGTTTCAATTACTCACACATGCATGGTGTCCGGAAACTAGTAGTGCAAGCGGGAAACTCGTAAATCTCCATCTCATTTGGAGTCCATTTTGTGGTATAACTTTTTATGTTTTGAGCATTAGTTTTCAAGTAATTCGAGTTCACAGTTGGTATTAGTCATAATAAGAATAATAGAATTTGGTAATAATAAAAAAATATTCAGTCACTATGGGAATACTGTCACCTGTTTATTGTTTTTACGAAGGAAAAAATAAAGGTTTTTTTTTTAGTTCTCTTTGTGATTTAGATTCATGCTTGTATCACTAGTTTCCGGACACCTTTTTTTTTTTTTTTTAAAGAAAGGCAAACATTCCCAGGTTACGAATAACCCAACAACATTTGAAAATCTCCTACTACAACCACAGTAAGCGGAAGATGTTGCCTATGTTTTGATTTGTTTTGATTGTTCCGATTCACACTAGTCCCACTGTTGAGGTATCAATTTACAGTAATGGTTGTTTAGCTAGGTTTGTGTTACATAAAAAAACGATTGTTATTTATAAATTTATCAGTGTATTTATTACTTGCAAAGTTTGCAATCTCCACAAATCATTATATTGAGATAAATTTATAAAAGTTTTATTTGCTTACTGGGTGTAAGATGATAAATATTTTTATTGTTTTAACGTATATAACCCCTCAGGCTAATTTGTTAACTTTTTGTAATAACTCATATAGGTCTCATAGAAATCGTTGTATCTCCCATACTACCATGGTTAGAGATATGATCTAAACGGTATTAGAAAGAGAAAATACCACACTTTATGTTAAATTCTAAAAGTTAACCACAAAATAATTAAAATGTACACCTTTAGACCAAAATTTCGGACTGCAATTTGAAAAAAATTCATGAAATTTTGGGAATATTTTATTAATTATTTTTACATGAAACAACCAAAAAGTGAGATGGCGATAACGTTTATAATACATTTGCCTAATAAAAGTTGTGAGTGTTTTTATTTTTGTCATTATAAAAACTTTTTCATGATTACATTAAAAAATTTAATATTTCAAAAATAATATGTTTATTTCAAATTATAAAATTTGAAAGCATATTTCATCACCTTTCAAAAACAGTTTTTAGTTTTCAGATGCGTTCAGAAATATTCCATTCATTTGAATTTTATTGCAAAGCGGAAATATTTTGACCTTCTGTCAAAATAGGCTTGAAGGGTAAACTTGGATAAAAAAGAAACAAGAATTTTGCTATTGGCCGATTTTTAATCAAATGCAATTGGAGATTATCCATTTTGCGAGAAATATCAAATTTCAAATGTTATTTCCCGGGAATGGATATGGTTTTTCATGATAGATTGCCAGATGCCTCGTCCTGCCAGAACCTCTTTCGGGAGAATCTAGGACGAACGAGAGAATTAAACCTCTTAGGACGAGTTTTTTTTGCAAAGCCCATCCAGCTTTATCATGATCTTGAGTGTGCCTCCCGTTTTTGTGGAGATGCGCTCATGCTGCCCTACTCGAGCTTCATCGCGTGCCTACTGATGGTCCGTCGAGCTATGAAACTGTTTTCTATACAGTATGAAAGAGAAAAAAATGCTCTTTATTTTCATACAATTTTGAACCTTATGCTACATAAGATGACGGAGTTATAAACGAAAAAATTTGCATCCTTCCTGAAGTACTCAAGGTCCTGCTGGCAGGAAATCAGTCGTTAAATTCATACAGAATATATAATAATGAGAAAAAAGTATCATTCACGGTTTAACTTGTTATTTGTCGCTCGTACGCCGGCATCTGGGAATTTTAATTTTTTATATTTGATTTTCACTCTTATGTATAAAGAAACTGTACAAGGACAGGGTCAGAATCGCTTGCGCCAATATCAATCCAGACGTTGCTTTTAATTTCAGTAAGCTTCTCGGAATTCTTTGTAATTAATTTTTTATGGTACACGGTCATCATGTGGCCAAATGTCATCCGACATTCAAGAGTTTAAAGAATGGAGATTACCAACTTTGCAAGTACTACCTGCAATTGTATTTATTTATATATTTACGTCTAGACACCGGTTCCGTTCCCAAAAACAAATTTATTTTCTGTCAAGATTTTTTTCAAATTAAACTCACGATCGTTTAAAGCCGGTTGGAAAGGGATAAGTTTAATAAATAATTATGTTTCTCATTTGATTTTTTTAGGATAAATGAATTAGTACGTAAAGCAGACTCAATGACAACTCCCTGGCCACAATTTGTCTACGATGTGTTTGATGTTGACAGAGTTGTAGAAAAAATAAGAGATTACTTTAGCACAATGGCCTTTGGTAAGTACATAATATTGTGTTTTGTTAGCAGTATCATATTTAAAAAAGTAAACATTTTTTGCTTCTTCAGGTATACATATAGATCCGTTAATCCGGACAGATATTTAACTTCTAGAGTGTGAAAAAATTTGTATCCATTGAGAGCCGGCATATCCGTATGTCAATCTGACATTAATTCATTTTTTTGTGGGATTTTTACTCTCGGCACATTACGGAAATATTAGGTCATGTGAGCTTGGCTTTCCAATATCATCCGAAATAACACATTGCTTTAATTACAATTTATTACTATTACTCTGCCATCCCAACATCACAGTAAAACGTTTACCTGTTGACAAAAAAATGACATTTGACAAAAATGATTTTTTATTTATTTATTTGAGTTATTATATTATCATTTTAGTTAATAATGCTAATATCTTAAATATTTTCATTAATAATGTTAAAAATGCTGGTGATCAACTGGGCCTAACAATCAACGTCAATAAAACTAAATGGATGACATTTGGACGACTAGATCACTCTAGATCATTGAACCAGTTAATTTGTTGCAATGTCGAAAAAGTGGAAAGATTTAGATACCTCGGCAGCATTCTCAGGGAGACTCTTGACCCAGATGTAGAGGTTAAGTGCAGAATTGAAGCAGCAAGAACTGCTTTCAGTAAAATGAAATCCCTCTTCTGCAATGGCAATATCAATTTAAAACTAAGGCATAGAATGTTAAAATATTATGTGTGGTCAGTCTTGCTGTATGGATGTGAGACATGGATTTTGAAAGTAAATTCTATGAATAGGTTAGTTTGAAATATGGCTTCATCGGAAAATCCCATGGACCGACATGATCACCATCACAGAAATTTTAAGGCGGGCTACAGCAGATAGAGAACTGCTCACATTAGTAAAAGTCAGGAAAATTTCATATCTGGGTACATACTTCGAAGGGAGAAATATCACTTGCTCCAATTAATATTAAAAGGCAAGATGGGTTGCCGATGGGCCTGGTGGGAGACAAATGTCTTGGCTGCGAAATGTACGAGAGCGGACAGATATTAGAAGTGTGGAGGAGCTATTCCGGGCAGCACAACATAGAGATATATTTACCAGAGTGATCGTCAATGTCGGGAGGACCTGATAGGGCACACGAAGAAGAAGAAGATAATTTTTGTATCTTATGATTTATACTTCTCTAAAAAAAAATAAAAGACGATGATATAGAAACACCATGAAATAACTAAAGTCCATTTGAGAACCTTTGACATCCAAATAAATTCACTTGTGTTAGTTTTTTTTAGTCCATAAATGGATGAGACCAAATGGTTGAATACGGTATAATCCCTATGATTTGAATAATTAAACACTGAACCTGTTCCGTTTAACTAATTTTTACTGGCTTTAACAGCTGCACTATCGGAACATTTGAGAGTTGAGTTGAATTTCTCTAACAATAAATAAAAACAATAAAAAAAAAAGTTTTCCAGGGCCTTTTAACTCAAGCTACGTAGCAGGGTAGTTACCCGCGGATGCGGATTATTAGAGGTTTACATCCGCAGATGCGGATTTCACGATTTTTGAATATATTTCAATTTTTATGTACGTTAATAAATGAAAACGGAGTTAATTTTAATATGTTTTATTTAATAACTCAGGTACGCGGCGTACGTCATTCTATGTCTACCTACGTTAAATTATCGTGAAAACAAGCTTATGTGTCCAAGCGGTTAAACATATTTAGAGACAAAACTAAAACAGTTTTTAATCTTACTTATTACCATTTTAACCCTAGAGTTTTATAATGAAAAACTTTGTTTAAGACATCTCCGGATCATTTTTGTCTAATATTTCGTCCAGATACTGCTTTGTATTAGTGGCGGCATTTTTATTTACTTTTTCACTTAATATTTACATCGAAATATTTATCAACCATGCAAAAAAACTTGGATAAACACAGTAAACAAATACTGTAATTGATTCACAATGGGAATCATGTCGATAACTAAAACAAAACAAACAAAACCTGTAGGATCTTGTCACCAATGTGTGCCTTCCTATTGGTCACTTAGCGAACAAACTTCATGCTAGTTGCTAAACTTGCGCGAGGTACGCGCCATTCTGGCTCCGCCCACTTTCTTTACATGTCATTACTTGTTGCAGATATGAATCTGCATCCGTAAAAGCTCCGCATTAATTGATGCGGATGAAGACGTCTGAATTAATGCAAATATTTTATTTTATTTTTATTTTTACTTTTCAAATTAGATATTGTGACCAATTTTATATTCTCTCGCTAACTTCGTACAACCCTCCACTTTCAGGTCTCTTAAAAATTACATTTTTTTCTTCAATGGTTGACGTACTGTGTATTCCTGCCACCTTACTTACCCTGCCCCGTAATCCTAGGGTTTAGAATACTGGAGGTTCGGATTACAGAGACTATATTTAGTAGTTAAGATACATAATAACAATTATTTAAATATTTCAGCAAATTTGCCAAATGACCATTTGTCACTTTCATACTGGGTTGGTACAAATCTGAGTGTCTCCAATAAAGACAGGCTTTCCCTCTTCTGCACAAACAACATCGTTCTGAGGCTGTCTATGGAATTGTACCACATTGGACAAAAGGTATGACTTCATTAATGGTTATTCAACTAAATTATTGTTACATTGTTAACTGGGCGTAGCGAAGTCCTGCTTTGTCCTGTTTTCCTGTGTATCTGTAAATTTGTTTGCAAGTTCTGTTTCAATATAGTGGCCATTTTGATGGTTCATTAAAGATTCTTTTTTCAAATGTGAAATCATTGTGCGTATTTGGATTTTTCAATATTATGGTACTTATCTGCCTGAAGAATGTTTGAAAAAAGAATTTTCATTGATTTCTTTGGTCAAATTGAATAATTCCTTTTTTGAAATAAAAAAAATGTAGTTGTTTAAGTACCTACTTACAAATCTTATAATTTCGGAGGAAATTTTGGTCGTGATTTATTAAATAACAGACAATTAGAAACATACTTTTTTGGATTGGATGCGATGTTTACTCTTCATGGAACTATGTACTTTTTTTTTAAAGGCGGAGACGGTTTACAAGCAGTTCCCGTGAGCACTTAGGCCATAGGCCCATTGTGCTATCTCCCACTTTACCTCAATCCTTTAACAACAAACCAGTCTCTTTAATAAAGTTCACCAGGGTTGTCATTGGATATGTGGCTATGTCTTCTGGTTCTACTGTATGTCTCCCCAGGTATCTGAGCCTAGTTCCCACCAGGGCAGGACATTGGCACCATAGGTGAATTGGAGTCTCTTCATCCTCTTCACATTTTCTGCATATATTAGTGTTTTCCACTCCCAATATCTGCATGTGTCTCCTGAGATGGCAGTGTCCCGTTAATAGTCCTACCAGTTCCCTCAGCGAGTTTCTGTCCATATCGAGTAGTTTCCTGGTTCGTCTAGGGTCCGGTCCTTTTATGAGAACTTTGGATTGTCTCATTCCGGGTGCCCTGTCCCATTCTTTGCAGTGCTGGGATTTGACCCACCTATTGATATGTAGTTTTGTGTGGCAAGCTGCTACTCCTACGGCCGGCTCGGATCCTACAAGTGGTGCTTTCGCCCCTTTCCTTGCTAGTTCATCAGCCCGCTCGTTGCCCTCAATACCTTTATATCCTGGTACCCAAATCAGGGTTATTTTATTGATGTTAGAACTATGTACTAGTAGAGATAACATTCAGAAATCGGGTGGTGACATAAATAGTCCCACAGAACTATTGTGAGGGGTCAAGAGAATCATATGAAGGTCCAATATTGAGTATTGCGGCTGCCGTGAGAGGATGCCTATATTTTTTCTACCTCGTAAATTCTGATCCTATATAATAGGTTGTGCCCACATTTTGCAAAAGAGTTACTTAAAGAGTTGGCAATGTGTGAATGTGATGCGGTGCAGACCACCAGACATGTCATGGAATGCTCGCTCCAATCGTTCCCCGGCGGGATTAGGATTGAACAAAGAATTTTATAATCTGTGAAGTTTCATAGATCATAATATTTGTTACAGCCTCTTAAAAACCGTAATATTTTGCCCTGGGTGCTGTGAATTGACAGCAGATTTTGTTCGGTGATAATTGCTCTCGTTAAAGATTTAACCATCACGCCATTTCCCTCAGGGGTAGGCAGAGAAGACAGACCGCCAGACAACTCAATCTTGACCAACACTCCTTGTTTCAAACACATTCAGATAACGTCTCATACATACTTTAACTAACTGCTAACACCGTAACTCCTGACATGGCTCGACTCGAATATTTGCGTCATGTTTTCCTCGGGTGTCCTGACTTCTTCTAACATTCAAATTAGTCAGATATTCTCCTTTTTTCATTCATTCGCTCTACGTGTCCAAACGGTGTAAGCGCGTCTTTCTTAATCTTACTCATTACGCTCACATCAGCCTTGCAGCCTTGCAGCCTTACATCAGAGTTTTAAGTATTTTCTTATTTCAGAGTCGTGTGTTGTGCTGCATCCTTTGTGGAACAGAGGTTTGTGAGAAAAGCAAAGTGTTTGCCATGTCCAATGAGGGAATCTACTCCAACTTCTGCAATATTGGTACACAAACTTTATATATATTTACTAGATTAACCGGCCATGCATTGCTGTGGCTAACGAAATTAATACAAAAAAAAATCAGCGCTATGACGTGGAATCGAAATACGACATCATTACCTAGGTAACCAATGCCATTACTTAGGTAACCAAAAAATTCAAATTAACCTGTTGAAAGCCAGCATAGGAAAATATATTTTTTCAATACGACGTAAAATATTTGACAGTTCTCACCTTTCTTACGAACTCAATTTTTATAACATTTCTTTTATGATATATTACAAAAATTACATTAAAATAATGTAGATAAAATGATATTCCTAATAATCACTCAGATCTATGCTTTCCACAATGGATTTATATAAAAAACAATGAAAAAATATAGACTTCAAAAACGACTCTGTTCATTTTGTCCGCCATCTTTGATGCCCGGCGCGTCATCGTGAACTAATTTGAATTATTCTAAGAGGCTAGACGCTATCCAGTATTTCGTTACGTCAAGAACGAGAATGGCCCAAGCGATTCTGACCTTGTTCTTCATACAATTTCTTTATACATAAGGGACAAAATGGCTTCCAAAATCAATGATACACCGGAGTACCTACCGCCAATGACAGGTTAACTCACACCACCATCTGTCAGAAACTTATGGAACGTACAAATAATTTCAAATCATTGACCCCAAACATTTAATTTACAATAATAAATATTGAGGTCAATAATCGGGATAAAAACTACCCTACCTTTTAAGTTGGACCAAATTACACACATTAAGCCAATTTTCAGTAAAATCGGTTAAGTAATTTCAGACAAACGAGTAGTTTGTCTTAGACAAACATTGTGATGTGAGATTTTTGTATATAAAGATACACTGATCATTAAAATCATACTGTCAAGGAAATATGTATGTCCAAAACTTGGTAGAAAACCCAGCGGGCCGTGCCTTTGGCTCGAACGCTTTTGGGAATTATGCAGACCGTTATACATTTATTTGAGTTCTCTCCAATATGAATTTTAAACTTTATTAATTTGAGGCACTGTACCGTGAATGAACAACTTTAATTGACAAATGTCAGCGGACAGTGAACAGCCGGTGTGGACGAAGTCTACCGAATGGCTACCAAATGAACTTGTGACTCCTGTTTGGGTTCCTTGGGTTTTGGCCATATAATAACCTGCTGCCCCGATAAACTTGTGAACTGGTTAAGCGGAATCAACTGCATAGTCAAAGCACTTGTCTTCTACATGATTGCTTATCAATTAGTCTTAAGTCACCTATACAGACAGTGATGCCTAAGTAAATACTTAAGTGAAGTGAAAGTGATGTATTTCCAGGCGGCTATGTCCATGACATCATGACGGCCAGCGAGGTGACCAACCTGACTCTGCAAGGAAGCCCTTCCACCAAGTTTACCTGGTTCCCCGGTTATAGCTGGACTATTGCGGTTTGCACCACCTGTGGGTCTCACGTTGGATGGAGGTAATTTCATCGAAGAATATTAATACGTTAGTGCCCGTACGGTTATAATTTTAGAATCCCACTTCGATGACATCTCTGACGTCGCGGCTTACCTAAACCCTCTCTCCCATCTCTGTACGTGAAATTTAGCAACTTAGGTACTGCAGTAATATTAACCCTTATCACTAAACCGGACCGTACCGGGCTGAGTTTTACGTATATGTTTTTTACACCACATACTTAATAATTTACATTACTACAAACTATTCAGTTATCGATCTGCATTATTATTATTAAATCATTTCTATTGAATTCTGTCTTAGTTTCGAATTCTTCCCACCCCACTTCCCCTGTATAGCTATTTCTCCGTTCCTAAGTTCCTAAAAGCTTGAGTCCGAGAGCACCCACGACAATCCCGCGAATTAGTAGTAAAATTTATGTTTTGATAAAAAGGGCCGAGTCGTAATAATTGAATCACGCCAGTTTTCTTCCTATCACTTTCACCATTTTGCTATTATCAAAGCTACTGTCGTGCTCTTTAAGAGTATGAATATTGTTTGTTCCCGTTCCATGTTCTATCTCGTCCGGCGTCAGTGCATGTGCATGGTCAGTTTTCTAAGCACTGTGAGTATTTTATTTTTATTTTTAATAATATTCGTTATTAGGGTAGATATTCGTCCGGTCAGTGGTTGAGTGGGCATAGCGTTTGGGTTCCACCCAGGCGTTCCGTGTTCGATTCCTCTAAGTCTAAGTCCTCCATCACAACACAAGCAACATCTTCCGCTTAGTGTGGTGGTAGTAGGAGATTTTCAAATGTTGTTGGGTTATTCGTAACCCGGGAATGTTTGTCTTTCTTTTTAAATAAAAAAAAAAAATAAGCTATTGGGAGGATGGTGAGAAACCCCCTAAGTGTAATGTGTTGGTAAGAGTATATAGTTATTCCAGCTAGGTTACAATGACATGTAATATTATGTTATTATTGTGTTTATGTTTAATTTTACTTATTTAAGTGATGAATCTTATTTTATTTTTATGTGTTAATTAGGTGCCTATCTAATATGTTATCTATTTTTATTTCATATTTTCTTTTAGAATTTATAATTAATATGTGTTATAGCTATTAACGTGATATGGCAGATTAGGATTGCACTACCCTCCCAGTCCTGCTGGAATAAAAACTTAAATAAAAAATTGTAACATGTTCATAATAAATAATTTTAGTTTTTTTGAAATTTTGGTTTAAAAAAGAAATCCTCCACACGGGGGGCCCTGAGAAAAACTATTTCTCTCGGGGGCCTAAGTCATCTTTGGGGATGCTGTGTCGGGGGTATTTTTAGAGGTAGGAAGTTCTGGGAAGGAAAAAGTATGAAGTGTCGGTAGGAATCTGGGGGTCAATGTGTCCAGGAGTGATGGAAGTATGAATCCATCCCTCCCACTGCACTACAAGGCCATGGGTACAGAGTCAAACAGAAAACAATCGCAAAAAAAACAATTCCTTTGTTTTTATACGGTTATTTGACAAAAAGTCAGGAAGGTAATTTCCGCCCGATTTTTTCAAATACGCCTGGCACGTGACAGGTTAAAGGTCGTGAATAGCTTTATAAGAATAATATTCATGTTTTATTTCTTTACAGGTTTGACGCTTGCAAAGTAAATCTCAACCCTGCATCATTCTGGGGACTGGGAAGGAGGTCGCTCGTACACGACACAGAAAATAATGTCTTTGAAGATCCCATGAGCGAAAACAGAAGCGCAGTGCCCACCACCGCCACACCCACCGCAGAATAATTTACTTCTGTTTCCTTTGTTGATCAAGATCTCAAATCGTTTGTTACTTAGACAATTGATTGAGTCATTGTATTTTTATTACATATTTGTGCATTTTTGCAGTCAAAATTACATATTATATAATTATAGCAACTTATAATAGATGCAGTTATTTTTGTACTCGTTAGAAAGTTTCTATAACTACATGTACCTAATGTTTTAGGTACATGTAGTTATAGAAACTTTACTTATCTAATCTACGCGGCTGTCCTATAATATTTGTGGGTATAAAAGCGAAAACGCCACTCTCCAAAAATGACGAAATTGAGTTACAAATATCAATCTATGCGCAATGTCCGTAACTACATGAGGGTTTTTGAGATCCTTAGAAAAATCAACCACAAATCGTAGAAAAATCAAAATGAAAATAGGACTTAGATGCAAAATCACCACTCTTCACAGCGATTAACAAGCAAAATCACCCTGAGGAAAAAATTCCTCAAGGCCTATGTCATCTTTGAGGATGCTGTGTGGAGAGTTTTTTTTAGGTAAAGGAAGTTTTGGGAAAAAAAAATATGAGGGGTGGGTAGGAATCTTGGGGTCAAAGTGTCCAGGAGTTACAGACGTATGAATCGATCCCTCCTACTGTGGTGCAAGCCGATAGGTTGAGAGAGTCCGGCTGGAGAGGTCTAGGTTAGATCACCTTCAACTAGGCTCTCCCGATCCGGTCCGCCACACAGTTGGCGAGCAAACGCATTCGCCGCCAAGACCTAGACAAACCTCATCCCATGAACTCGGGCACCCCTGCTAAATGACCAAACGTAGCTTGGTTTGATCTATGGCGGGGGTGTTGGTTATCCAATAAATGGTTCCCGGGGCGGCGGTACCAGGATAATGTGTATATATGGTGTAGATAAGTAAATAAATTCCCACTGGAGCTCAGCCTATTTCTTGTAACCCACTGTAAAGAATATAACACACGTTACTTGTAGGTTTTAGATTTTAGTATTGACGAAGCTACAATTGTACCGAAAGCTGGTCGTCATTATGTATAAAAAATAAAAGTGGTGTTTTATTATTAAAAATTAAAATTTTTGTTCAAAAAATTTCAAACATCATTTTATAAGAATCTATGATTTTTGAGATGTCTCCTTATACAAATATGCCTTAAGGGAGTATAACTTATTTTTATTTAATTAAAAAAACTTCTTCTGGTCTTATTATATCTGGTGATTAGTACATGGTGTCTCGTCGTTCTCAAACACCATGTACTAATCTAAAATAAATGTTTTATAATTATGTACCCTTTTTTATGTATATCGCACATTCTGTAGAAAAGGGTCGTAAGTCAAAATTTTATTTTTTTCTCCGAATAGTAAAGTGATTGCGATTATCTATGCCTCACGAATACCATATTTAAGTTAAATCACTCTATCTCCTCGAGATGTCGCTAGTTTCCCTTTTCGATGGGACCGCTTGTTTCATCAATCATTGTTTGTTATCGCTCTCTTGTAAAATTTACTTTTTTGACTTACAACCCTTTTCTACTGGATATGCGATGTGTATTAGCATTTTTTTATTTTTTTTATTTGTACAACTCTTATAGTAGGTATTATTGATTATTTGTGTTGGCTTTTAACTTAGATTGTGGTAATTATTTAATGTTATTATGTAAATTAGCTGCTTCTAATTAAACTAAACAAATAACTTTATAACTGTTTAACTTTAATTTAACCCTTGGTGTGAATGTATATGTTGTGTGCGCAAGCTAATCGTGGCACTCTGTAATGAATCAATATATAAAACAAAGTCGGGTTAGTTACACCATTTATAACTCAAGAACGGCTAGACCGATTTTTATGTTGGATTTGTCTCCGTTCCGAATAGCAGAATAACGAGCTCTGGCATTATGAAATTTGCATTAAAAAATTGAAATAGGTCAAACGCGAGTTGTTTGAAAAATGTGTGTATTTTAATGGAGTTTAGCGGCAGGAAAAAAAGTCAGGAGGGGGGAAGACGGAAAAGGTGGAAGGGGAATGCGTGAGCAGGGTCGCGAGAATGTGGACAGCAGGAGAGGGGAGGGGGAAGGTGAAAGTGGAATGTGGGAGGGGTAGGAAACGCGGGAGGGGAAGAGGAGGCGGAAGGGACGAAGGGGAAAAGACACACAGGAAGAAACAGTTTCTTTATTTAAGCTGCATTGCAACGCATGCCAGGTAAGCTAGTTTTTATATAAAATGTATGCAAAAGAAGAATATATATTAATAGAGTATTAGAGCTTATTGTTGATGTAAGTGGTGTGTATAAAAATTACAAAAACCCGGACTTTTTAAAATCTAGTTACATCATTAAAAATAATACAATATACAGGGTGTTAAACAACGTACTTGACTTAATTTAATCATTGATTCCTGACATTATTTGGACTAAAAAATGTAAATGAAATTTTAGACTCCGGTGACTTTTTAGATGCCTTTTTTTTCAAAAACTTTTTCTTCAAAATCAAAGAAAAAAATTTTTTTTTCCACATTTCGTCACTGGTCACTAAGCCAAGTAACCAACCAACCCCTCACCCCGCCCCCAACTTCCCAATACCTACTAATTTTTATGTTTTTGTAGAAAAAAAAAAATGTCATTGGAGACCAAAATTTCATTAACATTTTTTACTTCAAATAATGTCAGGAATCACTGGTTAAGTAATGCTTAACACCCTGTATATGTGCGCCACTTTCCGGAGTGCAAGGTACTCTCAATATCACCCTGGTGTAGAATTGAAATATAGCTTGAAATGGCTTTCGCCGTGTTTGGTGACCAGTTCTGAATATCCAGGTACTTCCCCACCTTCCTCTTCCCCTCTCTAATGAAATTTCTGAAATTTTTGTTGAAATTTCTTCTGACGGAGGTTGAAACAACCCGATTTTTCGGTGAATGACGATTTGAAGGAAATTCACTCGTGAAATTTTCCAAAACAACTGGTCCTTAATATTTTTTACTCCTAACATCATGTAGAATCACCTCCCAAAGTTAATGCACTTTACCCCCGGAGACCCTGCATTTCTTGATCTCAAAAACAGTAAAAATTAAACTTTAAACAGGTCTACTCCAAAATGGCACATCCATCCGATCATCGATATTTATTTTCAATTTACTTCAAGTACTTTTTTGGGAATGCATCAAAACCAGCAGATTTTTTCGCAGCTGGTTTTGTAAGTAACTAGTACATTAGATATTATGTAAATACAATGTTTGGCATTTTGAAATATTATTATTTTTGTGCGTGAAAATATTATATTGAAACTTTTTGAAGATACATATAGGTCGTCCATTCGATTAGTCAGATATCTCCAAATACTATGTTTTGAAATAATGAGGAAAGCAATATTCGAATGCTTACCATAAATCAAAATTATTTACATGTGCTTGTGTTTTACATATTAAATATGCTATAAAATAACACCAGGAGGCATAACGATCCGGTATATTAGTATGAAATTTTGAAATATCCTACTAGTAACCCAGAAAACATCAACATTTTGTTTAATTCACTACAACTTTTTGAGCATTGTAATTGATTGAGTTTACTAGTAATCTGAGTATTGTACCAGATAGAGGGTACATTTTTACATATATCTGTATACTCAACTTAAATTTCGATTTTTCGGAGATATCCGACTACTATAATATATGCATAACAAAGTTTACTTACTCTGACTTAAGACTTTTATTGATCAAGTTCATTTATTTATCAGTAATAAATAAAGGTATGCGTGAATTTATCATTTCTCATAATATAATAAGGAATAATGACATTATTTTGCCATATTTTTTTATTTTCATGTTGGTTTTTTTTTTTTCAAAACATAGTGTTATAACATGTATTCGTTAGATGTGTCTAACTTATTATATTTTAAATTAGATTTCTTGGTTTGATCAAGAGTTTTGTAAATTATGGAGACTTTAATAAATTATCAAAATCATATTATCATTTTTTATTATAAGCAACGGCCGCTGTTCCCAATCCTACTAATCAATTACTAAGCCAAAATTTTGGCTGTGCACAACTACGCTTTTTCCAACACACAAGTATTGCTTAACCGTTAGAATGCTACGCGGCGCAAAAGCGCTGCGATCGTTTGTATCGAAAATTGCGGCGCAGCGTGTAGTGAACCTACCCCTGGCCTTACTAACTTCTATGGGTCTCGGGACCTCCTGTAATGTACCTGTGGGGCTACCCGGCACCCGTTGTAATGATCCGTAGTCGTCTACCCTTGGTTTTTCTATTCTTTCCCTTTAACACTAGCTGTCGGGATCTACTGGCTACGCTACCCTTATCTTTTGGCCTTCGATCAATATACCCTTGTATCTAGCTACACCTAACTTTTCCTTAAACCCCTGCGATTTTCTCACAGTAAATAAGATTTAAGATTTTATTGCACATTATTCCTATTCACCACGTTGTGTGATTTTTTGATTCGGTAATTACATTTGAATGCGTAAATTAATACGCATACACATGTAGAGGAAATAATGTAGTGTGTGGTAACCTCAGATTCTTTTGGAGTAAAGTGTGAAAGAATCTCGTTTGATAAACTGACCCCGTTTTTTAGATTGTTTTATTTTATTTTCAAACCTATACTCGTATTACCCGCCTTTTCTCAACTTGAACGGAGTGTCATTGACGCTAATCCTACAGTGAATTGTCAGCCGGTTTATAAAATTCAAAGTCGTAGTTTTCTTACCCGATTTTTTTCTGTCTATAGGTTTACATTGGGTTATATTTACATTACGTGAACAGTGTGTATTATGAAATACATGTCGGGATCCTTGCGAAGCTCTCAATGTCGTCGTACTGCACCTAGATGGTCAAGTTATTATTGTTATTAGTATACACTACATGTACTGGGGAAGGGGAAGGTGAGGAGGGGTGATAGGAGGATCTGGGGAATGTTGTTTCCTGAATAAGTCGGCTCCTCCTCTAACCAAATAGATACTGGTGACCAACATTCCGGACAAAGACTCAATCATTACGTTTGCTAGGATGGTCCTTAAGTCCTGATTTTGTTCTCTTGCATGAACTTCATTGCTACGAAAGGGTCCCTTCACGCCAGATGAAAGCGCGCAGAGTCCTCATGTCACTTCCAGTATTATCCCGACTTCCTATCCTCCAGATTTGATTTTAACTCGACTGATTCTAGAAGGGGTATGTCCATTTCTTCCCTTATCATGACTCTACTCGCGTTGAGTGCGTACGGAGCCGTTTGAGATGATCCTTTCGTCTCCTACGAGGATAATCATTGGCTTGCGTTCCTCGCCTCCAAGAGCTGACATAACTTCTACCTTGTAAAAACTATGTTTGCTTTTAGGTCGACACTACTGGTAGTATGCAATAGTGCTACAGACTTATTCTCACGGAATACCACGCCGACGTCCCCTCCACATAACTTCGCAAAACTTGGGATACCTTCGGTCGAAACGCCTCCGTCAGCGAATCATACCCTACCATTCCAAGTGGCATTTTCTTTTTATTCTGTCTTTCATGCCTTTTCACTCTGCATGACCCCGCGAAAGGGATTAACTTCCAGTACCCCGCGTGAATGCTAAGTTTACGTTGACATCCCCTATCGCATGATAGCGTAAGAAAAAAAGCCCTCTTTGTCTCATATCTTGTGGGGATATAATTTCAGTGAACGCTATTGCATTCCCCAATCGTGAAGTCTATATTTCGCAGGTCAAGCGGGATTTTGGAAGGGTCTGATTGAGAAAACATTACCGAAATAATGTTGATTTCATATTTTGTAAGGAAGCCTGAAAGAAATTTGACATGATAATATTGTTGTTAGTAAACAATTATAATGTTTAAATTCAATTCTCCAAATTTCATTTTTGAACTAATATCCAGTATGGCATGGATGTTGCCGTCATTCTCACTTTGGTTCGGCATACCTTAGAACAAAAAAACCCCTACTAATTTGGATGACCGTACGATGTTCAACGCGGCTACGATTTATGGCCGGGATCCTTTTTTATACGCATTCGTCTCGTCCTTTCTAGCACGCAAAAAATATAAGTTCGTTGAACCCACATTGATAATAGATTTAATTTGGGACAAATATAGTAATTACACATTGAGAATAATATTTAAAACACAATTAAATCCTGGAACATAACTTCTTTTGTTATTAGTTTTGTAGGTTGGCAGATCCTCTCAGGTATCGGGACCATGTACGACCTGTAATTTAATTAAAATGTTTCTTTCACTCACCTGAACGAAGCCTGATTACGTACATGTGGGGAAAATATTAAAAGTAAAAAACCTTCCTGTCACTGTGATTCGGTAATTTAGTCCCCAGAAGTAGTAACACCCATGACTCTATGTCACACTTTTATTTGAGTTTAAGAAAATACGTAGGTTATTAATTATTATTTGTTAACAATATTATCGAAGATGACATTTATACGTAGGTATTTGTTGATATTATTTTGAATATTTGTATTATCTTGATTATATGATATATTGAAGCAACTACAAGCGCGTAGGTATGTTGGCATCATTATTATTTTCGCGGAAGATCGAAGGTGACATTTGTATGTAGGTTATTTATTTTGATGTTGTTTTGATATTATTATTTTGTGTGTACAAGTTTGAAAATGATATTTGTACGTTATTATTGACTAGACTAATTTTATATTTCAAATCAAAATTCACGCGATGCACTCCCTTCTATTTTTAAAACACAAAGTTATGTTATTATAAACTCACTGAAGCTAAGTATTTCATTCACTTTGATTACTATTTTGGTTTTGATAATTCAAATTAATTTTATTATTTAATTAATCCACTCGCGGCGCACTGTCATTCACTGCAGCTAATTTTCAATAGAGTATTTTAACAAGCCGAATAATTAATTTATGTACACGAACTATTGCTTCTCACGAAGTCACAACCTTAAAAATTCTTTAATATTACGATGGATATTTTCTCCCAACATTAACAAACACTTGTCACTGTTTATCACGACTTTTTTAATTCTTCGGTGGATTATGTCTTATCACTCGTTTTTATAATATTTGATCAATTGTTTTGTTAAATACGAACGATCTTATCACTGCTAGCACTCTATAGCCTCGTCTTCCTTCGATCCTCGACCCTCGACTCTTACTGCCACATGGTATTCAGCCCTTCGAATATCTTCTAAAAAAAAACGCCAGGTGTGGATTCAGGACGTACATCTCGTCTTTCGTTAGGGCGTTTTATAATTGAGAGTTCAGACTATTTCAACTTTCATTGATATGTTATTTTTCATGACTCTCTCTCTCCAAAATTAAATATGTCCGTTTTAATTATTTCTTTGTCTGGCCGCCGATAAGTGTAACTCACCCTTTTGATGCAATTTTGCTTTAAACTTTTTCTAGAATTCTGCAATCGGTCTTTCCTTAATAATCGGTAAATTATCTCGGCTAATTGTGACTTTACATCTGAAATAATTATCACTCTCGCACTCTCCCATTTATTTTTGTTTAAAATTTGCGGCAGGTAAAATTGAATTCAGTAGTATTTCGGCTTAATTCTCATGGTGACATGAAATTGTTTCTGTCATTTACTTGATTCACCACATTCCTTGCAGTTTCGTGCAAATAATTCATTTTCCGCGTCCGTAGATGTTTACAACTATTTTTTTATCTTTCGTCCCTTTTCATGATCAGATATAATCTTCGTAAAACTTTGTCTGGTAATAACTAATATCACCTTATTAATTCAGAATTCATTTCCTTAATGCGTTCCAAATAGCTCTATGGTCTAGTACGTACCTGTTTGGCTTCATTTTTTGTGTTCCCAAAAGTAAAAATCTTATTTACTTTTAATCTGAGTGTGTTATTCTGTAGTGGTAATTTGGGCTTAATTACCCCATTTATTCCTCAAAACCATGTAAGTTTTTTTTGTTACTAAACAAACTCTCTTCAACAAGCTCTAGGATTTTAAATTTATGGTCGGTCTGAAGTGTCGGCTTACATTCAATATTGATAAATTTTAAACGTGGTATCGATTTGAAAACTTCGAGCCCTTCATTGTGTCATCACCTTTATTTATCCCAGCCCTTCTCAGATTGTGATTTTTCTGTCCTTTTCAATAGCGGTCGCTAGTGTAGTCGATTTGAAATTTCGTTTAGGTGGGAAAAATTTTGTATGAGCTCTTCCGATAAAGAAGATGCATTTGTTTTTCTTTCGAACGTAGTGTTGAAGCCATCACAGCCCCCCTAGAGTTTTAAATCCAGCGGTAAACACGCCTCCTAGTGTTAGTCGATGGGATTAGAACTCACCATAGGTCATTTAATTCCTTCAATTTTCTACTAATGTTCTGTACCCCTGATCCTTGCTATTAAATCTTGCAGGGTTCCGTCCCATTTACTTCATGTGTTATTTGTTGAAACTAGTTCCATTTTCCGTCGGCGAACTATTCGTACGTTCCTACTTGTACAAATCTTTCTCTCTCCCTTGCTGTCCTACTCCCCCCCCCTAAGATTGTATTCCCCCCCCCCTAAGATTATATTCCCCCCCCTAAGATTTTACTCCCTCTTCTCTTGTATGTCGGTTTTTTTTATTTATTTATTTTTTTGTTTTTTTTCTTATTTTTATTTATCCAATTCGCCCCTGTCCTCCTACATTTTTTGTTGGATTCATTCATCTACTTGACTAAGTACCTGTTTCTAAACAAGACTGAACGTCAATGATGGATGGTTACCCCGGATGCTCTATTTTTAATTTGTAGGTGTGTACTTGAGAACGCAATACATTTTACGCGTAATTACTTCATGTATGATTTTAGATTTAATTGTCTTTAATTACTAATTCATTTTTTCCTAGTTTTATATTTTTATTATTTACGTTTTTTAACATTTAGCAATGTTTAAATGTATAAGATTTATCGCGTACAATGATCTCTAAAAAGTTCTCCTTCATTTTTATTTTTATTCTTCAATCTTATCGGAAGTTGGATAGCACAATGTCTCTACTCATTTATTTTTATTTGACTAACTCGTTTATAATGTTGTGTCTAGACTGTAGTTAAAAGTCAGATTTCAGATATGTATTTTTAATTCGTACCGTATTGATTTTTTTGCAAAACCCGACGCTATGCAAATCGCCCAAATCAGTTTAGCTTATTTATTATTATGGTTTTGATTTTTTTTTGTTTATCTATTTTTATTTTGTCGGAATAATATGTGTGTATTAGAAGATGTATGAATGTGAATGAGGCAAAGAGTGTGTGCCAAGATCTGTCGTCTCTGCCCACCCCTGCGAGGAAACGGCGCGATGGTTAATTAGTTATGTTTTTATTTTATTTTTATTTTTTATGTATTAATTTTATCATTATTATTATTCTGAGTGACTATTTGATAAATTTATTTTCTTTCTAAACATCTGTTCACCTACCCTAAACGCAAGAGTCATAAATCTTATCGTTAGCTCATTTTTTGTGCATTGAGTCGACCCGTATTCGACGTTTATTTATCTCCACGACCGAAATGTTTAAAGTACGCTCGGAACACGCGGGACAAATTCCTCTATTCATTTTAGGTTCGGTTTTTCAATTTTAGTTCAAGTTATTTATTTTTTCCAATTTATTTTTAATTTCGAAAGCTTATTATTTCCAATTTATTATTAGTTTCGAAAATCTTCCACTTGTAAAACTTTCTCCTTTGGTCACGGCAACAGTTGTAGTGAACCTACCCCTGGCCTTACTAACTTCTATGGGTCTCGGGACCTCCTGTAATGTACCTGTGGGGCTACCCGGCACCCGTTGTAATGATCCGTAGTCGTCTACCCTTGGTTTTTCTATTCTTTCCCTTTAACACTAGCTGTCGGGATCTACTGGCTACGCTACCCTTATCTTTTGGCCTTCGATCAATATACCCTTGTATCTAGCTACACCTAACTTTTCCTTAAACCCCTGCGATTTTCTCACAGTAAATAAGATTTAAGATTTTATTGCACATTATTCCTATTCACCACGTTGTGTGATTTTTTGATTCGGTAATTACATTTGAATGCGTAAATTAATACGCATACACATGTAGAGGAAATAATGTAGTGTGTGGTAACCTCAGATTCTTTTGGAGTAAAGTGTGAAAGAATCTCGTTTGATAAACTGACCCCGTTTTTTAGATTGTTTTATTTTATTTTCAAACCTATACTCGTATTACCCGCCTTTTCTCAACTTGAACGGAGTGTCATTGACGCTAATCCTACAGTGAATTGTCAGCCGGTTTATAAAATTCAAAGTCGTAGTTTTCTTACCCGATTTTTTTCTGTCTATAGGTTTACATTGGGTTATATTTACATTACGTGAACAGTGTGTATTATGAAATACATGTCGGGATCCTTGCGAAGCTCTCAATGTCGTCGTACTGCACCTAGATGGTCAAGTTATTATTGTTATTAGTATACACTACATGTACTGGGGAAGGGGAAGGTGAGGAGGGGTGATAGGAGGATCTGGGGAATGTTGTTTCCTGAATAAGTCGGCTCCTCCTCTAACCAAATAGATACTGGTGACCAACATTCCGGACAAAGACTCAATCATTACGTTTGCTAGGATGGTCCTTAAGTCCTGATTTTGTTCTCTTGCATGAACTTCATTGCTACGAAAGGGTCCCTTCACGCCAGATGAAAGCGCGCAGAGTCCTCATGTCACTTCCAGTATTATCCCGACTTCCTATCCTCCAGATTTGATTTTAACTCGACTGATTCTAGAAGGGGTATGTCCATTTCTTCCCTTATCATGACTCTACTCGCGTTGAGTGCGTACGGAGCCGTTTGAGATGATCCTTTCGTCTCCTACGAGGATAATCATTGGCTTGCGTTCCTCGCCTCCAAGAGCTGACATAACTTCTACCTTGTAAAAACTATGTTTGCTTTTAGGTCGACACTACTGGTAGTATGCAATAGTGCTACAGTCTTATTCTCACGGAATACCACGCCGACGTCCCCTCCACATAACTTCGCAAAACTTGGGATACCTTCGGTCGAAACGCCTCCGTCAGCGAATCATACCCTACCATTCCAAGTGGCATTTTCTTTTTATTCTGTCTTTCATGCCTTTTCACTCTGCATGACCCCGCGAAAGGGATTAACTTCCAGTACCCCGCGTGAATGCTAAGTTTACGTTGACATCCCCTATCGCATGATAGCGTAAGAAAAAAAGCCCTCTTTGTCTCATATCTTGTGGGGATATAATTTCAGTGAACGCTATTGCATTCCCCAATCGTGAAGTCTATATTTCGCAGGTCAAGCGGGATTTTGGAAGGGTCTGATTGAGAAAACATTACCGAAATAATGTTGATTTCATATTTTGTAAGGAAGCCTGAAAGAAATTTGACATGATAATATTGTTGTTAGTAAACAATTATAATGTTTAAATTCAATTCTCCAAATTTCATTTTTGAACTAATATCCAGTATGGCATGGATGTTGCCGTCATTCTCACTTTGGTTCGGCATACCTTAGAACAAAAAAACCCCTACTAATTTGGATGACCGTACGATGTTCAACGCGGCTACGATTTATGGCCGGGATCCTTTTTTATACGCATTCGTCTCGTCCTTTCTAGCACGCAAAAAATATAAGTTCGTTGAACCCACATTGATAATAGATTTAATTTGGGACAAATATAGTAATTACACATTGAGAATAATATTTAAAACACAATTAAATCCTGGAACATAACTTCTTTTGTTATTAGTTTTGTAGGTTGGCAGATCCTCTCAGGTATCGGGACCATGTACGACCTGTAATTTAATTAAAATGTTTCTTTCACTCACCTGAACGAAGCCTGATTACGTACATGTGGGGAAAATATTAAAAGTAAAAAACCTTCCTGTCACTGTGATTCGGTAATTTAGTCCCCAGAAGTAGTAACACCCATGACTCTATGTCACACTTTTATTTGAGTTTAAGAAAATACGTAGGTTATTAATTATTATTTGTTAACAATATTATCGAAGATGACATTTATACGTAGGTATTTGTTGATATTATTTTGAATATTTGTATTATCTTGATTATATGATATATTGAAGCAACTACAAGCGCGTAGGTATGTTGGCATCATTATTATTTTCGCGGAAGATCGAAGGTGACATTTGTATGTAGGTTATTTATTTTGATGTTGTTTTGATATTATTATTTTGTGTGTACAAGTTTGAAAATGATATTTGTACGTTATTATTGACTAGACTAATTTTATATTTCAAATCAAAATTCACGCGATGCACTCCCTTCTATTTTTAAAACACAAAGTTATGTTATTATAAACTCACTGAAGCTAAGTATTTCATTCACTTTGATTACTATTTTGGTTTTGATAATTCAAATTAATTTTATTATTTAATTAATCCACTCGCGGCGCACTGTCATTCACTGCAGCTAATTTTCAATAGAGTATTTTAACAAGCCGAATAATTAATTTATGTACACGAACTATTGCTTCTCACGAAGTCACAACCTTAAAAATTCTTTAATATTACGATGGATATTTTCTCCCAACATTAACAAACACTTGTCACTGTTTATCACGACTTTTTTAATTCTTCGGTGGATTATGTCTTATCACTCGTTTTTATAATATTTGATCAATTGTTTTGTTAAATACGAACGATCTTATCACTGCTAGCACTCTATAGCCTCGTCTTCCTTCGATCCTCGACCCTCGACTCTTACTGCCACATGGTATTCAGCCCTTCGAATATCTTCTAAAAAAAAACGCCAGGTGTGGATTCAGGACGTACATCTCGTCTTTCGTTAGGGCGTTTTATAATTGAGAGTTCAGACTATTTCAACTTTCATTGATATGTTATTTTTCATGACTCTCTCTCTCCAAAATTAAATATGTCCGTTTTAATTATTTCTTTGTCTGGCCGCCGATAAGTGTAACTCACCCTTTTGATGCAATTTTGCTTTAAACTTTTTCTAGAATTCTGCAATCGGTCTTTCCTTAATAATCGGTAAATTATCTCGGCTAATTGTGACTTTACATCTGAAATAATTATCACTCTCGCACTCTCCCATTTATTTTTGTTTAAAATTTGCGGCAGGTAAAATTGAATTCAGTAGTATTTCGGCTTAATTCTCATGGTGACATGAAATTGTTTCTGTCATTTACTTGATTCACCACATTCCTTGCAGTTTCGTGCAAATAATTCATTTTCCGCGTCCGTAGATGTTTACAACTATTTTTTTATCTTTCGTCCCTTTTCATGATCAGATATAATCTTCGTAAAACTTTGTCTGGTAATAACTAATATCACCTTATTAATTCAGAATTCATTTCCTTAATGCGTTCCAAATAGCTCTATGGTCTAGTACGTACCTGTTTGGCTTCATTTTTTGTGTTCCCAAAAGTAAAAATCTTATTTACTTTTAATCTGAGTGTGTTATTCTGTAGTGGTAATTTGGGCTTAATTACCCCATTTATTCCTCAAAACCATGTAAGTTTTTTTTGTTACTAAACAAACTCTCTTCAACAAGCTCTAGGATTTTAAATTTATGGTCGGTCTGAAGTGTCGGCTTACATTCAATATTGATAAATTTTAAACGTGGTATCGATTTGAAAACTTCGAGCCCTTCATTGTGTCATCACCTTTATTTATCCCAGCCCTTCTCAGATTGTGATTTTTCTGTCCTTTTCAATAGCGGTCGCTAGTGTAGTCGATTTGAAATTTCGTTTAGGTGGGAAAAATTTTGTATGAGCTCTTCCGATAAAGAAGATGCATTTGTTTTTCTTTCGAACGTAGTGTTGAAGCCATCACAAGCGCAAAAGCGCTGCGAGTTTCAGTGTGTTTTCGGTGCTCCGCGGGAGTGCACGTACTTATTTGAACCAGGCCATCCGAATTATGACCCATGTGGCAGGTTTGATGTGCTTGTCAAACATGCAAATACCGTATTTCATCAGCATTATGTACCAAATCAACAACTATCCATCGACGAGTCGTTAGTTGGTACTCACTGCCATTCTTCGATAAAACAATATATTCCAAACAAAAAACACCATAAATGGGGAATCAAATTTTGGATGCTGTGCGACTCGGTTTCCAAATATTGCTTGGGTTTTTTCTGCTACAAAGGAGCTAAAAATACAGATGACAGAGATTCGGTAGAAAAATATGGTATTGGATTTACGGTAGTGCAAAAATTGCTTTCAATTGGAAATTACCTGAACAAAGGTTATCATTTGTTTACAGATAATTTTTACACAAGCTTACGATTGGCCAAAGCCCTTTTGGAACAAAATACATATATAACTGGAACAATAAGACGTAACAGAAAAGAGATTCCTCCAGAAGCTAAGAAAGCAATCGTAGGAGAAGCCAAATACCTAGCACATGAAAATGTTTTGATGTGTTCATTCAGAGACAAAAAGTCCAAACCAAAGCCAGTCATATTGATTTCATCCAATGCAGATACTAATAGTGTGACGATCAAGAAAAAGAAAGGGAATTTTGAATACGAAAAAGTGAAACCAAGCATAATTGATGACTACAACAAATACATGGGAGGTGTGGAGGAATCTGACAAAATGTTGTACGTGTATTTGGACGAGCGAAGAACCCTAAAATATTGGAAAAAAGTAGTATTCAACATTTTTGGAAGAATGGTACTCAACTCTTATATTTTGTATGTTTCCAACACTACCGAAAAAAAAATGACCCGGCTCCAATTCACATCGAAAATTATTGAGGATCTCGAAAAGGAGTGGATGAATCATAAAAATAGCGTGTCAACACAACCATCTTCATCAAAGAAAAAATTTGCGCTGGAAAAATTACCGGGACGTAACTTACGCCAGTGCGAGGTGTGTAGCAACAGAGGGAGTGGGATAAAGCGATCCCGCCTTATTTGCGTACGCTGTAGGAAAGGCCTACACGCTATTTGTGCGGCAAAACATAATTGTTGAGCTATTTTTTTTTGATTTTTTATTTTCTAAAAGAAATAAAATACAATAATATTGATATCACTTTATGTTTAATAAACATTAATAAACAATAAACATTTTATCTTTATAATGCAAAAATAATTAATAAAATTGATTGATATTTGTCTAAGTTAGAGTGTTTTATTTGACACCATTATTTTTTCCTCTAAATTAATCAATATGTGTATAGCAATTTTCATTTATTTTTGCCAAAATTGCTTAACACTAAAACGGTTAAGCATTTATCTTAACCTAAGGAAGCCGGACTAGTGGATTATACTCGTTTGGGCCGCCTCAGTTTTGGACTAGTTCTTAAAAGTGTCAACAGAGTAGAAAAAATACCGCGAAAACAATGGTCGATGAAATATACCTTTGATAGAAGACACAGTTTTGCGCTCATTTCACTTCTGTTGTATTGCGTTTATCAATTATCATTTTAATTAATATGGATTGAGAAGTTCGGATGCGTGCGGAGCAGAGACGAAAAACGGTTAATTTATGTGAAAAACTATGTCGTTTTCGAATATTCGCCAAGCCAAGTGTCAAGACCAGTACCACGGTCAAGCTGACACTTTATTTTATATACATTTGTTTAAAAAATATAAAATGTCAGTTTATGGATAAAAATATTTTAAATAAATACAACAATTAACTGTATGATATTAATTTAACTTCGAAAGTTCTTACTTTGATGTCATTTTATTGTCTATGAAAGAGGGCGAGGCCAGATAACATAAGATGTTTGGGAACAACATAAATCGAGCGCTACCCTACAAAATGCTTGGCTGATCGCGGCCTCAGATGAATCGATTTAAAAGTTAGAATCAGCGGCCGTTAGTGTGGCTCTCTAATGATTATGTCCAACCTCCACTAAGAGGGCAAACAAGAAGAAGATAAAACAAATGTATTATTATGTATTTATTTTTTAAAAAGATACAAAAATAAGCGTATTGTATTGCTAATCACAC
Organism: Limnephilus auricula; assembly: GCA_951813805.1. Lineage (NCBI taxonomy): Eukaryota > Metazoa > Arthropoda > Insecta > Trichoptera > Limnephilidae > Limnephilus > Limnephilus auricula. Next base: position 26,517,686 of record OX638408.1, read on the forward strand.
ATCAGTGTGTGCCAGGATTAAGACTGGTGGTGTTCCTTCCTTTCTGCCTACCCCTGTGTTTAGTATAGGCAAGCTTTAGCTCAAAATTCCGGGTCAAGTTTTAAATCGCCCAACATACAGATAGTGTGATTAATTTGCAGACTAATCAAATGGTCAAAATGTGAAATTTTGCTAGATACAAAGGAGACGTTCAACCATAAATGACAACCCTATTGAACTTCATTAAAGGAATCAAGTTACTGTTTGGCTATGAAACATGGACGATAGCACAACAGAATTATGCCCCGAGTAGAATGCCACTGTTGGAATGGGGATCACAATACTCAGGAATGAGGCAATACACGCAATTCATCATCTGTCTACCTTACTGAGCATGGAACCCTTCATATTTGAAGATCATCTGCGGGTTGGTCTGATAGTTGTGTTGATTGACATGATGCATATGATGTTGATGAGGGTGTGACAGCATGTGTGGCGCCATGCCCACATTGGTAGCGGCATAGTTCTGCGGATCAGGCTGAAGCTTGCCGTGGAGAGGCACCGACGGATTCACAATTTGCGATATCTGCTGCGGCTGTTGTCTGTTGTGATATTTGTTACTAGGGTAGGATAGGTAGTGTTGCAAGGCGGAGAAGGGGAGAGATGTGGGTGTGTCCGGGTAGGGGTACGCAGGGGGAGGGCAGGAGATCATATTATTGGTTGTTATGGCGACTTGTTCAATTTCCACGTGTTGTTGGTGTTGCTGTTGCACCTCTTGTTGGGGTTTTTGTTGTAGCGGTTTTTCTGGTTTATACGGCTGTTGTTTTGGTGTTTGCAATGGTGGAGCTTCAATTTCAGGACTGGAGTATTTTCCTGGAAAAAATATCAAAGTTTTGTTTACAGCTGAACATGAACAACAATTCTTCTTGGTATGGTTGGGGATAGTTGGCGGAGGTCAAAGTGGGATGCTGAGATTATTCATATTCGCCAGTCGACGGCATTGTGAGTCACTTGGCTCAGCACAGATGTGCCTCCGGGGAACTGACGAAGGGACATTGTTCTATCATGTGTTCTCTTACATATGTCCACATTAACACAATTCAGAATCCTTTAGGCCTGATTTATGCATCATATACGCATACGTCACGGCTGTGACTGCACCAAATGCGGTTTAGTGAGGTCCCCTTCTTTCGAGGGAGAGAGAACCCTGGTAGATTAATATATAGTTGGATCTCAGTACTATTTTGTACTGTTTTGATAACTTTTATAAAAACGCAATTTAGGCAGTGATGTTTTATCTTTGATTGACGGAAGGATATAAGGAATGGAAAATGGTACAAATAATGATGATGGACCTTCTTCGTGTTTCCCTGTAAGCACAAAAACTCCATGGCGTTTACTTCCTTCTTTACGCGCGTAACGCTGCACTGGATGTTTCGCTAGGTACTAGTGCACAGTTGAAAAGGTAAGAGGGGCACTAAATTTTCTTCCGGTGACAAAAGGATCGGATAGGATGGTAGTGGGGATGTAGGTATACATTAAAAGTAATAATAATCAGTTGTGCCTAAACAGTTAGTTACAATGAACACAATTAAAATGAATCATGAAATGGATGATCTAATTGAGTTTTGTAAGATTCCGAAGGCCTGTTGAAAGAATGCCAAATGATGTGGGGAATAGAAGCAAAAATGCCACTCTCCAAAAATGACGAAATTGAGTTACAAATGCCAATCTACGTGCAATGTCCATAGCTACCAGATGGTTTTTGAGATCCTCAAAAAATCAACCGCAAATCATGGAAAAATCAAAATGAAAATAGAGTTTAGATGCAAAATCACCACTCTCCACAGCAACAAGCAAAATCACAACTCTGCACAAGAGCCAATCACAAACCTGAGTTCAAAATAAATTCAACATGGCCAATGAACACATTATTATAACATTTTTTATTATATAAATTCACTTTGGATTATACTAGTAAAATTACTACTAAAAAATCACACGAAAAATGCATAGTATGGTTTGAATTGTTTTTTTGTGATTTACTTGAAAACAGTACTTTTGGAGAATGGCGTTTTTGCTTTTATACCCCTCATTAGGGGTATAAAAGCAATATATATACCAAAAATATGACTGTGCGGGTGCTCCAATGGAAGTGACCCAGATGCAGACGGAGGAAGAAGTGGATAGACTGCATGGAAGAGGATTGAAGAAGGATGGGAAGGACTAAAGAATGTAGGTGAATGGCGAGGGCGACCGCAGCCAGTGAGAGCATTTGTGGCAGAGGTCAAATCCTACGGAATGTAGCACCTTGATGATGAAAATAAAATAGATCAAATTTAATTACCACTTTGATTTTGAGCATTCCCGTTGATATGTTTGATGTGCAGGTCTTCTTTGAGAATTTTGATAAGGGTAGTTCTTGGAAGGGCTAACTGCTCGGCTCTCGCCCTGAGGGATAGTCCAGGGCACTGCTGCAAGGAGGCCTCTACCGAAGGGATGTGGGCTTTTCTGTACATTATAAATATTATATTTTAATTACCTTGAAAATGTATTTATAAGAAGATGCTGTAGCACATTTAATAGATTATGCCCAAACATCGATGTGTTTAACACGAACCTTGCTAAATTCACAACATTCATAAAAAAGTGACAATCCATTGAATGCCGTATGTTTAACCAATAACTTAATTTCATTGGTTTCTTTTTTTATCAATTCCTCACATTTTCTCTTTTACTTTTAGTGGTTTGTATTTTAATTAAATCTTTTCCTCAAAGATATTATTGATATCCATTAAAATTTTAGTGTAAACCTTAGAAATATGTATATCATAAAACACTTTGTAAATTGAAGATGCACTTAATCAGAATTGTTTGTATTAGGTATATTGTTGTATATTTTTTTTATTATGGTCCTGTATCTAAATGTCGTTATTTTATTGGTCTACGACATAAACATACTTATTCACTGTCATATATAAATGTATAGACTGTTTATAACGCAAATAAATAAAATAAAAATAAATTATATGTGAGTCCTCCCAACTACTTAGAGCTAGTCCCAACTACTTGCTATGGCATCCCCAATTGGGGTATATTGTGAGGCTGAAGGGAGCGGCAGGGGAAGGATATGAGAAAGAAGTAGGTTGGTAGGTGTCTGGCTACTCATATCTGGTTACTAAACACGGCTATAGCCATTTCAAAAAAGACTTTCCTAAGGCTACTGAATATACAGTATTCCTTCCCAAATGAGTTTTGTGGAATAAATTAACAAGGCCTCCATTCCACTAGGGATAGGATACTTATAATGATGGTGATACCTTCTACATGGTCTGCCTGACCTCTTCGCATCCATGACCTTCCCTGTTGAGAATAGTTTCTTCTCCCAGAAGTAGAGGGTGTTCTTAGTGGGTGCAGCTTTGCCAAATCTTTTCCTAAAATTTATTTTAATCTAAGAAAATAAAAATTAATTAGTAAATTCTTAAAAATAATAACGTATTTAATTAATAACATATTGATATAATAATAATACTTGAGCTATTGAAGTCTTGTCAAACTTTCTCTCGTGAACCCAAACGGCTGAAACAAGACGTTCTTCAATGGAAAAATTAGACGTATCCACGTCCCCTTTTTCTTCTGATTTGCATTTTCTTTTTTCATTTTTCTTTTCTTTGTCGCAATTCAATGACATAAAGTAAATTTACCCAGAAAGTGAATAGAATTTCAATTCAATTAAACATAAATTGAGCATTTTATAACAATTTTTCATTGCTCTTTGTTATATCGTACAACTTTAATTCATTCACGAATGTTTAGAAATTTGAAACGGTTCTGTACAATGTAGAATACAGAATATTATGAATAATTATTCGTATCATATTTTTCCTTCGACATAAAAGAGTAACAGATAAAAACTGATTAATATTTTTTCGGGTTAATATTATAATGCTGATGTTATAAGTAAATTGATGTATTGTTTGAAACTCAAACTGAAAACTGCTGAAAACTGAAATAAACAATAAACAAACTATTTTCAAAATGTCAAAAAATGAAAGTTAAAATCCATAGATAATTTTTTTCATTAATCCGTTTTTCAGTTCAGTCTAGTGATGGACATATTCGAAATATTTTGGTAATCGGAATAACAGAATTTCGCAATGATCACCGAGATCCTCTTGAGATCCTAGAGACTCTGGAGCTAGAGTACCCTTCAGTTATTTTTTCCGGCAAATTACTAGCGGCAATACTTAAGTAATTGATATTGTACGAGTTTGTAACTCTAATTTCATTCTTATGCGATCTGAATGAGGAGTATGGACTCAGATCGCATCGTTTAGTTTCCGCGCAGATTTCGACAAAACAGACGTGTCCTACTGTTCGCATCGCTTCGCTTTGCAAAATACCGTTGTCTGCTATCGATAAAAATTCGTGAAAAATTTTAATGTTAATTTTTACGTTCTGTGTTAGCGCCTCCGCCCACTGAGGCAACTGAAAACTGTCAACTGGCAACTGTCTTTGTATGACAATATGATGGCCCGCACACTACACAATTACTCAAACACCCGTTGTCAATGGTAACGCAAGCGGTGACTTGCGACTTGCTTTGCTGATTGCCCTGGCCGGCCGTTGCTAGTTGCCAGCTGTCAGCTGATTGTTCATCGTCTATGGTTAAACAAGCTTTTTGACCAATCGAGACAGAGAAAACAGCCGGTTTTAGTTGGTTTTCAGTTGCCTCGCCAGCGGAGCGCCTAAGTCTATTCAAGTTCTGTTATTATATAATTTTAAGCCAGTTGCTTCATAAAACTGAAATAATCGCAGAACTAGAATAGAACTTTCACAGAACGTACAAGGTTTTTAATTACCCATCCTTAATATTTGAATTTTAAATATCCCGCGCTTACGAGCTACAAAATCGACGCACACTGGTAAAATTTTAAATAATCGTAAATTATTTTATAACTAACAAGTACCCGGCATGCGTGGGAAGCCACTCTAAGAAAATGTTTGTGTTTTAATTCTGTTTATTGAAGTCGTTTTGGATACACAATATTTTATTTGTTTTTCCGTCTGGTTCGTGCACGAATAAATCAGAAGGTTTTCCGACACATAAGCATGCCACATACTCGTACAGCAATCAGTGTGATAAGAATGGATTTTCTAATTTTAACCCCTGCTTTTCCCTACTGTCACTATGTCTCCTTTGCAATCCCTCTGTCTGCCCCTCCCTCTTCCCTTATCCCTTCGTCACCACTCATCTGTGGGTCCTTTCCCATTCGCCCTTCTTCCCGTCCCCGTTACCCTCCCACGTCTCCTTCACCTCCTGCGTTGCCCATCTACCTTCCCCACCTTCCTCCTCACCTGTGATCCCCGTGAACGCCCCCTTCCACGTCCCCATCTTTCCCTCCCGCGATCCCTTTATACCTTTCCCGCCTCCCCTTTCCTCGTTTACAATACACATACTTCTCAGAGCTGTCTGGGTGAGACAACTGTGTAAGTACATACTTACATATGCATATGCGCAATCGGCTTACGAAAAATGCGCTATAGTTTCCATTGTTTTTTTACGTTTATTTAATTAAATTATTATTTTTACAATTTTGTCAATTTTAACAGTTTGTTTTTTGGAACTGCGGGGAATAGTCCACCGGTGAGCAAATACTGAAGGACAAACAGTGGTCAACGCCCGACAAATGCTTAGGCGCTCCGCTGACCGGAGGAACTAAAACCAAAATAAAATTGGGTGGTTGCTATGGTTTCCAACCAAACTTCTATGACAGCGCTACACAATTGTACGATTTCAGTTATTATCTCAGCTTGTTTAACCGTAGACGAAGAACAATCAGCTGTCATCATAGCAACTAGCACGCCGAGTTTAGAGTCACTGCTTGCGTTGCCATTTACAACGGGCTTTTAATAAGGCGATCCGCCCACTGAGGCAACTGAAAACTGTCAACTGGCAACTGTCTTTGTATGACAATGTGATGACACGCACACTACACAATCACTCAAACACCCGTTGTCAATGGTAACGCAAGCGGTGACTTGCAACTTGCACTGCTGATTGCCGTGGCCGGCCGTTGCTAGTTGCCAGCTGTCAGCTGATTGTTCTTCGTCTGTGGTTAAACAAGCTTTTTGACCAATCAAGACAGAGAAACTAGCCGGTTTTAGTTGGTTTTCAGTTGCCTCGTCAGCGGAGGCACTTGCCCTTGTGTAAAGCATAAATAAAGTGTAAAGTATATATAATTTTCAAAGACCTTGGACTTTAAAAAAAAAATTCGAACCTAAAATATTTTTTTCTATGGAAATCTCATGATAAATGTCGAATGTCATAAATGATCGATCAATGATCATTTCGAAATTGTTATCTGTCTATTGTGCTTGCCGCTAACCTTTATTTCATTTTCCGTTGACATGAAAAACATCTGGTAAAAGATTTTGAAAATATAACAGTTATCAATTCAATGTGAGTAACGATATCGCTTTAGTTATAATACTGGTTCAATAATTGCCGTTTTCAAATACTGCAAACTACAATCAAGTCCGCTTCAACGGTTTCTGCAGCATTTTGTCGAATGACAACATTGATAGTTTGTTATTCTTCTGTTTCGTGCTCAAAAACGACAATTTTTTTTTTCGTCTACCTACATTCCGATTACCTGTGCGAACGCGGCGCGATGTAATCAAAACAGATTCATAAACGAAACATTGCATATTACAGCTATAGGCCTTGTGAAAACAGCGGTTGATATATTATTCTTGACCGACAAATTTGCGGACATTCTACTGCCATCGGTGAGTTTTACTAAACATGTCTAATTCATGTTCGCGGGCTGCATTTTTCATGCCCTCGGACATTCCTAATATGGAAAATCGACTTGCGTGTTCCACTCTCCTATAATTGGAAGTATTATATTCAATTGACCACAATATAGCACCGTTGACAGTCGTTAGTGCGCAGTTTTACCGAACTCAGGGAGTGATTAACGTCTCCTGAAATGTGTCATCCTCTTTAATATTTGTCACGGTCTTTGCATAATAAAACGTAAAGTTAGTTTTGGTGATGAAAATAAATGGTAATGGTATTATTAGATGCTGTATGCATTTCCAGCGCTCCTCTCAAATGATAACTCTGCTTGTCAAAGTGTTGATTTCCTGTGATTTCATTTTATTCCCGTGACAATAATAACATGTCGCGGTATTCGATGTTTATGCAAACTTTTATTTTCCGATACTTTGATGCATTGTGTATCACAAAATGTCCACGTTTCATGTATTTTATTTACAAACAATCCATTTGTCAAGCCTTTTTCATGCCTATGTATCGATTCTTCCACTGCAGATATGACAGTTCACTGGAAAAAGATACTACCAATAATAACTATAATGGTAATGAAATAAAATGTCAAACTGTCATGAATGATTTTGGTGCAAAATTAATCAATGGTGGTAACATCGTTTTTTTATTCAGGCGGGATGGAGGGCTTGTGCAATGTTCAACTGTCATAACAATAGATCTTAACTAAATAATTAACCATCTACCGTTTCTCCGAAAGGATAGGCAGAAAGGATAAACCACCGCACAGTTCTGTCTTGGCACATGCTCCTTACGTCATGCACCCATCGCCTATACACTCTGGTTTTTCTGAATTCTATTAATTAATTTAAAAATTCAACTTGTAATTGTTTTCACTGGAACTCCTTAGTTAGGTACTATTGGTTAGCCAAGGTTTTGAGTTCTATTATTCCTTTATGCGAATGATTTTTTGAATACATGGATTGGTTTTGACTATCACTTTGAATTTTGTTTTTTTCCTTGTGCATAAATAATCCAGTAATTCGGCTGTAAAAATCAATATCTCCTACAAATTCATGCATAAGTTGTAAGTCTGATATATATAATCCTAGGTCACTATTTGTATTTAAGTCTCACATTCAGAGAAGTTGCCACAAATTTTTTTATTGTCGAGTTAGTCGTGCAAATCTGTACCCAAATTCGCCTGTAATGAGAGCGAACCGCTATCTGAATACGGTGCATCTCAAATTCGATGTATTATTTGTAACCTACAATGAGTTTTAGCAATACATACTCACTGTTTTAATTGTAATTTGTTAACCAATTAGATATAAAAATACCTGTAATATTATAATATTAGGTATTGTAAAGACAGAATAGACGCAAATACTGTACAAAAATGTTCAACCACCTCTCAATATTGACTCCACACTTCACACAGATTGGGCCCTCATTCGACCTGGTCAGTATTTCAGAAAAAGATGTTAAGGAGGCACTCTCAAATTTAAAGAAACCTCACTCCATCGGTCCTGACAATATTCCAACATTTATACTAAAGGGTTGTTCCGACCTTTTAATACCACCATTATGTCATCTCTTCAATGTAATCCCAAAAAAACGGGATTCTCCCAGACATCTGGAAATTAACTAAAATAACCCATATCTACAAAAAGGGAGACAAACGCAATATCCGGAATTATCGACCAGTTGCCGTTCTATGTTTCATCATGAAAATATTCGAGAAAATTCTACATAAATATATACTTAATCACGTTAATCTCCTCTTATGCATCTCAGATTTCTTATCACAAACTCTCGACAATGGTGGCCAGGTGGATGTTGCTTATTTTGACCTGGAAAAAGCATTCAACAAGGCTGACATCGACATTCTTCTAAATAAGCTAGCTTCATTTGGTTTTTCCAAAAGACTACTCTGTTTTTTTGCTTCATATTTTCGAAATCGTAGACAGTTATTTGTTTATTATAAGGGTTCCAGTTCTTTTGAATTTATAGTTTTTTCTGGAGTTCCTCAGGGGTCTATCCTTGGACCACTTCTGTTTCTGATTTTTATTAACGATATTGGTTCAGTCATCATACATTCGCTGTATTTACTATTTGCAGATGACTTGAATCTATATCGCTCAATAAAAAATCTTCTTGACCGTATTCTCCTTCAACGTGACATTGACTGCGTCTCAAACTGGGCCAAAATAAATGGCTTGAACTTCAGTACACCCAAGTGCAATATCGTCTCGTATACAAGATCAAAGAAACCGCATGTATTTGAATACACAATTAATGAAATTATTCTTCAACACCTCAACCAAATCAAAGATCTATGAGTTATTTACGACAGCAAACTAACTTTTCACCAACACATCGATGATTTAATAAGCAGAGCATACAGGCTTCTCGGCTTCGTAATTAGAAACTCATATCCGTTTCGTAACACAAAAACACTGACGTTATTATATAACACACTAGTCCTGAGTGTACTTGAGTCAAATTCGATCATCTGGGCCCCACACGAACACACTTTACGATACACTTTACGCATTGAAAGAGTCCATAAGAAATTTTTAAGGTTTTTATTCTCGCGGCTCTATGGACGTTACCCTTGGCTTTACCCATCGGTTTATATATTAGGCATGACCAATTACCATTCCCTAGAGACACGTAGAGGTATTGCTTTGCTTAAATATTTTTTTCAACTCACTTTTAAGTCACTTATCTAATAATGAGATACTGGCCCAATAAAAATTTTTTGTACCAGAGTCTCACTCTCGAGGACGTCATCACAATCTTCTATATAGTAGAGCAAGCCGCACTAATTTATTTATGAACTGAACTGTGGGGAGAGCTACGTGCTTTTTGAATGCGGTGGATAAAAAAATAGATTTATTTTTTGTGTCCTGTAGAGCATTTGTGAGATTTTTGGCATTGCATATACACTGCATAAATGGTACAATTATAACGTCTTAGGCTATATTGCCTGTAATTGTTATAAATAGATGTACAAATTATATAAATAAAAAAAATATTGAAGAAATTTAAATTAAATAAAAATAACCTTAATTTTTATCAAAATGTTTTCAGATATACGAAGATTACCAGAGACCACCAGAGCTAGCCAGATAAGCACTATTAGTATTAAGCGGTGTCCCGGTGACTGCCCTCAATCACCATGGAAGAGGATTCCGAGTACAAGAAGTTGCCCACGGATGAGAAATGCGTGCACAAGCTGTGGAAGGCGCGCGTGGAGGGCTACGAGGCGGCCGCCAAACTCTTCAAACAGATTGACGACGAGAAGTCGCCCGAGTGGAACAAATACCTCGGACTTATCAAGAAATTTGTCTCAGATAGCAATGCTCTGGCGCAGGAAAAAGGTAATTAAATTGTTTAAAAAAAATAATTACCTATTACCATCTAACTAACCAACACAATTTTTCCCGGACTTTGACGTACCACTATTTTTAGCGATTGTCAACTATTTAATACAATCTTTAGAAATGATACTCACGTTGACATGAAAATCAACTAAAATAATAAATAACGAATCTAATGAGGAAATTCCAGCTGCCTGGATGTTGGGAATGTTATTTATTTGCATCTTGAAATTGAAGATATCCAGTGACTTTGTGTAATTATTTCCCTCCATTAGTATTCTGGGCAAATTAGCATCCCAAGACTGATGAAAATTAGCACACTTGACCTTTCAAACAAGAGGAAGGTCACTACTGTCTGCATTAGATTTTGAAAAATGCCAGGGACTTCAGCTAGTTATACAAATAAGTCATTTTCGTTTATCATTTTTACACAAATAATACATTAACGCATTTGGTTTACATTCTTGGAATGACCTGCCATATGGTCTAAAATGAGAATCATCACAAGAAATATAAATAAATCATTATATATCCACTAATATTTTGCACCATATACCAGTCACCCCGTATAATACAAATTAGGATCTTTCTATGATTTACTAGTGATGTGTTTGATGTACATATTTCTGGGAGTGGCTCAATTACTCCTTTACATATCAGCTTGGATGTGATGGATCTGATTCCATTAAGTATTTTGCTAGGCGTGGCGATGCCCAATAATTGACTATGTCCCGCCAAGCGTTACTGTAGGACCATCCTTTTGTTTTGGCGAGTTTATTGTTTGTTGAAATTAGGGCAGATCCAGCTTAGGTATTTTTAAATTGTTGTTTTTAAAAGAAATATGAACATTTCAAGGTTAAGAATAACCTGAAAATATTAGATAAACTTGTGCAATGATGGTGAACATAGCTAGCAGAGGAAATGAACCCTCAACGCCTAGTTGGGAACTCAACATATTTGTCCATTCGGAAGGGTGATTTTGTATCTTTTGTGTTATCTTAAGTGTTATGAAACAATTAAGACAAAAGCAAAATCTGTCAGATGTCGGAAGGCATCTTTTGATTTTCTATCGCTTGTGTGGGTGTTTTAAAACAAGTATAGTGTTTAGTCGTTCGTATACGGCTGATTTAATATGTGATACGCTGTTGCAAAAGTACAGAATCACCCTTCAGGTGGCAAAACTGGTCAAGTCAATCGGATTTCAAATTTCAGGCAATGTTTTCAAATATTGTTGTGTACATCGAACAAGGTGATGCAGACTGGAGCTTGTATTTCCATATCATTACTGATGTTAGAGAATGTTGTGTGGTAAAGGAGAAGGATAGACAAAGGAGATAGGACCAGTAGGAAGCTGAGAGTTTCTGAGTACATTTAGTCGGACAGTTTCCAAGCGTTTGGTGACTTAGCAGGGGTGCCCGGTTTCATGGGGTGAGGTTTGTCCAGGTCTTGGCGGTGTATGCATCTGTGCGCCAGCTGCTTGGCAGGCCGGATCGGGAGAGACTGGTTGAGGGAAATCTTTTGATCTATCCAGCAGGAATCTCTCGGAACATTTCCTTGCACCGCAGCGGGAGGGATGGATTCACAAGTCCGTCACTCCTGGAGTCACTGACCCCCAGATTACTACCCACCTCTCGTACTTTTTTCCTTCCAAAAACTTCCTCTCCTTCCTTTCCTAAAAAAACGCTCCAAACACATCCCTTAAAGATGACATATGCCCTGAGGGGAATTATTTTGTAATGTAAAAAAAAAGGAAAGTTATTTGGATGCTAAAAGTGTTAATATTGAATCACTTGAATCACTTTGCAATTTGGCCATAAACCTGCCTCAGGCAGCTTTACCATGAGTGAATGAATGAGACGCCCCCGTACAGAAAGTTGAACCTGGTCAGATGATAACGCCCACGGCCAGTGCAGGCCTGTAATGTGCCATGTGCCGTGTGCCTGTAATGTGCCGTTCTGTGCCTTATTCATTCCAACTACACTAAAGTAGTGAGTGCAGTTAGCGATGCTAATTCGAGCGTGAAAATCACCATTGTAATTATAATGCCAATATTATTTGCCATGTTCCAGATGGCAGATGTTTTCAATCTGTTGAATCTGTCTTAACAAGTTTATGATATTTTAAATTCAGGCTTTTGACCCCACTGAATTTTAGTTGGTTTATGAAAATAATAAATGGATTCAAAATTTATAGCGTTTTATCTTATTTTTTGATATTTCAAAGATCCATGTCTCATGATTGAAATGATTTTGTAGGTGAAAATAGTTGCATTCGACTAGAATAATAGATTCAATTATAACAATATTAAATTTCTGTAAAGTATTTTTATGATAATTTAACTTGTCATCTAGAGCTCGGACGCCGGCGTAGGGATTTTTTTTTTTTACATGCGATTTTAACCCTTATGTATAAATAAACTGTATAGAGGATGAGGTCAGAATCGCATGCGCCAATATCATTCCAGACGTTGCTTTTAATTTCAGTAATGTAGCTTATCGGAATTTTTTGTAATTAATTTTCTATGGTACTTACACGGCCATCATGTAGCCAAATGTCATCCGACATTCAAGAGGTTAAGCTATAGTTTTTTTGTTGTTATTTTTTTTAGACTTGTTAAATGCCCCCTTTTTTACGTTAGCTCCATACAGGAGGCTCTTATGAAAAAAAATTCACTCAGGGCCTGTGTCATCTTTGGGGATGCTGTGTGGAGGGTCTGTTTAGGGAAAGGAAGGAGAGGAAGTTCTAGTAAGGAAAAGTCCGTCTCTACCTCTGTGTGCAAGGCGATGGGTCGAGAGAGTCCGGTTGGAGTGTCCGGTTCGAGAATTCAAAAGGTCTCCCTCAACCAGTCTCTTCCGATCCGGCCCGCCATGCAGTAGGTGGGTAAACGCTTTCGCCGCCAAGACCTGGACACACCTTAACCCATAACCCTGGCATTACTACTAAGTCACCAAACGTAGCGAACCACTTGGGGTGACCTACAAACATGCTGTTAATTAAAGATCGGTGGCCCCCAAAAGTTTGTTCATCTTAAAAGTTTGTTGGTATTCCAAAGTTTGGGAAACACTGTTATTATTTATGACCATCTCATTTTACAATCTTATTCTGTCATAAATATACAGGATGTACTACAGTGAAACCCTCTTAAGAAGTTCTCGCTTAAGATGTTTTCATGCTTAAGAAGTTTGGTTTTTTCGGTCCCTTGATGACCAAATGGCCCAATTTATCCCACTTATAAAGTTTTCCCGCCTAAGAAGTATTTTTTTTCCGGTCCCTTGGAAAACTTCTTAAGAGGGTTTCACTGTAATAAAATAGTCATCCTTTCTTCTCAAAATTTGGTTTTGGACCATTTTTGACACTTGAAACTGTGTGCATAAAAATGTCACCAACGTCATTCACCTGAACTACTGCAAATCCCATCTTATGTGTAACTTTCATTGTAATATGTAACATATGTAACTCCACCCTTTGATAGTCTGTGCGGTTTGGTCGTAGTGGACACTTGGCGCACTTTCTTGTCATATTTTCTATGTTTCTCTTATCTATGGTTTTATTTCATCTCCAGATTTTTATAAAAATCAATATTGCAATATTATTAATTTTTCCAGGCCTGGAGGCGGCACTGGCCTTTGTGGAGAACTGCGGCCACGCCGGCAAAACAGTTGGCGAAGTAATGTCGAGCATCGTCGCCAAGTGCATCGCCGCCCCCAAAACCAAGACAAAAGAGCTGGCGCTGCAAGTCACCCTCATGTACGTGGAGATAGAGAAGCACGAGGCCGTGCAGGAGGAGCTGATGAAGGGCATGGAGCACAAAAACCCCAAAACGGTGACGGCGTGCATCCAGGCCATCACCAGTGCCCTGCGCCAGTTCGGCAATAAGGTGATCAGCATCAAATTGCTGGTAAAGAAGATTCCAACTATGCTGACGGATCGGGATAAAGATGTACGGACTGAGGGCAAAGCCTTGGTGGTGGAGATGCATAGGTTTGAATACTGTTTTTGTTTTGTCATAATATAAATGGCACCCCTTTTAATTCTTAGATTATCTATCCAATTCGGAAGACTTTTAACTTTAAACTAATGTATCCATTATCAAACACACTATGACACCAATTTATGCATTCCGGAAGACAATAGACACTAATCTGTCCAATCCATCCAATCTCTCTAATCTATCCAATTAATTCAATCCCCAGCCTAGCTAAGTCCTCCATCATCGCTCAAGTAACATTTTCTGTCTCAACATTAATAATAATGATTGGATAATTTGTAGAGCGCCGTTTTTGTGAGAAATCACCTCAAATTATTATTTACAAAAAAAAAAAATGTTTGCTCTGTTTGTCCAGATGGGTGGGAGTGGCCCTGGAGCCCCACATCGGCCAGCTGCAGCCCGTGGTGCTTCAGGAGCTGAGGGACGCTTTCTCCGACAGCCCGCAGAAAGTCACCCCCGAGAGGTACCTGCGGAGTCAGCAGGTTCACGCCCCCACTGCCTCCGCTGGCCAAGGGGATGAAGGCAAGTTACCTCTACATGGTTGAATCTCGTCAATCAACAAATTGATAGTATTTCAGCTTTTGCTATTGCTATAATGTTCAACTATTGCTTGATAACTTGATAGCAATTTTCTAGATCATCGCACACCTCCTAAGACAGGATGAAGCTATCCAATTTTCCATTGTGGATGTTCACAAAAAAACAACATCAACGTTTGGCCTTATTCCCTCACAAAACACCTGTTCCATTCAGTGTTTTTTTTTTCATTCCAAAGCAATGCCCCTTGATTCAATATCATCAGTTTAAATAATAATTTATGTATAAATGTTAATTATTTGTCTAGACGGCGGTGACTACGAGAACGAGGATGAAGAAGAGGGCGCCAGCATGCCCGACGTGGATCCCTATGAGCTGTTGGAGCCGGTGGACATCATCAGCAAGCTGCCCAAGGACTTCTACGACAAGCTGGAGGCCAAGAAGTGGCAGGAGAGGAAGGAGGCCCTGGATGCGCTGGAGAATCTGCTGAAAACAGCGCCCAAACTAGAGTCGGGGGACTACGGGGACGTAGTCAGGGCACTCAAGAAGGTATGGTTACGAAAAAATTATTTACTATGAAACATGTTAAATATGTACTTGAAATTTTAAATTTAATTGCTCTGATGAAGCAGGACACTCCACTCCTCCATGTGCAAAAATATTTGTTTTCTTACAGCTTCATAACTTATCCCGTGCATTATCGATGCTTGCACAAAACGTGCCTTGAACGCAATTGTATTTTGCACCACTTTGATCACGCATAATCCAATGCGTCTGGAATGGATTCGTTTAGGAATACTAATTTACAATGTTATCACTGCGCACAATTGGCACTCGTGTGCCGTAAATTTAAACGGTTTTGTGAGATTTTCAGTAATGAATTGCATGTCCTTTACTCTCGAGATGATTTTGCGAACACTGTCGGAGCAGTTTTAGTTATTCAATTATATAACTTAGTGGAGTGCTGGCAATTTCAGTCAATGGCCTGCCTCTGGTTGTAGGCAGATAGCTGATAACCTATTTTGGATGCCTAGCTCTTCTACAATGAATAGATTTGTTCGCCTGACTGCGCATTGAGTATCTTTTTTAGTATTCTTCTCCAGCACCACATTTTGAGGTTGTCCATCCCTTTCTTTTCGCTGGCTCTTAATCAATGTTTCCACAATGTATGTGGAGAAAATCAGCACAATACTGTTATCAATTATAATAATTTAATGTTTTTCTTTGTCCAGGTTATAGCCAAAGACTCAAACGTATTGCTGGTGGCCCTGGCGGGTAAATGCGTTTCCATGCTGGCAGCCGGGCTCAAGAAGAAGTTTGGCACATACACCACCGCTCTGCTGCCGGCGTGCCTGGACAAATTCAAGGAGAAGAAACCCAATGTGGTCTCCACACTGCGAGAAGCCGTAGATGCCATGTACCCGTGTGTGAGTTCATTAGTAGCAATACACCCTAAATTTATTAACCTCTTCAATGTCAGAGCAGAAAGTCCTCTAAATATCCCTGATTGTCGGCTGAGAATTTTCAGAATTCTGCAAAAATTATCTTGTTGAGTTTTGCTCAAATATCGGAATAAAAACAAAGATTTATGTTTTTTTGCATTTATTTACCGTTTATCAGATAATTTATCTTATTACATGTTCATATATATTTCATGTTTATAACGTAAAATGTTTCCCCAGAACAGCTAAGTAATCTTTTTTTTTTAATCTCCCATTTGGGAGACAACTGTCGAAAGAATACGTTTATAAGAATATATAAACTGGTTTTGTTATTTCTACATAAACCTGAATACCATACCCTACATAGTTTTTATTCCAATATGACCTCGTTAACGTTCAAGAAGTTAACGGGGACCATTCAAAGGTCAAGAATTCAAAATGACACTGATAGACGATTTAATGATATCAATAAAATATGTACATATTTACATGGTCTAATAGCACTTACCTGTAGGATTTTAACCAGCGATTCCTGAGCATATTTAGACTACAAAAAGTAGATGTCATTTTGCTGTTCTGCTTTTGCTGAATAATATTTTTATTGTTATTATATTAATTTTTTATAAAATATCAAACAGCAAAATGACATGTACATTAATTACTCCAAATATGTTCAGAAATAGCTGGTTAAAATCCTTCGGGTCCTTACTGTTACACTCTGTATATATGTATATCAATCCGTAATATATTGGTGCATAACTGTTTTATGGAGAACATGAATAAATAAATAATATGTAGAACAAAAATACTCCAAACTTATTAATATTAATTAATTGGATAAATTTAGGTATTTTGTATTTTACTTTTGAGTACAACGGCGTTAAGCCAGATAGCTCCCAAAAGTTTAATTGTTGCATTTGCTTTTGCAGTTGGTATTATTTTTAAAATGAATAACAATATTAAATTATCTTTTTCTTTTGTAACAGACGACAATAGAAGGCATCGCCGAGGATGTTGTGGAGGCGTTGAACAACAAGAATCCGTCGGTAAAGGCGGAAACTGCCGCTTTCCTCGCCCGCGCCTTCACCACCACACAACCCGCCGCCCTTACCAAAAAACTCATGAAGACTTATGTTGGGGCTCTACTCAAAATACTGGAGAGTGCAGGTTAATAGCGAATACTACCTAAAATACTGGAGAGTGCAGGTTAATAGCGAATAAAAGTGCAGGTTAATAGCTAATACTACCTAAAAGCGCGCGTGTTTCGAGCAGTAAGTCGCCTAGCCCTATGGAATCATAAATAATGAGCTTTACTAGTGTGGTCCATCAAATTTCGGACATTTTTTCTCGGTCGGAAAGGGTTAATAGCGAATACTACCTAAAATACTGGAGAGTGCAGGTTAATAGCGAATACTACCTAAAATACTGGAGAGTGCAGGTTAATAGCGAATACTACCTAAAATACTGGAGAGTGCAGGTTAATAGCGAATACTACCTAAAATACTGGAGAGTGCAGGTTAATAGCGAATACTACCTAAAATACTGGAGAGTGCAGGTTAATAGCGAATACTACCTAAAATACTGGAGAGTGCAGGTTAATAGCTAATACTACCTATAGGGTGCTACATACTCGCTTTTAACTGTGACATCAAACTTTACAGTTAAATCACATTGCTGTATTGCCTATAAATGCTCAATTAAACACTGTGCCATCTGATTGTCTGTCTGATTATATAATCTGATTGATACATGTTCAATGTCCAACTGTCCATAGCCAGTGGGACTTTGGCACCCCAACCAACCAACTGGGGAGTGTTGTGAGGCTGAAGGGAGAGGGAAGGAGAAGGAGATAGGCAGAGGAAGGTGGGGAAGTACCTGGGTATTCAGATTTGGTCACAGAACACGGCTACGGCCATTTCAAGCAACGTTTCGATTCATGAACCGTGGTCTTTCTTTAGTGTGATACTAAAGAGTATCTACCACTCTGCTAGGTTAAAACTATACAGACTTGACTGTATATGTACATCTTTGAAAAAATTATATTTAATTATTGAAGAACATAGTGAAGTATGAATTGTTGATGTTTTTCAGATCCTGTAGTGAGGGATCAAGCAGCGGAGGCTCTGGGTACAGCCATGAAGCTGGTTGGAGAGAAGAACATATCACCTTTTATAGGTAAACTGGACAATCTCAAGGAGCAGAAGATACAAGAGTGCTGTGAAAAGGTAACTACTCCAAGGGTCTCCTATATTATTTCCCTCATTTGTTTATTTGCCTTATTTGCCCTTCTTTCCTAATGTCTTATAGAACCCTGCTAATTTTGAATGAACACATTACATGAAATTTTTTCTTTTGCCACTGGCCCGTAAATCCAGGTAGGTATTCAAAGTCAAATGGTAAAAATGTGTCACATTTCGCAGCCGACTACTGCCGTAGCTGGCCTTTCCAATTCAAATATTCCAAGTAAATTCAATCCATTACCAGCGCGTCAGATTATAACATATATAAGAGGAAGATGTATAACCGTGAAAATCTAAATTTGACGGCGTTTTAAGGCCACAGCCGGCTTGTCAGATTCACATTTAAAAAATTACTTGAAAATTTTTGCACAAATTTTCGTGTGCGTACCAAAATAAATTTCGAAGAAGGAATTCTAGG
This sequence comes from Limnephilus auricula, assembly GCA_951813805.1. Taxonomy (NCBI): domain Eukaryota; kingdom Metazoa; phylum Arthropoda; class Insecta; order Trichoptera; family Limnephilidae; genus Limnephilus; species Limnephilus auricula. The sequence continues at coordinate 26,536,469 of OX638408.1, forward strand.
CATTTAAAAATAAATATGTATTCACCTTCTGACATAAATCTTGTCTATATCACACTTAAAATTATTTTCAAAGTTTGCATTTTTTAAAGACCACCAAAACGATTGAAGTCTGACAGGGGACAAACGTACCTCAGTTTTGTCGGTTAACAGTTAGGTCAATCTCATTCGGGTCAGTATGAAGTCAAATCCCAATTTAAACATTCATCAAGATTTCCAAAAAACATTAATTCTTTTCAAATAAATTGTATACCGCAGTGGTAACCTGCAGTCGAGTCTACGCAACGCAACAAACATTGTAACTTGACATTTTAAATAAATGTTTTAAACTCAAGTTCCTTATGTGATGAATTTAAAAAAAAATGTTTAAAAATTTCAGAGGACTTTTTTTAGTTAAAATTTTTGATTATGAGTTTTGTCAAATTATCGGGTTACAAATTAATGTGGCTCTTCTGTATACCCCTCCCGTCTCTGATAAACATTTTGGTTGGGTTGATTTAAGTATTTTTTTGTTTCTTTTTGAATCTTTATTTAGATGTAGGCAAGTGTATATGTGTGTAAAATGTTTTAAAATTCACAGTGATCAGTAAACAATAAATAATCTTTTGAAACCTTCTGCCTTCCTATTATTATGCTTTTTAATGTAGTCATGTTTTCCACAGGCTGTGATAATCGTAAAGGTAGCTGGTCCAAAGAAAGAGGCTAGACCCAAGTCCGCCCCGGCTACAAAGGGGGGTTCCACGGCTCCTAAGGCTGTCAAGAGGCCCGGAACAGGTAATTTACCCACTTTATTTATTAACAACCCATGGGAGATGAGATCTGTCCTTATTATGTCTCAGATCCTTGCGGAGAGAGGAAATTAATGTCAAAATGAAGCGTGGGATGAATTCCTAAATGTGTACATTATAATAATATAATTAGATATGAAATTAAACAATTTTTTTCACTTTGTTCCACTTGTTTAAACAAGTGGAACAAAGTGAAAAAAATTGTTTAATTTCATATCTAATACAATGGAATTCCACCATGAATTAACAGTTAAAAAACTAGACTCATAATAATATAAGTTGTTAAATATTGTTTAGGTGGCCCGGCCAAGAAGGCAGCGGTAGTGAAGAAACCTGGCGCGGCGGTAAAGTCCCCAGCGAAAGCTGCGCCCCCTCGGGAAATCCCCGAGAGGGAACTCAGCCAGGAAGAGGTGGACGAGAGAGCCGAGGAACTCCTCGAATCTTCTGTACTTAGCGGTGAGAACACATTATTTGGTTAAATTTTTTTTTATGCTGAAGTTTTTGTGAGGTAAGCGCGCTGGTGGCACCACCTTCACAGGGTTAGAGTAAGGTATGTAATGTCCACTCTATGCCATTCAATGCCTATGGATCTAAATGAATTCGTCCATCCAACAAAATAGCAAGTTATGACACAATAAGCTACTTATGGGTAGGTTGTCTTACTTGTTTGGATGCTGATATCAGTTGGTCAGCACTTAAATGGTTTACAAGGAAACCACCGGCTCTTTTCAATAGTTTCTATGAGGATTTATTGTATGACACAGATTACGATTGTTAATTCATACAAGGGCGTTTGTTCACTTGGTGAATAAAGAATGTTTTGACGGTAGCAATCCTGAATCACTCAATACGCCAGCATTATGTCGTAATAAAGCATAGATATTACTTACTATTGGCGGGAGCAGAACAAACCAATCAGCGTTACCAGTTTTAACGTGTTGAATTGCATGTTGTTTGCGTTTATTAATTACAAAACAATTGACTGAGTAAGTAACAATGAATATTAACCTACCCCTCCGGCGAAATGATCTGCCATACAACAATCTCTTGGCATACTCTCCTGCTTCATTCATACATTATCTCATGAGACTGTTATTCTGACATTTGACATGACCCATCTCAAGTATTTGATTTACTTAATCATGATATATTTCCTCGGACATCCCCTACTTCTTCTACCATTCACGTATCTTATATTCCTCTTGCACTCCTTTCATCCGCTACACATGTTGAAACCATCAGAGCGTCTTCCACCACCTTTCATCCTTACATTCTTTCCAGATCTCTCGATCAAACATGATTTTACCACAGGCATTCTAACAGCATTCAGTCTACTTCCTTTACCAGTTCCACATCTTACTGCCATATATCAGAGTTGGTATCACCATTTCATTGTGGACTGCTAGCCTTATTTTAAGAATGCACCTATGTTTTCTTTGTCAGTGCTAGGTTTAACTTCCAAGTTTCCATGTTCCTCATGATCTGTCTCCTTGCAGCTCTCACCGACCCCAACTGGAAGATGCGTCTGGAAGGGGTGGAAGGTTTCCGCCATGCCCTCGCCAACCTGAACTCCTCAGAGGTCAGCGGACAGCTTCTAGTGAAGATCCTCAACAAGAAGCCCGGCCTCAAGGACACCAACTTCCAGGCGCTGAAGATGAAGCTGGAAGCCGTCAAGGATGTCACCGACAAGTTTCCCGTTTCCACGTAAACAATTTTATTTATATCTTAGTTGGTCATTAGGAAGAGACTTAAAAGAAAGCTGGATATTAAAGGCACCGACAATTTTGTTTTAACTTCTCCCTCTTTCTCATAAATGACCCACGTAACAGAAAGAGGTCAAGATAAATGACCCACGTAACAAAAAGAGGTCAAAATAAAAATGACCCACGTAACAAAAAAAAACTAATCCTAGGGAGAGATTGTACATGATGTCATCATTCTAGCATCTTCTGTATTGATTGGTTTCAAACAAGATGCGTGAGAATAAAAGAGGACGAACGTTGATGACGTGAGTAGTTTTCATGCTAAGAAGTTTTGTTCTTTCGGCTTTTTGAAGACTGAAATTGACAAAAAAATTATCTAATTATCAATCCCAAATAAATAGTTTTTTCCTGTCCCTTGAAAAACCTTGTAAAAGAGTCGCTGTATATTTATATATTTTTTAATTTGTTGCACAGAACCTGCGTAGATTGCATAATCTCCGACATAGTGGAGAAACTCTCGGACCCCAAATGCTCGGGGGCTGCTGCAGACGCCCTGACGGGGCTGGCGGAGGCCTGCCGGCTGGAGCATGTGGCCTCCCAGGGTCTGGAGTACGCCCTGGACAAGCAGAAGAGCCCCCGCGTACAGACTGAGATCTTCTCCTGGCTGTCGGGGGCACTCAAAGACTTTGGATTGGCGTAAGTAGTGAAATATTTAAGATACTTGTGAAGGGTATTCCATATTAGATATTATCACTGTTGAGACGGGGCTGGCGGAGGCCTGCCGGCTGGAGCATGTGGCCTCCCAGGGTCTGGAGTACGCCCTGGACAAGCAGAAGAGCCCCCGCGTACAGACTGAGATCTTCTCCTGGCTGTCGGGGGCACTCAAAGACTTTGGATTGGCGTAAGTAGTGTAATATTTAAGATAATTGTGAAGGGTATTCCATATTAGATATTATCACTGTTGAGAATATCATTTATAAAATAAAATGGGGATTCATTACAAGTAGAAGTGACTCAGAGCCAGGAAGAGGATTGGAGCAATACGGGAAGGACTGAGGACCAGAGGTGAATAGTTAGGGACCTCAGCCAGAGCATTCAGGGAAGCTCAAATCCCGCCTCAGGATATAGGAATTTGCCTATCTAAAGTCCCACAACAAATTTGAAACATGCTGTACGCATTAAATTAATCTGAGTGATTGCTGTGTTCACATCAATTCTAGCTGGATTACCTATACCAATCTTAACTCTGACATTTCTATTTGTACAGGCTGAACACAAAGGTGGTTCTGATCCACGTGAAGAAAGCCCTGGCGGCCAACAACCCGGCCATCCGGAGCGCGGCTGTCAGCTTCCTGGGCACCCTGCACCTGTACATGGGACCCGCGCTGACGGCCTTCATCGAGGCGGAGAAGCCCGCCATCAAGCAACAGATCCAAGCGGAGTTGGACCGACTGGCCGATGAGGAGGCGCCTTCGCCCGTCAAGGGCATGACCAAGGTATGCTGCTAGTGATTCAATAAAGTAACAAAGCAAAACATTAAAGGAAAGTGACAAAAAAAAAAAAACAACAAATCTCACCTAACCTTTTATTTTATCATGTTCTGTTTCATCCAGTTAATCCTGCAAACATAACTTTACAGCTTACAACTTTACATAACTTTGCATTTTTTTTTTCAAAGGAAGCAAATACTATAGGGTATGACAATACATATACAGTGAAACCCTCTTAAGAAGTTTTCCAAAGGACCGGAAAAAAACTTCTTAGGCCGGAAAACCATATAAGCGGGATAAATTGGTCCATTTGGTCTTCAAGGGACCGAAAAAACCAAACTTCTAAAGCAGGAAAACATCTTAAGACGATAGACTTCGCTTTTCGGCCCATACAAAAAGGACGCCCGGGAAAAAACACTTTTCTACATCGAAAATTGCACAAAATGAATATATTTTTTTTAAACTGCCTTCTAAAGGGTAAAAACTATGTCGGTATGTTTTCTAATTTTTGATGCGTTTCGTATTAACGTAAACATTCACTGTCAAACATGTACAATTTATCAAAAAATATTATTTAAGGAAAAAGTGCTGCTAACTCAACTCTCATAAAGAATTATAAAATTATAAAAAGCTACCGACGTAGCTTCTTCTTTTTAAAAAATATATATTTTTAAAAATTTCAATTTCGTGAAAGTTTCGGTGTAGAAAAGTGTATTCTCCATAAACCCCTTTTCGAGCGATTTCTGTAGGTAAATTTGAGCGTTGTCTCATTCGCACATTTCGCATTCGCATGTATTGTAAGTGTACGTGAGCTTATTGTGAGCGGGACAGAATGACAGACGCGGGTGTTCCGCGTGTCGTTTAAAGTCTAGCCTCTTAAGCGAGAACTTCTTAAGAGGGTTTCACTGTAATAATAGATGGACAAAACCTATCTGTCATTTTGTTAATTCAAATAAAAAGTGGTGTATTACTAAGTGTATTTTTTCATATAAAGATTTTATCGATTATTTCCGTTTCCTATTTCAGTAATAATATGCAGTATTGTTAAGACACTGTTCAGAATATTATAAGCCATCAGCAGTAATTCAACATTCCTCCAAATGCATGATATTATGGACATGAAAATCTAAATGGTATTTAGATTTGTATTTACGTTCCAGTCGGCCAGCAAAGGTTCCAACGATGACAACATGGGGGATGAAGACTACGGCAATGAGGATTCTTCGCCCCCGAACGCATCGGCCTCAGACGTCCGGCCGCGTGTGGACATCGCACCGCTTATCACAGACGCTTTGATCCAGGAGATGAATGACAAGAATTGGAAGGTTAATTATTATCGCATTTTACATGTATTCTTATTTTGTGGACAAGGGTGGGGATAGCAACTGTTGCTTCCGAAATTGTTTCCGAATTACAGCTTCAGATGCACTTGATAAATGGACTGTAAATAAACTAAACAAAGACTAAACGAAATGGGGTTTGCTGGAATTGAGTGATAATATGTGTTGATTATCACTCAATTCGAGAACAGTAGGGATACAAGGAAGAAGGAAAAACCTATCACTTACCTCTAGAACACGACACAAATCACAAATAAAGTATATTCCACCGCGATACCTCGAGGTATTATCGCCACAACAACACAAATAAGTATTAACACAATATTGTTTACTTTGATATGGTCATACACCTTCTTTTTAGTTAATAAACGAAACTATGTATTATCAAAACGATGAACACCAAACTTGCTTCCAAACTTCTTCCTAAGCGTCAGCCACACTACTCGCGAAGTTGATCAAAGTTAATGACGAAGTGGGCCAAGTAGTGTAGTCAGACGCTTCGTGTTCGAACTTCGGAACGCTTCGATTCCTTTGATAATTGACTCGGCGCAAAAGCTGACAAAATCGGAAGTCGGACAAAGCGAGGCGAAGTTGCACAAAGCGAAGTGAAATTCGTGTCCACACTATCTACTTTGATCAACTTTGCGAGTAGTGTGGCGGCTACTCTAGTTATTCCTTCTCTGTGATTCCGGAACAAATGCCCTCCAATTTTTCTGGTCATTGTTCCAAGTTCAAAAAATGCTCTTCTAGCAAGGTGATGTGGTTAAGAATGGGTAGAGGTAGGTACTGGGTAAAATGACATCCCGGTAGGAACTATGCATATATTCATTTCAAAACGAAACAGCAACTTTGTCAAAACTACGCTTGCCCAATGATAGCCAAAGCCGAGCAACATTTTTAAGAACAAGCATTTACATATAAATGATATTGGAAGCTTATTTTCCGCTATATTATATTTTCTTCTAAACTCAAAAGTTTCTTTTGTCTGTGCTGCAAAAGGTTCATTTTCTGCTACTTAAAGCGTTTCTTATACAAACTGAATGCTTTTAATAATAAATAAATTCAGTATTCAAACAAACTAATTTCGGTTATCTGTGATCTGCGATGGTTAAAATTTGTTGGCTTGAAATTTTTCATGTTCAATGAACTCAAATTTTGCTTAGAATTTAAGTCTTTTTCAAAATAGAAACTGATCGTGTAGAATAATTTTGACAAGGGATAAAGTAGATACTTACCTGTATATAGTTCCTGAAGAATCCTTCAACAGGGACGCTCGATATTTGTTAGGTTATAGCAGCCATATTGTTAAAGTCATCTGTCAAATTTGTTGTCAATTGTTTAGTAGTAGACGGCAAATCACCATGGAAAGTTATACATAGCATTGAACGACGTGTGCAAATCATCAAATTATTTGATCAAAAAAGGAATGGTTATCTCGCGCGGCGGCGACGTGAACTGGCCACTGAGGTCGTGTGATTTAGCACCTTTAGGATTCTGGGGCTATCTTAAATCGTAAGTCTATGGAAATCATAGGTCTATGCAAATCGTAGGTCTATGCAAATCATAGGTCTACGCAAACAATTGACGCCCTCAACATCAACATAACAAATGCCATCCAGCAAACTCAGCCAGATTTATGCGACAGTCATTGAAAATTGGACCTCCCGAATACGTGCCTCCAAGAAAAGCCGCGGCGGACATTTGAATGACGTTTTATTTACATTTTAAAATCTCGCATTCTTATTGAAAGACGCTTTATAAATGTTTCTCTAATTACCAACTAAATGCTTTCCTTCTTAAATAATTATTTGTGAATTCCAGGTGAGAAACGAGGCGTTGGAGAAGGTGCGCACCATCCTGAACGAGGGGCAGCTGATCAAGCCGGGCGTGGGGGAGCTGCCGGGAGCCCTGGCCCCGCGTCTAGTGGACTCCAACTCCAAGATATCCCAGCTGACGCTGCAGGTCTGCGAGATCCTCGCCACCGCCATCGGCCCCAAGGCCAAGGTGCACATACGGACGCTGTTCCCCGGCATCTTCCAGGGTAAACGAATCAAACAAATCATTAATTATTATTATTATGCCACCCGTGACTAGAATATTTCCCTCTAATCCACCACAAGAGCTCACTGCCCACTGTGACAATAGTCAGGAGACAGCATTTCTCAGGAAATGCGAAAAGGCTGAGAATACAAAGTTGCTTTCCAGTTTAAGATGACTTTACAAAATTCACAGTTAACGGCCTCACGTCCAGGTAATCTTTTTGGATTGAAGGCAATCACAGCCTCTCGGTCTAGGGGTAAGGCTCTCGATTAGGAATCCAAAGGTTGCCGGTTCAAATCCCAGCATTCGCGAGTAAATTTTATTTAATTTGTGTTATTTTCACAAGTTATTAATTAAAAATAATATACAGAGTGGTAGATACTCTCAGTATTGCCCGGGTGTAAGACCACCATTCAGAATTGAATCATTGCTTGAAATGGCTTTAGTTGTGTTTGAATGTGTCGTATTTAAAAAGCCAGGTACTTCCCCACCTTCCTCTTCACCAACTCTTTCCCCTCCCCACCACTCCCAACTGCACAACATACCCCAATTGGGAATAGTCTCACTGGCTCCAGATGGTTGGGAGCAGTTTGGACTCTTGTGCGGTATTCACATAAGAAAAAAGTCACTACACTCGCCTCATTACGGCAGACCTCAGATGTGAAAAACATGTATCTTGCATTGGACACGACTATTAAATTATTACACAAATGCCAGGGTTCAGTCACAGTCGCTATGCATACAAGATGAACAAATGGGGCCTAGATGAATTGGCCTCTGAATTGTGTGAATGTTGTCAAATACAAACTATGGAGTTCTATAATCAATTTAAGTCGTTAATCCTTAACCCATCAGATCTCGGTCGTATTCCGTCACAAGGTCAGAAAAATTTCGCTTTGCAATAAAATCCAAATAAATGGACTATTCCTGAATGTATTCGAAAACTAAAAACTGTTTTTGAAAGGTGATAGAATGTGCTTTCGAATGTTATTAGAAATAAACATGTGATTCCTGAAATATTAAAATTTTTAATGCATTTTAAATTTTATAATGTTTTTTCTAACTAAAATTACTGATAACGAAAAAAAAGAAAAACACATAAATTTTATAAGGCAAAAATGTATTATAAAAGTTATTACAGTAAACCCTCTTAAGAAGTTTCCTGCTTAAGAAGTTTGGTTTTTTCGGTCCCTTGAAGACCAAATGGCCCAATTTATCCCACTTATAAGGATTTCCCTCCTAAGAAGTATTTTTTTCCAATCTTTTGGAAAATTTCTTAAGACGGTTTCACTGTATCACCTCACATTTTTGTCATTTCATAAAAAAATAATGAATTAATTCCCAGATTTTTTTCGTGGAAACTTTGTTTTTACAGAGGTGCACATTAAAAATTTTCCATGGTTGAATTCTAGATTTGAATGTAAAGCGTGGAGTTTTCTCTTTCTAATGCCGTTTAGATCATTTCTCACCAAGACAGTAAGGGAGATACAACGATTTATATGAGATATGTGAGCTGGCACAAATTTGGTCTCCTGTGTTTATACGGGTTAAACCATATGGAATCAGACACGCCGTGAAACTGTAATTTGAATAATAAACCCTCTTATCCTTGTTCCCCAGGTCTGGGAGACTCCAAGACGTGGATCCGCTCTGCCGCCTTGCAGTGCATCAACGTGTGGACGGCCCAGTGTGGGGTGTCCTCAATCTTCGAGGGCGAGATCGTGTTCGACGCCCTCAAATCAGGGGGGCCCATTCTCAAGGCTGAACTGTGGGCCTGGCTGGCCGAGAAAATGCCCAACGGTACAGAAATAATTCATTTTTGATTTGATGAACATTCTTTCACTGCTGAATTTTTTGAAGAATGACACATTCCGAGGTTAAGAGTAACCTGACAATATTTTAATCATAATGAGTTGAAAATGTTGCTTGAAAATTAAAATGTAATTTCTAGGTCACCACAACTATTTTCCCTTTCAACTCCTTCCTTTCTACAAAAATACTCCCCACACAGAAAAAACACTAAAGATAACATAGGCCCTGAGGGAAATTATTTTCCTCCAGGCCTCCTGTGTGGGGTTAATATGAAAAATAAAAAAAATGTCATTTCCATCATGAGGAATGGAGGCCATTTTTTAAAAAGATTTGATAATGTCAAAATCAAATCTTATGCTACTGAACAAATAATCCCTAGATTTATACTGAATCCATAAAAAAATGTAATTTCCATCATGAGGTATGGAGGCCATATTTTTTAAAAGATTTGATTATGTCAAAATCAAATCTTATGCTACCGAACAAATAATTCGATGTCACCAATTTAAGACCTTTCGGCTCCTAGGCCCTAAACAGGCCAGTGAAATTGATAATGTTTTCAAGAAATTATTTCGATACATACATATTTGTAAAATGTTTCACCAGGAGTAAACAAAAAGTTTGGCTCTTTATCGATTTGTCCTTTTGGTCCCTACTTGGTGTTTATTAATAGAATGACCATTTCCCTGTCCAGCTCCGATGAAGTCCATCCCTCGCGAGGAGCTGTCTGTGTGCATCCCACTGCTGTATGCAGCATTGGAAGACCGCGGCCTGGAGGTGAGGAAGGCGGCCGGGGAGGCCGTGCTCGGCTTCATGATGCACCTGGGCCCGGAGGCCATGGTCCGTGCCACTGAAAAACTCAAGGTAATTAGCATACCAATAACTAGCCATTTCCCGCCACAACTCTATACGTTCCTCATTTATGCTCCGTCTCATACATACTCTTGTTTTCCGATTCTTGACATGACTCGGCCCCGAGTCAGAATAATGGAAGAGTGCTTATGAAACAATCATATTCCAAGGCTTTATGAAAACAGATACTATCATGATAAATTTTTGGTGTATTACGCCGTTTTGCACATTCTCCTTTCTTTGGCGACATTTCTTACAGTCTTACAGGTCCGTCATCAGGACAGAAGCAGGCATCAGACATTTATTATTTATGTTTATCCTTTTTTTGAGATTCACAAAATAAAAGATGGAATCATTTCAAAAGAGATATTTTTTTAGAATCATTTCAAAAGAGACTTTTTTAAAGGGAATTATGGATTACTATAGAACAATGTTGACCACCTTGTTTTGCAACTGTAAGAAATGCCTAGAATATTTTCAAATAGAATCCCAATTAAAGTTGTGACAAAAATTATGTAAAATTTCTTTTCAAAATTGTGAATAATTTTGTAGAATCTTCCCTCTCTCAATATTAATATCAATCACTGTCTACTAAAAGACCTTGAAACTTTTTATATTTCTTTCCAAAGAATCAATTTAACCTTCTCCCATCTTCATGTATGAATGTGTGGACTACATAACATCTACTGTAGTGGTAAGACCGGACTTCTTTAGCCCCCAAAACTTTACTAAATTTCTCGAATCTCTTGTTCTTAACTTCTCTTGACCCAAACTTGGTGCATGGTGGTGGTGACCCAAACAATGTGCGGACCATCACATTGACATACACAGGATAGAGAGTTGAGTTGCAAACTGGTTTTTTTCAGTTGCCCGTGAGCGGAAGCACTAAGTCTATTTGTGTACATGTAAGTTGGGTGACACTTGTAGGATTCTGCATCCGGAACGCTGCACTTTCACAATCCTTACTGTAGCCATTTGAGTTGAAAGAAACCTCTGTCCCCTATTGTTTCCAGGTGTGTGGGATGGTCAAGAGGCTCGGGTGGAGAAAGAAGAATAATACTCAATATCTCTGTTTTCATTTATGTGCATTTGACCAATTATTATCTGTTTGCCTTTCAGCCGGGCTCCAAAGCCGTAGTGCAAGCGTCCATCGAGAAGGCGCGCCCCAATATGCCGGTGCAGCCTTTGCCCAGTGTCGAGTCCAAGGGCATCAAGACGGGCGGGGCGCAGGCCAAGGCTCAGCAGCAGCAGAAACCCGGACAGGCTAAGCCCACAAAGGTACCTAACACTTATCCCATTACTTAGCAGGGGTGCTCGGGTTCATGGGGTTAGGTTTGACCGGGACTTGGGGGCGGATGCGTCTGCCGACCATCTGCGTATCAGGCTGGATCGGGAGGGACTGGTTGAGGGAGACCTTTTGATCTCTCCAGCCGAACCCTCTTGACCCATCCCTTTGCACCGCAGTGGGAGGGATGGCTTCACGCGTCCATCACTTCTGGACATATTTATCCCCAGATTCCTACCCACCCCTCAAACCTTTTTTTCTTCCCAGGACTTCCTCTCCCTCTTTCCCTTAAAAAACCACACAGCATCTTCAAAGATGACATAGGCCATGAGGGAATTTTTCCTTCACGGCCTCCCGTGTGAAGCTAATGTAAAAAAAAAAATCAGTCAAATTCATATAAATATATATTTGTTTGCCGAATGGGAGAATTTTTTTTTTTGCTAAAGTTATTATTTTGATAAAGCTGTTCTGGGAAAACTTGTAACTATATTATCATGTGATATATAGGAACAACAAGATACATTATCTGATAAACAGAAAACTATCACAAAAAAAAACTAATTCCTTTGTTTTTATATGGATATTTGACAAAAAGTCAGGAAGGCAATTTCCGCACGGTTTTTCCAAGTACGCCTGGCACGTGACGGGTTAAACCTTATGTATAAGGCACTGTATAAGTAATGTAGCTTCTCGGAATCCTTTGAAATTAATTTTCTATGGAGAACGGCCATCACGGTATTTTAGCATTTTGAGAAAAAATAAAAATATTTTACATTTTCAAAGGAGTATCATGGTCATTTACGTTTTTAGATTTTCACGGCCAAAAGCATTTTTGTTGTTTGTTTTTGGGGTGTTATGCCCTGTTGCGCTACCTCCTTCTTTAGCCGACGTTTCGGACAGTGTTGCAGTGTCCATCATCACGGGAGATCGACGATCATCATCGGATCTGCCCTGATGATGGACACTGCAACGCTGTCCGAAACGTCGGCTAAAGAAGGAGGTAGCGCAACACGGCATAACACCCCAAAAACAAACAACGAAAATTATAATCATTATTTATTTGAAATTGAATTGTTTTTTTCGTGTAGGGTGTGTATTCAAGTTTGTGTAGAAGTAATAAACTTTTTGACGATCGTTTCCCGAATGGGAGATTATTTTTTTTTAGTTAGCTATTCTGGAAAAATTCGTATGACATTATCATGTAATATATATGAATAATAAGGTAGATAATATATCTAGTAAATAGAAAACAATCGCAAAAAACCATTGCTTTGTTTTTCTACGGACATTTGACCAGAACTCGTAAAGTTAATTTTTGCGCTGTTTCTGAAATTTCAACCCACACACAAGAGGTTAAACTCTATGTGCTGGTGGTAGAGACTACATTAACCTGTAGCTTTATAGGTGAAAATTGCGTCTCCTTTAACTCTGCTCATGCTTAAAATTATTACTAGAGATTTTTCTCATTGGTAGAGTCGGAACGAGTGGAGTCTATCGTCTAACTATTGCTACTACTATTTTCTTAAATTTTCCCAGGGAATAGTAAAATCAGCATCGAGCTCATCCGCCCGTGGCAAGAAGGGTGACGACGAAGATGCCTTTGTTCCTCTTCTCGCCATTAACAACATCAAACATCAGAGGATCATCGATGACCAGAAACTTAAAGGTAATAATATTACTGCGCATTATAAACCCTAACACTTGTACCTATCTAATAGTACATAATAGTACACAACTGCGGACGACATACAAATCGCAAGTGTTGAATTTGGCAGCCACCTCTGGTTTTTTATTTTTATTTTTAAAAAGAAAGACAAACATTCCCGGGTTACGAATAACCTGACAATATTTGAAAATCTCCTACTACCACCTCACTAAGTGGAAAATGTTGCTTATGTCATGATGGAGGAATTGAACATGCGACGTCTGGGTGGGACCCAAACGCGATGCCAACTCAGCCACCGACCGAGTTACCACCGACCAGTTTGTAACCCCGAAATACTTGAAAAAAAAAATCCTCGACTCTGTGCAGAAACTTGCATTCTAATATCACTATTTAGTCCACGAAAATGAAATCTGCTTACCAATTACTAATCCTTTTTACAATTGCTCGCAAATTGCTGGCTGCATAAGAAACTTAACTACAAATCGGGTAAACAAAAGGCTTGTTTCCAAAATTGAATATTTTGTTCCACTGTTTAGTTGGACACTGTGTTATAATTTACACACTCATTTTCGGCATCGATACGCTAGACGGTTTGGTTAAAACTAACATTCAGATCTTGCACTAATTGATGACTGATATCGTAGTTTATTCAAAGAATTCTCGAACTTTGACGTAAAAATGTTGTGGTTTGCTTGCGGCACGTCGAAATGATACCTCGATTTCATGTTAGGGCAAGTCTATTTATTAATTTGGATTGTTGGCTTTCTGAATATTGGCCGTTCCCACCTATTCGTTTATCTCCTCTTTTTCTTATATCTGCCAAATTTAATCTGACTTAAAATTTAATCTTTAGTTGTTTACTTATTTTTTCTGATGTTTCTGTTGCAGTTTTGAAATGGAATTTCATAACTCCTCGCGAGGAATTCTTCGATCTATTGAAGGACCAGATGACCACAGCGGGAATGAACAAAACTCTCATCGCCAACATGTTCCATGCCGACTTTAGGTAACTACAACTTTTTGTTCAATTTACACTATTGGGGGGGACCTAGCACAGTCAAATTGACAAATAAGCAGGATATGTTTGAGAAACTAAGCTGTCAATTGGCCCTTCAAATTCAGATATTTGAAGTACATTTGTAAAAATATTGACATATTTCCATGTGAATTGAAATTTCATGCTCGATTATCGTCGCAGCCAACACATCAAATACAGATATTCGAAGTACATTTGTAAAAAATGACATGACGAAATAAACTTCGTATTACGCACCAACAAATTGAATTGAACAAATTATGACTTTTTTTTTTCTGGCATTTTTTTTGCAAAAATTTAAAATTTTTGCTTTTTTTTCAAAGGATTAGAATTGGAATTAACGAAATTTTATTGTTATTACCAATTTGGGAGGTGTATATGGATTTGTTACGTTGTGGTGACTTAGCAGGGGTGTCCGGGTTCATGGGGTGAGATCTGTCTAGGTGTTGGCGGCGAATGGGTCTACCCACCTGCGTGGTGTGCCGGATCGAGGGACACACTAACCCCCAGATTTCTATCCACCTGTTTTTCCTTCCCAGAACTTCCTGTCCTTCCTTTCCTTAAAAAAACCCTCGACACAGCATCCCCTAAGATGACATATGCCACGAGGGAAATTATTTTCCTTAGGTCCTCCTGTGTAGAGCTAATTCAAGAAAAAAAAATGGCGGTATATATTATTTATTTATTGCTTTTGTCCATCCGTTTTCAATGTCCGGAGCCAGTGGGACTATGACTTACTATAACTTCTCTGTTTAGAGCCAGTGGGACTATGACATCCCAAATTGAGGTATGTTGTGAGGCTGCATGGAGTAGGGAGGGAAAAAAATGTAGGAAGAGGAAGGCCAGGCTTGATTATTCAGATCTGGTCATCAAGCACGGCTAAAGCCATTTCAAGCAATCATTCGATTCTGAATGGTGCTTAGTCCCACTAATGACACATAGATTTAATGTTGTGTTGTGTCTATTTCGCCAGATACCACATCAAGTCTATAGAATCCCTGATCGAGGACCTGGCGGACAACGGGCCGGCGCTGGTGGCCAACCTGGACCTGATCTTCAAGTGGCTGACCCTGCGTTTCTTTGACACCAACCCCTCGGTGCTGCTGCGCGGCCTCGAATATCTCAATGTGGTCTTTAACTACCTCATCAACGAGGACTACCACATGGCCGAGTATGAGGCCAGCTGCTTTATACCCTACCTGGTCTTGAAGGTTAGTCATAACATATACCACGTCAAGTCTATAGGATCCCTAATCGAGAACCTGATGAGCAATGGGCCGGCAAAGAGGAATAATGAAAAAGCATGAGAATCCCAGTTCTAGTCACGAGAACACCAGTATAATTTTGCATAACTCTAAGAATCTAACAAAATCATTTCTTATCCAATTCCGCCACCGCGCCGTGCCCCTGGCAATCACAGCAAAACCCTACAGGAATATTTATTTATTTATAAAATACATGATATTTAATTAGACATTTATGTAAAAAATGCCACTCTCCAAAAGTACTGTTTTCGGTAAATCACGCTTGGAAAACTTTTTAAGAGGGTTTCACTGTAGTATATAAACATGCCGAAAACTGGAAAAATTTTAATAGTATGTAGAAGATAGAAAGGGGAAAAAAGACATGCATAAGGATTAGATTATAAAAATATACATATCTCTTTTATATGTGCACATAAGCCCAAATATATACATTTACACCTACATACACATACACATATGCATATATACTCATGTATCCTCACACATAAACGATATATACACCTTTATCTGGTATATATATATATATTGTATGTACATTAATTCTTTCAGGTTGGTGATCCCAAGGACACAGTTCGCAACGGAGTCAAGGCTCTTCTGAAGCAGATTTGTGTCGTCTACTCGGTAACCAAGTTATTTGGCTACTTGATGGAGGGGCTCAAATCCAAAAATGCCAGGCAGAGAACTGGTAAGCAAGTCACTAAACTTCTAAAGCCGCTGATAACATTACCAGTTACTTAAAATTCTTATAAGATGGTTTCACTGCAATGTGTCTATAATTTGAGCTATGTTCCAGAATGCCTGGAGGTGATTGGGCTCTTGATCGAGAGTTACGGCATCAGCATCTGCGGTCCGTCGCCCACCACTGCGCTCAAGGAGCTGGCGCGTCAAATCTCCGACCGCGACAACTCAGTGCGTAACGCGGCGCTCAACTGCGTCGTGCAGGCGTACTTCCTCGAGGGGGAGAAGATCTACAAGATGATTGGACAGGTAAACAAACAAGCAACCACATTAATTAAATCTTAACCGCCGTGTTGTGTTACGTGTAAAAGTGTTTTTACCTATTCTTTTTCGAGAAAACTCCTATTCTTTATGTTTACAAATACCTACACCATTTGCTTTAATAATTTCGTTTTTACACATACCTACTAAAAAAAAGGATCTAACACGTAACGATGACAATCATGCTATCCAGAGTTCACGGGTTAAATAGAAGTCTATCTGAAATCTCACCAAACCTAAAAATCTCAAAAAACCTAACCAAACCTAACCTAATCTTAACTTCCTGGAGGAATATGTAAGATGAACACCGGAAAGGAATGTTGCAATAAGATAAACTTTTGTTAACGAATTGAAGTAGCCTACATAAAACTTCAACCGAATTGGTATTGGGTGGGACACAATTTAAGAATAAGTTTGTATTTAAAAAATTAAATGGAGTTCTATGAATTAAACACAAAAACAATAAATAATGAGTTTGTATATGAGAGGTATACACACTATTGAAATGAGGTGAATTGACAAATACGAAAGAATTCTATAACTTTCATTATCTTTGATAGTTAACATAGTATAACTAATTTTCTTAGTAGGGCAACAGCCGGCCCGTTTCCATGTCAAAAGTAGTATGGAGTTGTGAACTATGGAGGTATTGTCAGTGTCAGCAAGGCAATTGATTGGTGACCATTCTTTATTGGGATTGATTAATTGGTTGTATTTGTTGGTTTGTTGCAGATATCGGACAAGGACCACTCCCTGTTGGAGGAGAGGATCAAGCGTGCGGCCAAGGGCAAGGATACCACCAACCGCAAGTCCATGCTCCTGCCGCTGAGCTCTACGGGGAGACCAATTCAGCAGGAGGTGGGGATCATTTCATACTATCCTTATCAGCCAGTTGTTGCTATTTTAATCCCAAGGTACCATCTGAAACAGCAGCATCATGCTATAATGGGCTCTAGAGAAAGCTACTTTAGTGTTCATTATCGCTTTACATTGTGTCAGATGGAACCTTATTGCTATGGGTTGATTTGTAGAGTACAGAAGAACTCCCTTCATTTGATTAATCATTACTTTTGTCGCCTTTCAGCCGAATCTTCAAAAGCAGATAATTCAAGAGCAGAGCCAGGAACAAAATGAGGAAGAGGAGGAAGAATACGAACACGTGCCCGTGCCTGATTATCAACCACCACAAATGAGGTATTTTTTCATTTGTGTTGCCTCGATTTTTATGCATAATCTATCGCTTGCATATTCAATTCTGTGCCTAATCTATTGCTGTTAAGTCTATTCCTATACTCACAATATTGGCCAAATTATTTACGTTTGTACTTAATCTATTTATTTCTGATAATGCTTAATCTTTTGCTGATACTTCTATTTACATGCTTAATTTATTGTTGACACTTTTATGTGTTATAGTCATATCTATTTCGCTTATTATTTCATCACATATTTTATTATACTTGTCATTTCCCCCCCCATACACACAAGCCCTGCTTTTTTATGGGGGTACATCAAACATATATTATATAATTAATTAGTGTATAAAATGTATTTGTAATTTATGTATCTTTTTTGAATTATTAATAAAAATTAAAAAAAAATTATTTTATATAACACTGAACATACAATGTTCTTTTTTATTCTTTAACACTGTACATACAATGTTCTTTTTTGTTCTGCTTGCATGGTTACATATTCTCTTACTCACTAAACAAACTAGAATTAACCCAGTGGATGAATCAATGAGAAGGAATGAAGTCATCAGATTAAAGCAGACCTTTGCTCGGCTGAGGGGCCGGACAATGAGCGTAGAGCTCGGTGACCAATGCCAGTCGGGCCGACCCGTGCTTAGGGTGGACCCTCTGCAATGCCACTCTTTAAATAATGATCAAGTACCGGTACTCGCCCCGCTGAGGGTTCTCTCACTCAGGACTGTACCGCGGGCCAACAGAGAGCGCCGACTTCAGGGCGGCCATACTCCCACTGGAACGTAATGTCAAATGTTATTCTTTGGGGTTAGTTTGTGTCTCTTTTTAGTTTTAGTTCCATTATTTGTGACTGTCAATCTCTCTAGGTATGGTTTTATGTTTTTGATTAAACTTCAAGGGGATCCTTTGGGAGTTGTGATCTTATGTATTTTGATGGTTGTACATCTTTTTTTAGGGATTCTTTCTTATTTGAATTGTGACCGTTGGATTGAGAGAAATCTGCGGAATAAAATCTTATTCTTGGGGTTAGTCTGTTTCTTTTTTAGTTTTGCCATTATTTGTGACTGTCAATCTCTCTAGGTGTGGTTTTATGTTCTGGTTAAACTTCAAGGGGATCCTTTGGGAGTTGTGATCTTATGTATTTTTATGGTTGTACATCTTTTTTTAGGGATTCTTTCTTATTTGAATTGTGACCGTTGGATTGAGAGAAATCCGCGGAATAAAATGTTATTCTTGGGGTTAGTCTGTTTCTTTTTTAGTTTTGCCATTATTTGTGACTTTCAATCTCTCTAAGTATGGTTTTATGTTCTGGTTAAACTCAAGGGGATCCTTTGGGAGTTGTGATCTTATTTGTGATGGTTGTACATTTTTTATTAGGGATTCTTTCTTAGTTGAACGGAGACCGCTGGATTGAGAGAAATCCACGGAATAAAATGTTATTCTTGTGGTTAGTGTCTCTTTTTTAGTTGTGCTGTTATATTTTTAATGTAAATCTCTTTAGATATAGTTAGATGTCCTGGATATACTTTGTTACACCTGATTTTTTTGTTTGGTTGAATAGAGACCTAGTTTTTCTTATGGTTTGTTTGTTTCGTTTTTGGTTGGGGTTTTATTTGTGATGTGCATTTCTTATTAGGAATTCTTAGTTGAATGGAGACCACGGGATTGACGAAAATCGCAAAAGATGTGTTATTCTTTGGTTCTCATTTGTGTCTTTTTTAATTGTTCCGTTATTTGTGATTGACAAAACTGCTCTAGAAACAGGTTAATGTCCTTATTAAACTTAACAGAGATTTTTTTCTTATTTAAATAGAGGCTATGAAATAGACGGATAAAAAGCTGCAAAATTAAATTTCCCGACGCTGTCTGAAACATTGGCTAAAAAAGGAGGAAGCGCATAATACTCGAAAAATCAATCACATAATGCTTTTGCTTGAGAAAATCTCAATTAATGTTTTATTCTTTGTGATATTTATCTCTAGTGTAGTTGTGCAGTTTTTAATGTTTGTCATTCTCTCTCATCAGTTTTTATTGAGGGATTCTGTCATTAAAAAATAAGTATGGATTTTCTACAATGCGTTTATTTGTCTTTGGTTCAGGTTTCTTATTTACAGTAAAATTCAGTTTTAAGAATCCCCTATTTCATGTTTTCCAATGCTTTACGCCAAATAGCCACAGCCGTAGTCTCAATTTATTCCATAAATTCTCATACAAATATTCCGTCATACAAGCATGTCTTTACTTTACCTGATTTGTAAAAGTTTTTTTTTTAAATGTCTCGAAAAATATTGTATTATTGAAAAATTATTTTGTCATATTTTTTATGTTATCTGATTCTGATTCCACGATAACTGATTTAAAGACGCGAATGGCCCGTTGTCTGAAAATGCATAGTGCAAGATTTAAGACGATTAACAATTTTTTGTTAATTTACTGGTTGGGGACAACGGCAAACTGGGAGACAGTAATTAAAAACCAGTAATGTGCTGGTAAAATCAATACTAATGGTGACATAATTTGACTGAAATCAAGTGACAACCATGATACAATATATTTATATTATTCATTTTATTCCTCAAAAACACGGCTGTCTTTAACGTGCTACATTAGATCTTCTTCATCTTTTTCATCCTCTCAATTATGACAGCTTATCCCACAAATGTAAATCTTTTCACAGCATTACATGACAGTCTGCGACATCTGTTTATATGTATGTAAATAACACTTTTCAATTATTTAATATTGTCTGGTTTAATCTATGTATGTAGGTAGCGAGGAAACAAACCAAACTGCTTTTATAAAATGCCCCTTTTAAAAGAATGTTTCACAAATTTTTTTACTTGAATTTCCCGTGTATTCACTGAGAAACAATATTTCGGGGATCTTGTCGTCCACATTAGTTACTTATTTCGAAACTTAGATTTAGAAATTAAAATTTTTCAGCATCTGCAGTCCCTACATCTGTAGTTTTCGATGAAATTTTCTCTCGCAAAATGCTACCGCAATATATGCATTTTGCTTTTAACATCTTGTTTTGGGATTTCCAAAGTTTTTAAAATGTTTTCCTACGAGTCACCTTTCTTGATTTTATAATTGTCGATATACCTAATAGTGGAGCAAACCCATAAATCCGCTCAAAGGTTTCTATTAATTTAATAATCGTTTAATAACTCAGGTGCGGGGCATACGTCATTCCTATGTCTACCTACGTTAAATTGTCGTGAAAACAAGCTTATGTGCCCAAACGGTTAATAGTCGATTTTTTATCTGAAACAGTGTTTATAAACAATTGTTTCTCGGTGAATACATGACTTAAAGATAAATGGAATGGACTTTTCTCTTTAACAATGTTTCTTCTCATTTTCTTTTATATTCATTTATATGATTCATAAAAAATTACCGTAATAGTGGCATGCAAGAAATTTGAGGCTAAGAGGGTTAGTAAGATTTTGGATGAAATCAAATTCCATCATACACTTCACGGATATTCGGTACAATATTTAGCATAATTTGTTCTTTTGACTTATACAATGTATTATCTCCAGGCCACAGTACATCCAGAGCCGGGCCCAGCCGCGCCCCGTCAGCGGCCCCTTCGGCCTGGACCCCGAGGTGATGGCCGCCATCGAGGACGGCATGGAGCAGGAGATGCAGGCCCTGAGCCGGAAGCCTGTGCTGCAATTGATGGACCTCAGCTTCCTGGACGAGCCGGTGCGGGCGCCCTCCGGCCCTCCCACCGGTTCACACTTACCCAGGTAATAACACCATACCTCTATATCACAGGTTCTCAAACTTTGGGATTTAAAAAATCTAGTGCCCTATTCTTTGAGCCTTCTACTGCACCCCTGAAAGCCTTCAAAGGCGTTATCGCCCATTTTGAGAAAGACTGCTCTATACCATAGTTGGGCTGGATGACCGCTGTGATGAGTGATGACAGTAATGATTTATTTGATTGTTGTTGTAATTTCAGTTGGCCCTCCCAGCCCCTCTCCCCGCCGTCCCGCCCCAACATGATCCCGAGCTCCCGCTCCAGTATGGCCATGCCGCAGTCCATGCAGCCGCAGCAGCAGTATCACACGGGCAACTTCCAGGCCCAGCCGGCTCCCGTCGCCTTCGAGCCCGACAACACGCTGACACGGAACATTCAGGCCATCGCTAGTCCTAACCTGCCCGTGAGTGACTCCTTCATTGTTATTTCTTGAACATAACAAGGGTGGATCAGAACATTTTTTTAACCCCTTGTAATTTCTTATTTCTGGTAGGTACATTGAGTAAATTCCGGGTGGCATGTGTAGTATAAAGTGTGTTTTTTTTTTTACATTAGGTCCACACAAGAGGCCCTGAGGAAAATAATTTCCATTAGGTCCTATGTTTTCTTAAGGGATGCTGTGTGGATGGTCTTTTTTTCAAGGAAAGGTAGGAGAGGATGTTCTGGGAAGGAACAAGGTATGAGTGCCGGACGTATGAACCATCCCTCCAACTGTGATGCAAGACAATGGGTCGAGAGAGTTGGGCTGGAGAGGTCAAACCTCCCACAACCAGTCTCTCAATCCACCATGTAGCAGGTGGGCGGACGCCCCCCGCCGAGAACCGAAAAACCTCACCCCATAAACCCGGGTACCTCTTGTTAAGTCACCAAAATTTAGAGAACTACTTTGGGTGACCTACAGCGGCGGTACCCATACCCGCCTCCCAAATTGTATGTATGTGGTTAGTGTGTTTGTAGGTATGAGAAGTGGTGGTATATATATATAGAATTGAAACGATACGTAAGCACATTGAACGGTTTATATCATTGCCGTGATGCTCTTTTTAAATGTGGTCAGTCATAGACTTAAAAATATTGATGTTGTAGTTTAGATTTATTGGTTTAGGTTGGTTGGTGAATTCTCTACTGCATTTTTCTTTACATTAATTCCACACAGCATAGGTTTTTACTAACCACAGGATTTTCTCATGATCTCTATGGCAAATTTAAATTTCCCCTATAGGTGGCGTTGGCTGCTCTATCCCAGATAAACAGCATCCTGAGCTCGAGCCGTGCCAACCTGATGACTCCCTTCGAGGAGCAGCTGATCCTGGCCATCGTGGAGCAGCTCCAGATCCTGCAGAGGCCTTCCCCCACCATGCCCATCTCCGACTCGGAGATCTTCGATGCCTACAGATTCCTGATGACTGTACTCAGCACGGTAAGTGGCAATACGTCACATGTTTTTGATTGGCTTAACATTTCGATTCATTTATGCTGTTAATGTCCTGCCTTGATGGAAAGAAACGTGCGTATAATTTGGAGAGTAGAATATGTTGTTGTTGTACCGGGAGGCATCACTATATGATCAAGGGCGGATCCAGGACCTAGGTGGACCACTAATTAAAATTGTTAAATGTAATGTTTTTATATATTTTTTGTCTTACTTACATTTATTAACCTCTCGTAGGCCGCAGTCCCCCCCGGCGGGTCCGGATGTTTGAAGCGATTTTGCCCCTTATGTAAAAAGAAATTGTATGAAGAACAAGGTCAGAATCGCTTGGGCCATTCTCATTCTTGACATTACAAATTACTGGATAGCATTTAGCCACTCCGAATAATTCATATTAATTGCTAAAGACACGCCGGGCACCAAAGATGGCAGACAAAATGGCTGCCGCTTGATAATATGATAGCTGTCACATTCGAAGTCTACATTTATTCATTGTTTTTGATATAAATCCATTGTGGAAAGCATAGATTTGAGTGATTATTAGGAAGTTCGTTTTATCTACATTATTTTGATGTAATTTTTGTAATATGCCACAAAAGAAATGTTGTTAAAATTGAATTCGTAAGAAAGGTGAGAACTGTCAAATATTTTACGTCTTATTGAAAAAATATATTTTTTGTATGCTGGCCTTCAACAAGTTCATAAAATACCTACTTTTTACTTGTATCTTTTATATCAAAAATCAATTATAACTTCTTGGAACTTGACCACGACCTTGACCCCCCCTGGCGCCAAAGCTGGATCCGCCCTTGCATATGATGGGGTAATCAGTGGGCTACTACTGTCAAAGGAATTAATTGAAACTACGAACTCTCCTTCGTAGTTTCTTTGACTTCTCCAGCCGGACTTTCTCGACCCATTACCTTGCACCGCAGTGGATTGATGGATTCATACGTCCGCCACTACTGAACACTTGATCACCAGATTCCTACCCACCCCTCATACATTTTCCTTTCCAGAACTTCCCCTTCTTCCTTTCATGACATAGACCCTGAGGGAAAATATTTTTCCCGGGTCCTCCTATGTGGGACTAAAAACTAAAAAAATGCACAGAAGTTGTTTTTGCTGCCATCGCCTTTTTGGTATCTCCAATCCCTTCTTTATGTTTTGTGTAAATATGATTTCTGTAGGTTGTACCATAGTCAGAGTTACATGCAAAAGTTTTACTTACAATTACGCATCTCAAAAAGTGTTTTACGCAAAACTACTATTTTCATCATAAGTTGTTATTGCATCCAGCTAATTATTATGATGTGCAAAGATGTGGCCAGTGAATTGAAAGTGAAGCGTTATTTGCTAATTGAAATGAAATTCAAACTACGCGGGCTAGAGACAAATGTCCTAGGAATAAAGCAGGACATGAGAGCTCTGTGGGCCTCATCAATGAATTAATTCTGCTGTGGAATGTTTGAAGCGTGCACTCATTCTCTGTACGGTGATTATTTTGTAATTGCAGTTCTACGACGGGCGCATAGCCGGCCGCAACGTGTCCTCGGTGGCGGTGAGTGCCCTGGTGGACCAGCTGCTCCGGCTCCTGGTCTCGCGCGCCCTGGAGCGTAACAGCAGCGAGGTGGACGAGAAGCTCGTGAGGGTCACCAACAATGTCTGCGTGAAAGTGCTGGAGAGGAGCGACCACACCCATCTCATCATGTGAGTTTAAACGCACTTGGAAGGTCGCCTTTCTTTGTGGCGCCCTTGAGGTGATTTTGGACAAGAATGAAGCTATACAAATTATCGAATTATTTTTACTTTGACCTGTCGACTTTGATTACATATTCAAGTATGTATTGAGATCCTAGAAGTTTGACCGCCTCCATTGTTGACACACGTTGAGTGGTTACTATCCTCGGCTACGAATCCAGAGGTTGCGGGTTCAAATCCTGGGATACGCAAGTAAATTTGATTGAATTAATTTGTCTTATTTCACAATTTATTAATTAAAAATAATGGATAGTATATTTGTGGCACATTTCAGAGTGGAAAATACTTTCAGTATCGCCCTTGTGAAGGCCACGATTCAGAATAGACACATTTCTAGAAATGGTTTTAGCCATGTTTAGTGATCAAATCTGAATTGGCAGGTACTTCCCCACCTTCCTCTTCCCCAACTACTTCCCATCACTACTACCTTCAACCCCAATTGGGGATGTCATAGTTATATTATCATAGGTTCCAGACGGGAGATGTTAATAATAATAATAATAATATGATGTTGGGACAGTTGTACAGTTCTCACATGACACTAGTAAAGAAGTGAAGAATGAAAACAAACTAAGAAATGATTTATTGAATTGCAGTGCCCTGATTAACTTGCTGGACAAGTCGGTATCAGGCGACCCGCCCTCGGCTCGCTACCAGGAGCTGGAGATGAAGTGCCTGTGGAAGGTGATGAAACTGATCCCCAGTTGGGATGTGGACCGGCTGGACTACGACCGCTTGATGCTGCAGCTGCACCTCTTCTTCAAGGCCTACCCCAGCCACTATTGGAAGAAAAACCCCAACATCAGTGATACTCCCTTCAGGTAAATATATCATCATCATTTTCCCCTTCGACTTTGCTGTCCTGCGATACTTTGGCAACCTCCGTCCATAGCAGACCCGGCCTCTGGAGTTGTTTCTCCCAAATTTTCCTGTGACTGCCTCCTGGCGTTTTCCCTCTGAAATTATGTATGACATTCGGTAGTCATGCTTTTTCCCGCTTTACCAGCTGTCAACTTTTTATTTTTTTTTTTTTTTCCAAAAGACCGGAAAAAAAAAACTTCTTAGACGGGAAAACCTTTTAAGTGGGAAAAATTGGGCCATTTGGTTTTCAAGGGACCGAAAAAACCAAACTTCTTAAGCAGGAAAACATCTTAAACGAGAACTTCTTAAGAAGGTTTCACTGTAGGGTGTATATTCAGGTTTGTGTTAAAACAATAAATTCGTTTAAATATATTTTTTTTTTGATATTTGTTTGCCGAATGGGAGATTTTTATTGTTGTTGCTAAAGTTAGCTATTCTGGGAAAATCATATTATCATTTAATATACATGAATAATAAGATAAATTATCTAGTAAACAGAAAACAACCGTAAAAAAACAATTACTTTGTTTTTATATGACTATTTGACCAGAAGTCATCAAGGTAATTTCAGTGCGGTTTTTCAAAATATCATTTTTTATTTTTTTTTATTTGCGTTATAAACAGTCTATACATTTATATATGACAGTGAATAATATGTTTATGTCATTGACCAATAAAATAACGACATTTAAATATAGGACCATAATAAAAAAAAAAACATTTCTAAGGTTTACACTTAAATTTTAAAGGATATCAATAAAATCTTTGAGGAAAAGATTTCATTAAAATACAAACTACTAAAAGTAAAAGAGAAAATGTGAGGAATTAATAAAAAAAAAAAAAAAAGAAATCAATGAAATTAAGTTTTTGGTTAAACATATGGCATCCGATGGAATGTCCTTTTTTTATTTTTTTATGTTTTTATTTTTATTTTATTTATTTTATTTTATTTTTTTTAATTTTTTTTTTTTTATGAATGTTGTGAATTGTGTTGTGAATGTTGTGAATCATCCGACATTCAAGAGGTTAATGCGATTTAAAGCCAGTGATTCCACCCAGATTTTACCGTTTATCCTTTAAGTACTCTAGGTAAGTACAGTGAAACCCTCTTAAGAAGTTTTCCTGCTTAAGAAGTTTGGATTTTCAGTCCCTTGAAGACCAAATGGCCCAATTTATCACACTTAAAATGTTTTCCCGCCTAAGAAGTTTTTTTCTTCCGGTTCCTTTGAACACTTCTTAAGAGGGTTTCGCTGTACCTAGTAGTACTATTAAGATGTTTTGCAACCTTGCCACAATATGCAAAAAAATCATCCGAGTGCATAAACATGGATATTTTCCACATCCAGAAAAAATTTAATATTCCAATCATATTCAGATGCCATTTCTGACAAAATAGTAGTAAACATAAGTTAGAACATCTGTAAAACCTATGTTTTTTGTTTGACTTTTTTGAATTGTAAATCTTTCAATAATAATTATGCATAACATTTTCACCCTTTTAACTCGGCCAGCGCCCCAAGACAAAATCTTGGTCGAGCCTCTTATTCGATTTAACTTCTGCCACTCTTAAAATTCTCATTTCGGTAGCTGGAACTTAATTACCATCTGTACCATCCTGCATTTTATATTTTTGCCATTTTCCAACATGCGTTGAAAAAGTTGGCTAAACTGTGTGCATATGTAGCAATAAAAATGTCAATGTTTGATCACCTCGGAACATCCGCAACTGTTGGAAGTGTGATGGTGCCATGATACTAAAGAGTAATGTTTATTTTCCAGAACTGTGAAGACAATGGTTCACACCCTGGTGAAGAAGAAAGGCACAA
This sequence comes from Limnephilus auricula, assembly GCA_951813805.1. Lineage (NCBI taxonomy): Eukaryota > Metazoa > Arthropoda > Insecta > Trichoptera > Limnephilidae > Limnephilus > Limnephilus auricula. The sequence goes on from OX638408.1 coordinate 26,563,599, forward strand.
GCATGATGAATCATCTCACTCTCATCCCAAATGTCAACGAGTCTGAACTGCATGGATATTTAATAAAATTGTTCAGGGTTAGTATTATTTGATGATTCCTTCTTCCTGTACATGGGTGAAAGTAGACTGAATGCATATGTGATCATGTACACAATGTGGAGATCCGCAAAGATTGCAAGGCTGATGTAAGCGTAATGAGTAAGATTAAGAAAGGGTCGCTTACATTGGTTTGGGCGTATGAATGAAGAAATGAGTATAAGGAGAATATTTGATGGAAGAAGTCGGGGACTCCCAGGAAGACATGTGAAAGTGAACTAGATACTTGAGCCGGGCCATGTTAAGAGTCAGAATAATAGAATAATTTGTATGAGATGATGTATGAATGTTAAGGAGGCAAGGAGTGTGAGCAAAGACTGAGTTGTTTTGCCATCCTTCCTCTCTGCCTTCCCCTCTGGAAGGCGTGATGGTTAGTTAGAGTTAATGAATAAATAAATAAAGCCATTTTTCTGTGAAATGTGTTTTTTGAATAATCACAATGTGTTTGTTTATTTGAGCAGTCGCTCAAGCTGGACGTTAACGACGTGGAGCCCCCTACGCCGCGCGCAGAGCTCACGAGCCAAGTGGCGGGCGACGGCAGCCCCATGAAGATGGTGCAGGAGGAGCTGCACCAGATCTTCAAGAGGATCGGGGAGAAGGAGCAGTCTATGGAGGCGATGGGACAACTGTACGACTTCAGGGTGAGAACTGATAAACCATTATGACTCGCCACTCATTACTATCATAGTGAGAAAGCAGAAGAAGACTCCACACTTCATAGCTTCGAAATCTATGTGACAGACATACAGACATGAAATCTATGTGATCATAGTGCAGTTCCTGCAGGGACAACGTTTCCCAATTTACAACAATAAGGAACTCCAGTGAAATATATTATGGCTTAAAAAATACACATTCATATAGCTGGGAAAACCTTATAAGTGGGATAGATTGGGCCATTTTGTCTTCAAGGGACAGAAAAACCTAACTTCTTAACCACTGGAGCAACAGAGAGAAATATAAAAAATTGCCTTGAGCGCTCGCCACTTTTGAAAACTAATTTAGAAAATTTTCCGCCCACATTTAAAAAAATCATTACTCCACATTTGTGTACATAAACATATAAAAATGATAGTGCTATACAGCCAATGAATGCACCTATAGTTTGATAATTATTCAATATTTTTAAAATGGATAGAAAAATTACTAAAAAATCTTTAACTTTATAAATGCGCAAAATTTGTGCTTTAGTGATTTGAAATTTCTGCCAGTGGATATTTTTAATATTTAAATTACATAAAGTCTATTTTATCAACTATTTGATAGAATAAATTGCCGGCCATGAAAATGTTTTAAATAATTACAATAAATGTTTTATGAATGGTATGAAAATCGATCCTTTTTGGACTGAAAGCAATCCTAGAAAAATTAAAGTGGACCGAAATCACTCCATTGGTTTTGCAGGAAAACATCTAAAGTGACAAATTCTTATGAGGGTTTCACTGTATATGATTTTATTATGTATGTAGAATTTATAAAACATTCACGCCTCGCATGGTTGGCATCGTTGCATTGTCTGTTAAAACTAACTAACTATAAAATAAATATGCTATTATTTGAGTTAGAATGCCACCATTGATAAAAAATAATAAAAAAAGGACTGGAGTTATTTATTTATCAATCTGAGAGGAGAGGGCCCAAAAGAAGAATAGTGGCTATTAGAAATCATCCAAAGGAAAAGGCTAAAGGAATTCAGCTGATGGTTCCTTTCCTTTTTCTCTTTTTCAATCCAAGTAGTAGGAAAAAGAGGCCACAACAGAGCTCTCGGTGGCAGGGCCATATCTCTCAACAGGGTGGCTGCAAACTGGGAATATCACAAAAACAGGATTTATGTATTGTGAAGTTTTGGTTTTTTTTTTACAAGGGAATGTTAATAATTTAGTATGATTCTGATGATTTGTTTCTGAACAACTGTCCTTACTCTAGTTGTTGTACATCGGATCGTTATTTATAATTCAGTAATCATTGCTGACTGGTATGGGAGAACTGAGTTGACATAATATGCGCATTTACTCAGTGTGATCAATAACACTAACATGTTTAATATGTCCCTCAGGAGAGACACCCAGCGGTGGACATCTGGTCCTGTCTCAAAGACAAGTCCAACTTCTTCCGGAAGTACGTTGAGCAAGGGCTGCACGTGGTGGCGGAGGAGCGGCACCAGCGGGGCGACACCCGGGGCAGCCACTCGCAGCAGCCCTCGCTGCAGCCCGGCAGCGTGCCCTCCAGAATGCAGCAGTCCCTGCCACTTAGCACCATGGCCTTCAATAACAATCTGCCAGACAGTGGTAGGTTTACTTCACAATGCCAACCAATACATTGAGCAAGGGCTGAGATAGGTGCTTTCACATTTCATTGTAGCCAGCCTCGCAGAAGTTGGGTATCTTGTACAGGTAGTAGGTATTACAATGGTTTTCATCTACACTGTGTCTTGGCATATTCTGTCAAAAGGTCAGAGTATTTCCGCTTTATGTTAAAAGCCAATTAAATAGAATATTTCTGAATGTATCCAAAAACTAAAAACTGCTTTTGAGTGGTGATGAAATACATTTTCAAATTTCATTGTTTTATACATTCTCTAATATTTCAGAATGATAAAAATCAACAGCGTTGGTTTGACCTTGGAGATGTAAAATTTTCTGCGGCGCTCTGTTTCTTATGTTCTATTATGTTTTTTTTTAAATTACTGGTTTTGGAAGTATATTTGGTTTGTGACACCACCGACTGCAAATTTAACAATGTCAAGGGGTAGGTTACCTAGCTAACTAGCCCCTGCGACCCGCCACCAAATGGAAAATGAATAAATTAGACCTCTGGCTAAAAAGGTTAAACATCGATTTCTATGAAACCATGTGAACTATTCCCAAAAGCTAATAAATTAGCCTGACTGGTCATCAGCTGAGTTGGCATCGCATTTGGGTCCCACCCAGGGCTTTGTGAGTTCAATTCCTCAGCTGGCTAAGTCCTCCATCAACACAATTAACATTTTCCGCTTACTGTGGTGGTAGTAGGAGATTTTCATATATTATCAGGTTATTCGCCGGGAATGTTGGTCTATTTTAAAAAGTTACTAAGTAAACTGTGACAATGCAAATACAGTGAAACCCTCTTAACAAGTTCTCGCTTAAGATGTTTTCCTGCTTAAGAAGTGTGATTTTTTTGGTCCCTTGAAGACCATATGGCCCAATTTTTCCCACTTGTAAGGTTTTCCCACCTAAGAAGTTTTTTTTTCCGGTCCCTTGGAAAACTTCTTAAGAGGGTTTCACTGTATTGTTGTATGCAGATGACATTGACTCTGGAGAGACTTGCCAACTTTTGTACTTCCTCCCTCCATAAGGTTTTGTTATGAAATAAACCGGTACTTGCTCTGTCGCAAATTAATGCTCGATCCAAGCAAGTAATCAATTATTGTGTATTGTCTCTGTTTTTTTTTTTAAAAGGAACGGCTGGCTTGTTTCATAACAGGTTGACTACTTTCTTTCTTTAAAGAGATGTCTTGCAGATTCCCAGAGATGTCTTAGATCCTCAGGGAATTTCATAATAATGTACATATTCACATAATATTAACATGTTTGTGAATTTGCAACTATAGTCATATTGTGTGTACATAATAGTGTCAATGTTTTCAGGTCCAAACAGTGCATCAGCCAAGGGATACGTATACTACTCAGAAAGATTACAGACACTACGGGTAAATGATACTTCTTAACCATTATTCTCTAATATAACTATTGTGACTAGCTTGAATCTGTGATATAAACTTTTATTGCATATCAAATGAATACAGTGAAAACCTCTTAACCACTGGAACGACAGCGCAATTTAAAACTTTTTTCTCAGATAGCTTGAGATATATTGGTGATCATTTTGAAAATTCTGCATATGAAATAAGTGTAGACATGATGTTGAGTTTGAACATATCATTGACAAAAATGATAAACATAATTGGTCCCAGTACAGTTCCCTGCGGGATTCCAAAATTCGTGGTCTGTGCATCGCTCAGAAAGCCATTTAGCTTCACAAATTGCTTTCTATTAAATAGGTAATTTTCGATCCAAGTTCAAGCATTGTCAGTTATACCAATTTTCGTTAGTTTATCTTGTTCTTAACTCTACCTTTTGTATTTCGTCTGTCTGTAAATTTGTTGGTGCGTTCCATTTCTGTTTTAAGAAATCTGCTTGATCTACTTTATTATTCAAATAACTTCGACTAGGTAGCTAACTTTGACTTCGGTTCAGTAAAGATTCTTTTTTTAAATGTGAAAAAAAGAATATTTGAACTTTCTTATTTGAATTTTTCAATATATGGTACCTACTTACCTGAAGAAAGTTTTGTCATTGAGAAGTAGTGATGTTTCTTTGGACAAAGTGTATAATTTCTTATTGAAAAAAAAAAAAAATGTTACATGAAATATAATATAATACAACTTAATTATAAGGCATATTAGGTATGTGCTTTATAATTTTATTTGGTAGGTATTTAAGTACCTACATTTACAAATCTTATGATTTCATAAGAGAAAATTACGAACATACTTTTTTTCCCGACACAAGATATATTTTTGAAAGATCTACTAGTTTAGAATGTTATGATGGAAATAATTAGAATGATGATATTTTTGTAGGCTAAATTGGGTATGGGTCCCGAAGTGAACTCCGCATCAAATTCTCAACCTCGAACACCCGTCATCGACAACAGAACACTAGCCGATTCATTAGACGATAATGGCAAGCAAAATATAGACCCCAGATTTGATGTAAGTGCTCTTTGAACTATGATTCCTCATCCATTAGCTGAGTTAATTCTTGCGAACCCTACTTAAGTGTACCGATTCGTCACTTAGGACACGACCGTAGCTTGGAATCGCATTAGGGAAATGTAATTACAACCTTGTGCAATGAATTATTATGCTCTAGTTGGTTGCATATGGTTCCATTTGCATGTTTAGGATATGTTCTAAAATTGTAAGTATACGTCCGATTTAAATATTTTTCTTTAAGATGTGTTCAATTAAAATACTTAACAAAAGTAAATCAGAAAAGGGTCAAAAGATAATGAGAAATCATATTTGCAAAATTTTACACCTGATATCTCAAAACAAGGTAAAGAGAATCGGATCAAATTTAAAGGTGACGCCCCCATTATCCTGCTGAGGTTATGTGAGTAACTTTCTTATGCCATCCATGTTCCTCCAAATACCTTCCTCTAATGCCCTTCGTTCACGCACCTACTTACAAGCGACAAAATCGCCGCTACCCGCTACCTGTCATACTATCTTGCTAGTGCAGCGCGTAGCGGCGTTTACAAACACTAATAACAGTATGGAAGGTAAAGACGAACGGCGATCGCGTCGCTTGAAAGTAGCTCCATGGAAGAACGGCGTTACACATAGTTCCAGAGGTAGGGATACTTATGTTCACCTCTATTTTTTCAACAATATTTAACATGTAATATTTTTTAGGTCCCGTCCCTGAACCAAACGACCAGTCGCAGTCAACCACAGATGGATGCCCTTAAACAAAAACTACAACAGATCAAGAGTTCAAACAAATAAAAATAACAGACATCCACAATCCTAAGTCAGTGGAAGAAACCCATCCAAACAAACAAAACTCTTCATCTAACCAATTACCACAAGCGTATTATCCACTAGAACAGGGGTATCAAACTCTATTCTTGAATGTAATTAAACAGTTATGTTGTTTTTCACCACTAAAAAGTTTTACATAAAATATATATAAATAATTAAAAAAATTGTGGTGAAAAATAATGTTATTGTTTCATGTATTATGTCAAACCACAAAGTGATTATTGCTTTCTACGAAAATGTATGTTTTAAAGTGCCAATGTTTTTTTTCCAAATTTGTCAGCAGACCTGGATTCTATTGAACGGTGATTTCATATAAAAAACATGTATTTAATTTTAAGTATAAGGTACATCATAATTAAAGTGGCATCAAGATGTAAAGGTTGAAAATCAGCGCATTATTTCGAAAATCCAAATACTTGACATATTTAAACTTAGTTTGCGGGTCGTATCTTTGACATGCCTGCATTAGAACATTCAATAATATTACTACGTATTTATCTCACATGTGACTTTAGGCATCCTACCCTTATCCTATATAATATAATATATGTAATTCCAAAAGTAGATATGTAATTAATTAATTCCCATTCTAGGAGATGTTGAGATCGAAATATTTAATTGGATTTCTTTCTTTGATACAAAGTTTCAATTTAAAATATGATTAAATTGAGTTTTTAAAAGACTCCATCTCTAGTGTTGGATGTAATGTATATAATCACTTGTGGTTATATATTTAATCTTGATTTGTTGATAGGAAAAATCTTTCGTATAATATCTATTTTCCAGGCAACAATAACACCAATAAGAGCAAAGAATATCCCTGGAGGAACAAATAAGTTTGAAATATCAAATTAAATCCATTTTCTTTGATTTGTGGCCGCTGTGTAAAAATTATTATTAGGCATAACTTTTATGATGAGTTAGATTTAAAACATTCATTAACAGACAAACAAATACTTAAACATGTCCATTGTAATATTATTATGATATTCCAGAACCAACCAAAAATAAAGTCTATAAAAGGTATGACATGAATGATTGTTCATGCAAAATTAATTGGAAAAAGAGGGATTCTTAAAAATACTATTTGATATTGCATTAACCTTACCTATGCGATGTTCGAAAATGTGATCTATAAAGTTTCAGTAAAACACACGCATTGTTTTGAAAAACGTTGTATGCTAAGATGGAATAGATTGTGTTGAAAAGGTTAATTGAGTGCTCTGTGTTTCGCCTCAGAGAATTCTCTACCCAACAGATGTGGCAAACGTGCAACTGCCTGCTAATACAGTGAAACCCTCTTAAGAAGTTTTCCAAGGGACCGGGAAAAAAAACTTCTTAGGCAGGAAAACCTTATAAGTGGGATAAATTGGGCCATTTGGTCTTCAAGGGACCGAAAAAACCAAACTTCTTAAGCAGGAAAACATCTTAAGGGAGAACTTCTTAAGAGGGTTTCACTGTAATGCCAATGGGTTGGCAAATTTGTAAAATGCATCTAATGTTGAAAATATGGATTTAGAAGACTACAATGCATTAAATGAAAATAATTTATATGACAGTGAAATATGGAAAATGTTGTAAAAATACTGTTTCTTGATTTTACAAAGATTTCGTCAAAACCAATTGTGTAAAATTCTTAAATGAGATTTTTTTTAACAGTAAGTCGTCATAGTAGAATTAATGTAAAAAGATGGTCACATGGTTTTTAAAATTATCGTAAAAGTAACTACTGTGTCACAAAGTGAAAAATAAAATACACATAATGTTAAGAATATTGGAGTTTCTAGTTTCATTGACCATTTAGTCTAATTTAAAAAAAAAAAAATTTTTGGTTAGCTTTCTTTTACAAGACATTTTATTCGACAGCGGGTGTTTTAGAAGTGCAAATTTGGATATCCATTTATGTAATTATCAAAATGTTAGGCTTTTTAAGTAATACACGTCTACTTGTCAAGTATTTCCTGATTAAGATTGAGTACCTAAGTAATATTTACCCTAAAATACGAAAACTTAAGTGTATGAAAAAGGCTTGTATTTATTGGAATTGGTTTCTCATGTGTTATTTAATTTAGTGATGCGATGATTCTTACTTTGACAATTGCGTTTATTGAATACATATTTAGTAATACATATTGGTTTATTATGGAAAGAAAAAGACTACATATATAATAAGATGATAATCATTAACCTGTCATATATCTACGTGATCCATCAGCTGCTAGTCACGCATGCGAATGTCTCGTATGGGTTTCACTAAAACACTTACTTTGAGTCTAAATATGCAGCGTGATGGGACAGGTTAATAGGGCCAGCATGTAAAGGTTAATATGAGAGAAGCTGTACAATAATATCTTGCTTTATTTGCATTAGTATTATTATTAAAAAATGTTTTTCAAATTTCTTTCTGTGGGTTGAATTGAACTAGAATTGCCTATGCCAAACATGTGAATTGTTCAGGAAAGGCGATTGTTGTTCAATTTTTTTGGTGTATAAATATGCTGAAACATTATTGTACCTTGTGTGCATCAAATGAGCCTAAAGTTAATTAATATTGTGCCACTAAAATACACAATAGCATTACATTTTTGAGTAGTTTCCGATACCACAAACTCTGGCATATACCCTTCTAGCCTACTCCAAGATTTTATCTTTTGCACTTCATTGATTCCATCAAATCTAGACAATTTTTAATAATCATTGTGTTGATGATAAACTTAAAGATTCTTTATAATTATTGTAACTTTAACTTTTCCCATGGCCAAAAATGGCAGCCACAAAACTCGCAATGTTTTGATTACTAAAAAATCACAAAAAAAAATTAAAATTATTAACACATTTATAATGTTGAAACTTAACCCCACATTTCTGTCTTCCAAAATACTAGAAGCCTTTTTCAGTCCCGGTTTTACAAACCTTAGATCAAAATATGAATATGTTGTGGATACTTGTTAGTACATTTGCCTTAAGTGTGAAATAATTAGTAAAAACAGTGTCTGTCCACTTGTGATAATAATGGAAGATTAATTGAAAGTTACTTACTCCTACTTGGTTGTAGTGATGGCTTTTTCTGACGTTTCTTTGATAGAAAATTGATATAATGTCTCAGAATAGGGTAGCCACAGACCCGCAAAATGGGAATTATCAGGGTAATATTAGAATATTCTCAAATCATCATTTTTACTATCTAAATAAACGAATTGGATACTTCTTTCCAAATGTTTCGTAAGTTGGAAAAAATACAGAAAAATGCAATACAACTTTTTATTTGGCTAAAATAGTGACGGTCCCAAAAAACAATGTCGGATGTGCATTTTATAGTTTTGTAGTAGAGCTTCTTAAAATATCATTTCTGCTTTTTTAATGTTTTTGGTGTCAAGAAATATATTGTTGTTTTGATCTTTGGCATTTCATCTCATTGCATTAAAAAATCCGAAAATATAGACTTTTAAATCAACAAAATGAGCAAATAAATAAGCCAACAGAACGATTGTCAATTTTTGTCACATCCGACATTATCAGATTATCATCTTCGGGACCGTTATTTATCTATGCCCCAAAATCAGTTCTAAAATATCACATTGAAAACCTGCAATTATCAGGGAATTTTGAAATCTGTTTGCTGTGGCCACCCTGAGTATAAATTATTTTAAAAATTTAACCTAAAGATAGTACCTTATCCATTTAAATTTTTCTTTTACATTGAGTTCATTCCCAAATGATGTGCTTTAAATTTTTTTTTTTTTATAGATATTTCTTTGCTGTCCATTTTTAATAACTTGATCTCGTATTGGTGACAAGATTGATTGTTAAAATGTATGAAAGTTAATAATAATTTTTCTATGTTTAGATCTGATATATGATAATCCCTCATGACATAACTGTACTAGGGTAGACCATATATTTTGGATAAACTAAGCGTTTAATATTAAACTAATGATTAACCAATGTTTAAATAATAATAAATTTGCATATTTATAAATTTTGCTGCAAGTCGATTTTTTGTAGGAGTTTATTAGAATTTTATATTTTTAGTTGAAATGATTATGTTTGGAAGTTTAAGTGACAGTTTTTTAACGCATATGTTTTTCTTGTTTCTTTTGTTCACACATTAATTTTATCATTATGCATTTTTTTAGTTTTGAGTGGATAGTACATTAACAAAATGGCTATATTTTAAATGTGTGGCATGGTACTTGATAAGTGTGAATCTAATCAGTATCACCTTTTTGGTTCTTATTTATTAAGTGTGAATAGAAAAAACAAGATGTTTATATGGTAAGACTGCCAGGGAAGTGGTAAGTGAGAGAGTTAGGGCTTTGAGAATTGGGTGTTAAATTTGATTAAGTTTGGTTAAAAAGTGATTGATGACATTTGGAAAAAAATAGTTGCATTTTGTTTTTAAAGAGTTTGGTAAAATTATACCGAATCACAATGTTGATTATTATTGATTTAAGTATTTATAACAATCTGTTTCTCTTTAAACAGCAACATATCCTGCAGTAATTTAGAAATCTTATGTACACAATTTTATCTATGTTTTTTAGCTTTGCCACCTTTTATATTCTTCACTAAACATATTTTTAATAATAATCCGGTGTCTGTCTACAATTTTTTTAATCAGAACTATTGTCATTTCTATAGAGAAGGGAAAACTAGTTGAAATTACTAAGATTACGAGAGGGAGAAAATATGAGAGCTGACAGATTATCTTGTTGGTTTGTGTTAGTTCATTTGTTGAGAATCTGGATATTTCTTGTTTGCCAAAACGGTTTGTTGGATATTTTTCATATTATAATGCGTATGTTCAATATTGTTTGAGAATGTTGTATTGCCTGATATTTAAAGTGTGGCTCATTAAATGGTTTTAAATCATGTTATTTATTGAAATGTTTGATTTTGTGCGTTGAATAATTGAATACTTGGTAAGAATCTCCAGTCTTAAATGTTGACATTCTACAAAAATGTGATTCCTCGGACAATTTATTATCTTTTGAAAAACTTTTTTTAATATTGCGTTCAGAAGCTTTTGTTATAATTTTCTTACCCGTAATTATTTTAGCTATTATTTATTTATTACGCATTTTGGAGCTATTAATCCAATGTTTTACTATATTCCATATTATGGAATCTAATAGGAGTGTGTTCAAATACAGTTTTAACTACAGCTTCAACGGCTGTCCATTGGTATTATAAAAACTTATCTACGATTAAAAGGAAGCTTTTAGCACCAAATAGTGTTTAGAGGCCCCGAGCCAATGTCCCGAGTCTCTGCGTTAAAGATTCATGTGTGAATACTTTACACACACCACACACACACACACAATCCTTGCAAAAATACTTACATACTTTTGAAACATCCATTTGGTTTTTGTAATTTTTTCTTAAATTAAATATTCTCATTTAAAACATTAAAAGAGAAAGCAAAAACCAGAATGTCTTTGAAACTGTTTATTCAATTTATAGAACTATGTTTTAATTTTTTTGTAATAAAAAAAAAAAACTATGTAATCTAATTCAATGAATGTTTTTTATCAGTTCTATAATATGCAGGCATTTTATGTTAATTTTGTTATCCAAATAATATGTGTTTACTGTTTTTATATTGTGTTCACTTGCTTTAAGTTATTATATCTTTGTTTTATGTATTTATTTCTGTTAACATTGGCCGAGCGTCAATCTCTTGACTGGGTGAACTTATCTAAGAAATTGACAAAAGCGAAATCCGCTTCCTGTAAAGACTTATAATATAATGTGAGGTTTTTTAAATTTTCATCACAAACACACAAATACTTGACTTAACATCTGAAAGCTCGAGTTGAAAATGCAAAAAAAATATTGACAAAGTAAACCAAGTTATTGATACTCTTGCAATTTAACTTGCAATTTCCAGAAGCAAAGTTAAGTATTTTCCCACTAAACAAGCTGTTGACTTTTCGCAATATTGTTCGCTTATTGACTGAGTGAGTTAATTTTTTTAATATTTTTAAGCGCAAAACCTCGGTAAGGTTCAAAACTTGTTCCTTTAATTTGATCAGTTCCTTCACCCATCTTAGCATGTTTATTTACCAATTAACAAACAATAAATAATATTTAACAAAATAAAATATTACTTTTATTAAAATACATTCATAGACAACATTATAAAAGTGTTTATTTATTATTAATTATATTATGCAATCACTTAAACTGCTACATAAAACATATCTTTAAAATAGTAATTACACAGTTTCTTGATCATTACGCATCATTTTTCATTTCAGGATCCATATCAGGTACTTCATATTTTTTTACAATATAATCAAGATGCGAAATATTAAATGCGATTGTCAATTTAAAAGTGTAAAAATGATATATTATGTAGACTTTTACCTGTAAGTAAGTAGCCTCATTTTGATTATATCTTTGTTTGTATAGTATGCAAAATAATAATTTTAATTAGGGGGTTTCTCACCATCCTTCCAATAGCTTATCTACACTAATAATGAATATTTTCAATTTGTGGTTTATTTATTTATTAAGTTGGAGTTTATAATTCGGTACTCGAACCTAAGAATAGTGGCTATATATTGAATAAGTTGGCCGTGTTTTCGAAGCACTGCGAGTATTTTATTTTTAATAATAATTGTTATTAGTGTAGAGATAATCTATTGGGAGGATGGTGAGAAACCCCCTTAATCAATTATTACATACCACTAATGCAGTGATAAAAATTAAAATTTAATAAAATAAAAACAATTATTTTAGTGAATAAATTTACAAAGATAAGACCAATATTTGGGAGTCAAACGAGAAATCGATGAATGGTGAAGTACAACTATGGAGCTATTATATCAATTATGTACTTGAAAAATCACCAATAACTGCTGGGAGTTGGGCATCGCAAGACTTGTGAAGAGACCTCCAGAGGTTTGTTTATAATAATGTCTGCAGCATAAAGAGGAGTGAAGAATGGTGAAGGTGAGGCCAACATGACAGCCTTATTAAGCATATAAAAAGGAACCAGAGGTAGGTAAGTAGTGCAGGACACAAATAGGACAAGGGGAAGAAGATGATACTGACATTTATGTTTGACTAATACAGTCTTATTTACAAGCAATATTTACAAAGAGCCACGTAAAATAATCCAATATATTTTTTTTACTTTACAGGAGCGAATTATGAAGTTTTGCTTTAGTTATAATTTTGTCATAAAATATAAAAAATAATTGATATGTGAAAATAAACTAGTATTGCATGTTTTCTGGCTCATTTACAACAAAACAATAACTTCAAAGTTTGCTCCTGTAAATTACAATATTAGTAGATAGATTAAATTAGTAGGGCCCGTTATAAAATTCAACCGCCAATATAATTATATTTCTTTTTAATTAACAGCATTACATATTTTTTTCACTTAAAATTAATAATTTGTTATGTGAACTGGTTGGTATATTTAAGCCTTTTCTTTTGGCGGGTTAAGAATCCATTTACGGAGATCTATCTTGTTGACTTTTCCCATCAGGTTGCGAGGTAGCCTGCAAAAATATTAAAAGAAAAATTATTAGTACAAGTTTTACAAATAAATTTAAAAATGAATTGAAAATAATTTAAAAATGTTATTTCCAAAGGTCAGCTATTATGTTTCTCAATTAGCGCCAAAGGATCAAAGTTTAACAAACCAACTTAAAAGTTGGTAATGCGCTGATGGACTGAGAATCCACACATTTTCGTTGAAATTTCTTCTAACGGAGAGGTTGAAACAATCCAATTTTGACGGCGTTCATATTATCAAGCGGCAGCCATTTTGTCTGCCATCTTTGATGCCCGGCGCGTAATTGGCAATTAATTTGAATATTTCGGAGTGGCTAAATGCTATCCGGTATTTCCTTATGTCAAGATCGAGAATGGCCCAAGCGATTCTGACCTTGTTCTTCATACAATTTCTTTATACATAAGGGGCAAAATCGCTTTAAAAATCCGGACCCGCCGGGGGACTGCGGCCTGCGAGAGGTTAACCCGTCACCGGCCGCAGTCCTCCCGGCGGGTCCGGATTTTTGAAGCAATTTTGTCCCTTATGTATAAAGAAATTGTATGAAGAACAAGGTCATTCTCGTTCTTGACATAACGAAATACTGGATAGCATTTAGCCACTCCAAATAATTCAAATTAATTCCCAATGGTGCGCTGGGCATCAAAGATGGTGGACAAAATGGGTGCCGCTTGATAATATGAACGGAGTCATATTCGAAGTCTATATTTTTTCATTGTTTTTGATATAAATCTATTGTGGAAAGCATAGATTTGAGTGATTATTAGGAAGTTCGTTTTATCTACATTATTTTGATGTAAATTTTTTAATGTATCACAAAAGAAATGTTATAAAAATTGAATTCGTAAGAAAGGTGAGAACTGTAAAAAGTTTTACGTCGTATTGAAATTTTTTTTTCTTTCTATTTTGGCTTTCAACAGGTTCAACGTCTCAAATGTGAAAATTCAAAATGGCGCTAACTGCTGATTTGATGACAACGACAGATGTGACCGGAGTTTGAACAACAAGGCCTTATTCTTATCTATTAGCCATGGCGTCATTTCTCCCAAAGGATAGGCGGAGAGGATGGACTGTCACACAATTTGTCTTAGCACATGCTCCTTGTTCATGCTTTCTCTGTTGTTCTGACTGACACAACTGAACTCAAGTACTTGAATCACTTGGTTGTGTCATTTGTTCCTCAGGCATCCCCACTTCTTCTACAATTCAATTTCAAACCAAATATTTCCTGGCTCGCCACTCCACATCCCACGTGAGGGGGAGGGGGGGACCCACCAAATCTCACTTATGGGGCTAACAGACACAGCTATAAAAGCTCAAGTGTTATTTGGTTTGGCGTATTTCGGCATATCGGTTGCCGTACATTCCCAATGGGAATGTATGTATGTCCCCTTACAGTGCTTCTTACCCTGATTAAAAACTATGTGCGTGCCCTGTCGGATGTGGAAGGATACTACACTCCCTGCAGGAGTGATTTCTTTCCTATATGTTTGGTTAAGTTTTGTTTAACTTGAATGTTTTATCTGTTGTTGTTGAATGTTGAATGTTTAACTTACTTGGGAACGATGAATACAACTGTAGGTAATTGATACTTGGGAGCGTATTGCGCTCCCCACTCTTGCAGTTCCTGAAGTGTGAGGGTCTGTCCTTCTTTCAGCGATATAGCTGCTGCCACCTGTTGACAAACAGACAAAATATTGCTATCGACTGCGCAGTTAAGTGCATCGATATGTGAAGAGAATAAAAAGAGCAGAACTCTAACGAACTTCCAACGCTAGCTACAGTAAAAGTTAAACTGGCTAGCTTTACACTTGTAAATTTACGACTTTTGGCCAATTGGTAAATTGGATTTTCAAAATGCATATTACATACAAGTTTAAAGCTAGCCAGATTAACTTTTACTGTAGCTAGCGTTGAAACAGACGGCCCTAGATTATTTAGTTTCAACTACATTTATTTTTTAAAAATCCAACATGTTTCGTAAGCAATGCTTACAAAAAACTAAGTAATCTATTAATTTTGAATTAAAATGGTGCCACAAAACAAAGTGGAGTTTGAAGAAAGTATTATTCAGTTAAAAAAATTGTCAGAAAGAGTACCTTTTCGCCCCAAGTATCGTCAGGCAGTCCCAATACTGCCACATCAGTTACGCCCGGGTGTCCGAGAATCAGGGTTTCCACCTCCAGGGCAGAAATCTTGTAGCCGCCTGACTTGATGATATCCACGGAGGTTCTGCCAAGGATCTTCATTTTGCCATTTTCCAAAAATCCCGTGTCGCCTGTGAAAGATAGAATTAGCAGTGTTAATCAACATATTTTATATAATAGCCTGAAATAAAAGATGTCAGACAGATTTGGAAGAGCATCTCCAGGTAAAAATCAACATTTCACAAATATTACCAAAGACCACCACAACACAGGCATGTGCCTAGTGTGGTGGTCGTAAAATACTCAAAACATGTAACTAGCAATTTAATGAATAAAGAAAAATTAAAAAAAAAATAATTTATAAACTTAGCGCATGGAAGAAATGACAGAAAATATTCTTTATCTTTTGGTGCCTTCTCCTGTCAGAGGTCACTCTGTACACTGCAGCTCGGAACTGCACTCGTACCACTGAAGAGATAAACTGATACACGTGTGTTGTGGATGAGTCTGTGTGTCCAAAGTAAGATCAATGTTAACTTAATTCGGGTGAAATTGATCAAACATTTTAAATTTCGAAACTATATTTTTTTTAACAAACAAACAATGGAATGCAGAGTATCTGCAGCCTTAGTTCCAGGCGGGACGTCGCATTACTGCTGATGACTTATAAACTTCTGAATGGTTTACTATCAATACCAGACATTCTGGCTAAAATACGAAAAAATGTCCCGGATAACTTCACACGAGGCCGCCAACACAGGCTTTTAATTCTTCCCAGGTGCAGAACTAACTTACCAATGGTGAAGGCCTTGGAAAGACTCACTAGGTTAATTAACCCCCTAGCAAGTAACTTGGATATTTTCCACATGTCATATAACGATTTTAAGCACAACATATTATATATGTTTTAACTGTGAACTTATGTATAAAATTTCTGTCCTAATGAATTTATTTGTCAATATTTAATTGTAATTTTGTTTACCGCTTTTGCAATGTATTGGTTTTTATACTGTTTTTGCAAATAAATAAATTTCATTTACCTATATGGGGCCTAAAAGTTGAAAGGCCTTATGAAAGTAAGCATCATAAATCAGCTTTCAAATCAGTACAGATAACAGTTTATTTCATCAGGGAGTGAGTCACATAAATTTGAAACCTTCAAAGTATTTACATAAAATGTTTGTTATTATTGTTGATTTAATTTTAAATGAAATTAAGGTTTAACAAAAAATAAACTAGTTCACCTGTCTTGAACCATCCATCTGACGTGTACCCCTCTTTGGTTTGTTCGGGTTTTTCCCAGTAGCGCCTGAAGACCGACGGACCACGAACCTGGATCTCTCCCGTCAACCCAGTTTTCTTCTGGTCATCTGCATACTTTATTGTGCACTGAAACATTGTCATTTATAACTTTATTCATCGCTTACATACAAGACTACCATAGAAACAGCTCTCAAATGTATTTCAACAGATACAACAAAATATATATTAGTCATTGCTTCGTTGCACTCAACCTCACTCCATTGCCCGACGAATCAGACTTCTTCACTCCTCACAGTCCATGAGTTTGGAGGTTTCAGTATCATAGGATATAATGTATGCCGATAGTTGAGAGGGTATTTTGGATGCCTAGCTCTTCCAGAATGAATATTATATTAGTGTGCCCGGCTGTCCATGGAATCCTGACCATTTTTTTCCAGCAGGGAATCAAGTAAGTAAGAGATCGTTAAGTAGTATTAAATATTTACCTGTTTATCAAACGGAGTGTAGTCAGACTTTTCTACAAATAAGTTTTTAACGGCAGGTTCATTGTCAGGATGAAATTGAAGTTGGGAGAGGTTTATCTGAAAAAAAATAGTTTAAAGTTGATTAAATAAAATTAAAAGTTGACATACAAAACAATAAGTGTTGTCGTATGTTGGGATTCAGCCGGCGCAGAATTGTGCAGAATGTGCAGTTGCAGATTTTGTAATGTATGGACTTATGTATGGCTGTCGCTAACCCTCATAAATGTTAATTTTTTTTGAAATGTCATTCATTAATTCACTACTAGGACTAGTGAGGAAATCAGATTCAGTGCGTCTTGCAAGTGAATTGATTATTTCAGACATGCAGTCAGTTTGGTCGATGTTTATATGTAGAACGATTCCCACCCAGGCGTTGTGGGTGGGGTACAAGCAATATTTTCCGCTTACAATATTTTTTTTTTACATTAGCTCCACACAGGAGGCCCTGAGGGAAAAATTCCCTCAGGGCCTATGTCATCTTTGAAGATGCTGTGTGGAGGGTTTTTTTTAAAGGAAAGGAAGGAGAGGAAGTCCTGGGAATGAAAAAGGTTCGAGGGGTGGGTAGGAATCAGGGGATAAATATGTTCAGGAGTGATGGACGTGTGAAGCCATCCCTCCCACTGCGATGCAAGGCGATGGGTCGAGAGGGTTTGTCCGGAGAGATCAAAAGGTCTCCCCCAACCAGTCTCTCCCGATCTGGCCTGCCACACAGATGGTCGGCAGACGCATCCACCCTCAAGTCCCGGACAAACCTAACCCCATGAACCCGGGCACCCCTGCTAAGTCACCAAATGTAGCGAACCATTTGGGGTGACCTGTGGCAGAGGTGTTGGTCATCCAATAAATGGTTCCCGGGGTGGCGGTACCCTTACCCGCCTCCCAAATTAAAATGATGGCAGTAGGAGTTTTTGAGATATTGTCAGATCAATTGTACCCTGGGGATGTTTAGGAATTATATTCAGGGCATTACGCAAGTAAGTTGATTCAATTTAGTCACTTGGAATTGGCCAATGTTTATTACATAATATGTATACAAAAGATAGATAGGCACAGAACGGTCTCCGATGTAATCCGAACGCACTTTAATCCAAACCTTAACCATTGAGACTTAGGCCCGGTATATCAGTTGCTCCTTATCCTCGCTAGAGTTTTTTTTTTACAGTTTTCAGGGTTATTTTGTCATGTTAATAACTCAGGTACGGGACATACGTCATTCCTATGTCCACCTACGTTAAATTATCGTGAAAACAAGCTTATGTGTCCAAGTGGCTAATTTCATATAGCCAGAGATGTGCAAAATGAGTACCCAAAACCCTTTGAAATGCAATATGGAAATGGGTCAAAACTTTCTCATTTGTAAATGCAAAATGGTTTTTAGAAAAGCATTTCAAATGCAAAATACCTATTTTAAAAATGCATTGAAAATTCAAAATGGTAGCTGGCTTGGCTTGTGATTTTATTGTATGACAATCATTTGGCATCAAAAGGCTGGGTTTTGAATTGTTGGACTACTTATTATCGCTATTGTTATAGAGACTATATTATAAAGAATGAACCTCTCGGGAGGGCGGCGGAGCCTCCAGGGTGACCAGGGTTCCGCTCTCTTCGCTGTGGATCTTGACGCTGCAGCCGGGAAGGGGGGTGCCTACGAAGCCTGGGCTCCTATCAGCCATGGACTCGTACGAGTTGCTGAGCGCCATGCCCAGCTCCGTCATGCCATACCTGTTGTTTACAAAATACCACTTAAAGATGGAGTGCTTTCAAATTTTAGTAGAATCATTCCACATATACATATGGCCCATTTCAGAGTGGTAGATTTTCTAGTGAATTCATTCATTCAAAATCGAAGCATATTGCTTCAAATTGCTTAAACCATGTTAAGAGACCCCAAATGAAGTCAGGTTCTTTCCAACCTTTCTCTTCCCTATCTCCTTCGCTTCCCCACATGGATGCCATAGTCCACTGGCTCCGGCAATTGGAACTTTTGTGCGGCATAATAATAATAATGGGATAAATGTAGAGTGCCATTTTTGTGAATTTATTGTAAGTTTCTAGGATCTAATTTTTTTTATTCACCAGATTTACAGGAACGGGTTTAGTTTTTCCCATAGGAAAAACTAAACCCTTTCATACACTTTTCCATATAAATGATCATCTAGTAAATCCACGTTATGCAAGTGTATTATATAAGTATAATTAATACAAAACAATACAAGAACAACACGTTAATCTACCAAACTATTAAATGGGAATATAATTCACCGTCTCCAGATATTTTCATATCAGAGGGTTCGGCTCTGTGGAATTTCTAATTTGACCGATAAATCCTACTGATCCCTCAATATAAATATTTAAAAAATCTTTCGTAATTCTACATGTATTTAAAATGACTGATTTTTGCATTTTTATATACAAATTCTTTGACAAATCTAATATGCCTAAATTTTTAATAAGAGAGCTAGGTATAATGCCAGTAGCCGAAATAACAAAAGGTAATATTTTTATAGTCTGAGAATGCCAAATTCTTTTAATTTCATTTCCTAAATCTGTATACTTTCTTATTTTTTCAGAAACAGATTTTTGAATATTACAGGAATTTGGAATAGCTACATCAATAATACAAGTTATTTTTTTAATTTTGTCATGTAAAACTATATCAGGTCTATTATGACTAATTGGTCTGTCTGTTAGTATAGTTTTATCATAGTAAATTTTAAAGAAATTATTTTCTAAAAATGAATTTGGTTCGTATTCATAATATGGTACTATATTATGACAGTCAATCAAGTTATGTTTAATTACCAAACTTTGGTGAATTATTTTTAAAACCTGATTGTGCCTAAATGTATACTCAGACGGCGCTAATATAGAACATCCTGATATAATGTGTTCTATAGTTTCCGGAAAAGCCATACATTTTCTACATAAATCATCTATTTGATTTGGATCTTTGATTATATGCTTCCTATAATTTTTGGTATTAATTACTCTATCTTGAATAGCAAGCATAAAACCTTCTATTTCTGCGCTCAACTCTCCAATACTCAACCATTTGTTTGACGAAAGTTTGTCAACATACGTTTGGTTGAGATAATTGAAGTGTTTTGCGTGAATAATTTTATTTGACCAGGAATCTAATAATTCCTGGTTGGTATTTATAAAAATGTTGGCATTCTCGTCGTATAAATTTAAAGGTGAAATATTTCTGTCTGCCTTGCAAATTATTTTATGCAGCTCTGAGCTATTAGCTTTTCTATGAAAAAAATTTCTTAACATTTCTACCTGATTTTGTTTTAAAGAAGTTATTTTGACTATACCTCTACCTCCTAAATTTCTAGGTAAATTAATTCGTTCTATAGCTGAATTTGGATGATGACAATTAAACTTTGTTAACGTAGTTCTAATTAATCGTTCTAAGCTATCTAAATCTGTATTCGACCATTTAATTATACCAAATGAGTAGGTTAATAGAGGTATTGCCCAACTATTTATTGCCTTTACTAAATTTTTAGCAGATAGATTGCATTTTAAAATTTTTCTTATCCTAGTTTGAAATTTAATCCTAATATCATTTTTAATACTAGTATGATCTAATCTATTCGATTGCGGGTATCCTAAGTATTTATAAACCTCATCCCCTTTCATACTTTTAATTTTGAAATTTCTAAATATACCCTCATCTCCATCTATAATTTTGCCTTTCTCTATATGGATCGTTCTACATTTATCTAGACCAAAAGTCATTTTAATATCATCTGAAAAAATTTTAACTACCTTAATCATTTTCTCTAAATTTGATTCAGAATTTGAAAATAATTTTACATCATCCATATATAATAGATGCGAAATTGTACTACTCTCTCCTGTATTTCCCTTAATTTTTATTCCAAACTTGCTTTTTATTAACATTTTGGATAGAGGATTTAATGCTAAGCAAAACCAAAGAGGACTCAACGAGTCTCCTTGAAAAATTCCTCTTTTTATTGAAATGCCCGGTACTACTATTTTCTTACCCTTTAAATTGATAAATAAATCTGTATTCCAAAATGACATAATATTTTCTAAAAAGCTAATAATCATTGGATTAATTTTATATATATTTAATACTTTGATAAGCCACGAGTGCGGGACACTATCAAAAGCCTTGTGGTAATCTATATAGCAAGTATGTAAATTACGTTTTTTATTTTGAATCTGTTTTAGAATTACAGAATCAATAACTAATTGTTCTTTACATCCCATATGTTTTCTGCGACAACCTTTTTGTTGTTCAGATAAAATATTTTTTTCATCTAAATGATTATACATTAAATCTGTCAAGCAAGAGGTTAAAATTTTATATATTGTCGGTAAACATGTAATGGGTCTATACTGAGAGGGATTATTAATATTTTCGCTTTTAGGCAACATATAAGTAACGCCCTTAGTTAGAAAATTTGGAAAATTTTGAGTTTGTCTAACAAATTTTGAAAGATGTTTTGCCAAAAGAGGATGTAACGTAGTCAGACGTTTGTACCAAAAATTATGTATCCAATCGCAACCCGTGGCTTTCCAATTATGAGTATTTTTAATAATTTTGGCTAACAATTCAACCGATATATCAGAAAAACTCATTTGTTCAATGTCTGAACAATTGAGTTCTTCATTTTCTATCCAGGGACCTGACTCATTGTGTTTTATATCTTTACCCCAAATTTTAGTCCAAAAATCGTGCATATCTGTTTTAGATGGCAACGGAATATTATTATTAGAAATAATATTTTTTTTATCGTCAAGTTTGGAATAAAATATTTTCTCATTTTTCTGGAATAATCTGTTATTATTTTTTTTATTATACGTATAATTATAACTTTTTAATCTACTAGCTTTTACACCTAATTTTTGTTTTAATAAATCCAATAAATCATTGATTATATTTTCATTATTATTACTATCAATGCTATAACCAAATTTTCTCCCAATTTCGTCTACATGTCTCAAAATATTCCTACTTCTATTTCCATTTTTATATTCTATTATTCTAGCTATGCTACTTCTTAAAAATACTACATCATTTTCTAATCTAATCTGCCATTCTGGTTTACTTTAACTATATGATCTATCATCAGAGGACTTTAATTCAATTCCTAACTTATTACATATAGTGATAGCGCTGGCATATACTATTGTATGAAGATCTAAAAAACTAATGTCCTCAAATATAATTTTTGGTAAAATTATATTATTTAAATCAAAAATTAATTTAGATAATTTTTTTTGACGTATGTAATTTTGGTAATTTTGGTCTATGTGTGGGCTCTACATCTATAAATCTAATTATATTATTATGAAGTAAGTTAGCTAATTCTACTACATTATCATCTACTAAGTTTAAATTTGCAATATTGATTTCCCTAAGATTATAAATAACATCTTCGTTATTTGAATCTACTGTAATATCATTGGTCATGTCTACTAGATTATTATCTAAACTATCTACATTCAATTCATCTAATATAACATTATTACTTGTATTAATTTGTTCTAAATTATTCCCCTGTTGCAATCTATCTGCTACTTCATTTTTTATCTGATCTAATGTAACTACAGGAATTAAATTATTTTTGAATATTGCCCGTGGTAAATTGGCGATAAGCCGCCGCATGCCGCTACGCTCTTAGTAGGCATATATTTTAAAAACTAAACTACAAATAAACTTGACTACCACAAGAACCATCAGTTTCAGTCGAAAAAGGCGGAAAAATATGCATTTAAATTTATATTCGTAAAAACTTTTATACACGTAATATTTATTTAATTCTCCGTTTTGACGCGGACGCCATATTAAATCTTGTCTGATCTTGTCCATAGAAACCAGTGAAACCACATAGGAAATTTTTTTCGAAAATAACGAACCATAAACAAAAGAAAAATCGTTCTACTTTTTCGTTTTGTACAGAGAGCAGTGCTTGTCTTGATATGTGTTCTAATACATTTTATTATAAAAACAGCTTCAAAATTCTCAATTATTAATTTTTGAATGTCGTCGGAGAACGTCTTATTTAATATACCTAACCAAACCTAAACTAATCTAATAACCTAAACTAAGAACGAAAGTAATAAAGGAACACGCACGCAAGTTTAAGCAAGATATACATCCCAGGTTTTGAATGGTTTGTAGGGCAAGCAGGGTTTGTCTAACGGGTTTGTGTAATTATTTGAATACCTAGAACGAAAAAAAAAGATACGCACGCGTTTTAAGTAGTTTAGCGGCTGCGCTAGGTTTATGTTACAAAAAAGTGCCCCTTTATAGCGCCTGCTCACGGCAAGGCAAGAAAAACATCCCAGTTTTCAAGTAGTTTAGCCGCTACGCTAGGTTTGTGTAACATGGTTTGTGATGCAAAAGAAAGTGCCCCCTTTATAGCGCCTGCTCACGTCAAGGCTAGAAAAACATCCCAGTTTTCAAGTAGTTTAGCGGCTACGCTAGGTTTGTGTAACATGGTTTGTGATACAAGTGAAAGTGCCCCCTTTATAGCGCCTGCTCACGTCAAGGCAAGAAAAACATCCCAGTTTTCAAGTAGTTTGGCGGCTACGCTAGGTTTGTGTAACATGGTTTGTGTAACATGGTTTGTGTAACATGGTTTGTGATACAAGAGAAAGTGCCCCCTTTATAGCGCCTGCTCACGTCAAGGCAAGAAAAACATCCCAGTTTTCAAGTAGTTTGGCGGCTACGCTAGGTTTGTGTAACATGGTTTGTGATACAAGAGAAAGGGCCCCCTTTATAGCGCCTGCTCACGTCAAGGCAAGAAAAACATCCCAGTTTTCAAGTAGTTTGGCGGCTACGCTAGGTTTGTGCAACATGGTTTGTGATACAAAAGTGAGTGTATTATTTAAAAAATAATAATTACTAGAAAAAAAACATGTTTTTTTACGTCATTTTATTTTCAAAACTTCGGTACTTAAATTAGTGTTTATCTAATACGCCCAGATTTCGTGATATCTTCAAAATCTTCTAGCCGGTCGTTATATATAAAAAAAAATTATCAGGACTACCAACATACCAAAGTGACAGTGATTACAAATATGGGCAAAATTTCACAAGACGAAGCTAATGTAATTAAGGTGAATCAAAAGAGTTTATTTAAAAAAAGTGTTTCCATCTATATCCAATAATTATTACTTAACATAACCTAACACAACCTAATTAATAGTACATTGATTTTAATTCGTCCTAAATATACTTAATTATTTATTTATTCAGAAAATTAAAATTTGTATGGTGCAACCCAATCTTTAGTTAGTACCTTCCTCGAGTGATTTCTTGCCATAGAGTAATCTTTTTTTAAATATTTATCGATTGGTACCCTGGAAATTGTTCAGCATTGTTCTATGCAAAATAATGTAATACGAAATGTCAGCCGTAACGAGGAATTACGTACAGTTTTTTTTTAATGAAATGTAAATTTAAATGCATGTTTTTCCACCGGTCTCGACTGAAACCGATGTTTTTTGTAGTAACTAAGTTTAAAAGTAGTGTACTTTTCAAAATCTGTGCCTATTAAAAAAGCGGCGGCTTATTGCAAAGTTACCTTGCCCGTTTTTGATCTGCTAATCTTTGTTCATTTACTATGGCTAACGGATATTTTTCTGAGAAAAGTAAATGTAATTTTTTTCTATACAACAGCATATCTGTTTCTACCTTGGTTACATAAAAATATGAACGGACGATGAACATATTGACATCGTTCGTCCATTTCATACGCTGCCTAGGAATACCTGCTTTTGTTTTTTGGGGTCTAAGATTATCATTGTTCATCTGTATAGATGACATAATACTCCCCTGTTCATCTCTGTTGGTTGCATATGACATGTGTCAAAACAAAACAACTAGAAAATGACAATATGTTTTGCTTAGTAACTACTACATTCCAGTAACCAAGTTACTGTCAAATAATTTTAAATCTGTCAAAATTAAATTAAACATTTCAATAAACTATCTTTCAACATTACTAATCTATAATAGATTATATTTTTAAATAATGTTATCAAAATAAAATAATTAAATATACTCATAAAATATATTACAAATTAATCTCAAATATTGTCGTTTACCTTGGTTACTGGGGCCTGACAAAATGAAAATTTTAAAATCCGTTTATTTAACTAAATATCCTATGGTTCACTGGCAGTCTATTTATTAGGTTATCTAATATACTTATTTTCAAATATTTATATGTTTCGGGATCAAAGCTAATTCTTTTCTATCTGATATAATTAAAAAAATCAGAGAGCAAAAATGCAAAACTAATATTTTAATTAATGAAGATAATATTAGCGAAAGTCAATCAAAAATCCAAACAGAAAAATCGGAAAAAGATACGGATACATCTGGGACGCGAAAAAAAAAAAAAACAAAAATAAAAATATCTAATTTTATTATTTAGAAACAAATACTGAAAACATACACCTGGCAGGTAACTTCCAATAAATATGTACACTTTTAATAGAAAGTTTATGCTTGGAGAAGGCACGCAGAGGACACTATATTTAAAAGTAGAATATGTTCAATTCAATAAA
This sequence comes from Limnephilus auricula, assembly GCA_951813805.1. NCBI lineage: Eukaryota > Metazoa > Arthropoda > Insecta > Trichoptera > Limnephilidae > Limnephilus > Limnephilus auricula. The sequence goes on from OX638408.1 coordinate 26,589,303, forward strand.
AAAAGAGTTATGGGTGGGTCACTTTGTCCAGGAGTCAAACCCTCCAACTGCTGTGTGAGGCGATGGGTCGAGAGAGTCCGGCTGGAGAGATCAAAAGGCCTCCCTCATCGTTATTCAGAAGAAGGAAAGACGCATCCGCCGCCAAGATCCAATCAAACTTTACATCATGAGCCAGGGCACCCCTGCTAAGTCACTAAACTTAACGAACCACTTGGGGTGACATATGGCACAGGTTTGGTTATGGAATAAATGGTTCCCAGTGTGTTGGTACCCATATCCACCTCCATAATAGTATAAATTGATTAAAGTTACCTTTCAAGCAATCTGTGTCCGGAGATCTCTTCCCATCTCTCAAAGACAGGTGCGGGAAGGGGGGCGGAACCGCAGATCATGAGCCGCATTCGGGTCTTCAGCACACCTCTGTAATTCAAATACATTTTTAGAGCTAGAGCAAAAACAGCAAAAAAAGGATAGACGCACATCTCTTGCCACGTGCAGAAAGGACGTGATTTGTTACTAGTTCACTAGCATTCATTGGTGACTGCACGCCACTTCTAAAGTCATACCGCTGAGAGCTGCTGTAATCTCGCTTTCTGTTACATGAGTCATTTATGAAAAGCAAGAAGAGGTTACAACAGTTACGTAATAACAGAGGTTAAGTAATTATAGGTTTTTATATTTGTTGTATGTATTTCCAATTTAATTATTTTTAAATTTGCTACATCAATCTGCTTTTTTATATTTTAGTTTACATTCATTAACCTCTTGAATGTCGGATGACATTTGGTCAAATGATGACCGTGTACCATAGAAAATTAATATCAAAGCATTCCGAGAAGCAGTACTGAAATTAAAAGCAACGTCTGGAATGATATTGGCGCAAGCGATTCTGACCTTGTCCTTGTACGGTTTCTTTATACACAAGGGTTAAAATCTCATTTTAAAAAAAATAAAAAAATCCCGGACGTCGGCGTTCGAGCGACAGATGTGATGTTAAGTACTTATATTTAGTAATATGTAAAATGGAGACTAACTTGACATATTCCCTGTGTCTGCTGTTGGAGGCAAACACTTTATCATACTCGGCTATCAGCTTGGAGTACATAGTTGGGACACCCATGAACACCGTTATCCTCGAGCTGTCTCTCTTCTTCATGCCCAGGAAGTGCGCCCAAACCTACAGCACAATAACAACACAATTAAACAAAAAGCAAAACAACCCCAGAGGCTGGGCCTGCTGGAGATGCAGGCCGCCAAAGTAGCCGAGGATAGGGAAGCCTGGAGGTGACCCCAACCAGAACAGGACAAGAGGAGGAAGATGAGATAGTAATAAATGGTGAACTTCAAACAGCGTCGCTAAGTAATTAAACCAAGTTCTGTAATCGTGGCGTAACCGTGCGTCCAAAAAATAATGTTACCAAATTAATCTTATTTTATAAATTAAAAACAACATTTTCTCCAAAATCACAAGAATTGCAAGTAGGAACTAAAATACCTATTTTCTTAATTATAAACTATATTATATTTTAATAACTCAGGTGCGGGGCATACGTCATTGCTATGTCTACCTACGTTAAATTGTCGTGAAAACAAGCTTATGTGCCCAAGCGGTTAAGTAACATTTTTCAAATTTTAAATAAGGAATTCTACAATTTGTTCAAAGAAATGTCACTATCTCCTTCACAATTCTTTTATCAACTTTTCACTTCAGGCAGGTAGGTATAATAATATTTAAAAAAAGAAAATGCAAAAATTTCACATTTGTAAAAAGAATCTTCACTGAACCATTAAAATGGACACCGTATTGAAACAGAACGTGCAAACTAAAATACCTCACAAGAGTCCCAACTGCTCCCGTCTGGAGCCAGTGAGACTGTGGCATTCCCAATTGGGGTATGTTATGAGGCTGAAGGTAAGTGGGGAAGGGAAGGAGACGAGGAAGAGGAAGGAGGGGAAGTACCCGGCTATTCAGATCTAGTCACTAAACACGGCTAAAGCCATTTCAAGCAATGTTTCAATTCTGAGTCGCTATGCTCAGTTAATCACTTCAAGGGCGCTTTGCATGGCTTATTTTATGTTGTAACCATTTTAAGAGAAGTATTAACCTCTTGAATGTCAGTTGACATTTGCCCACTTGATTGCCGTGTACCGTAGAAAATGAATTACAAAGAATTCCGAGAAGCTAGAATACTGAAATTTAAAGCAACGTCTGGAATGATATTGGCGCAAGCGATTCAGACCTTGTCCTTGTACTGTTTCTTTATACATAAGTGTAAAAATCGCATTTCAGTATTTAACCTCTCATCTGTAGCTAAATGAGAGGTTAAAACCAGTTTCTGATCTCAGGCAGGTTATTTCAAGAATAAAAAAGTAAAGTAGAGTAATTATAAAGAGATTAATACTTGAGTAGTGGTGTAGTGTACTGCGGGGTAAGAGGGGACAGAGAGATTGAGAACCGTTGAATTCAAAACTAACCGACGGAGAACTGAATCCGGACATCATCCGGATCTTGGCTCCGGCGCTCAGTCCGGCCAGCACACTGTTGACCACGCCGTGCACGTGGTGAAGGGGCAGGCAGTGCAGGAGCGTGTCGGTGGCATGGTATCTCCACGCAGAGTGCAGCGAGCTCACCTGCGCTGACAGCTGATCGAAGCCATGAACCACACCTGCAAATTTAAATTAAAATTACCTTAATATACCGCAACTGGGACTCGAACCCAGAACCTCTCGTCTTACCGGGTCGGGCGCCTCTACCAATTCGGCTATAGCTACCAAATATTTAAATGTCGTAATTTTTTGTGTAAAAATTGACAAATATAAAACGCCACTTGTATTGCAGTTAATTAAAATCTCCCAGTGGAACATGGACCTCAAGCGATGTCACAAATTTTTAGCCAATCACCGCTTTACCCTCTGACCTTGTTAAACCCATATTTTACAAACCTTGGTCTGAAGCCAGTGGCATCCCATTTGGAGTGGGGAAAGGAAGGAGATGAAGAAGAGGAAGGTAGGTAAACAACTGTTTATTCAGATCTGGTCACCAACACGGTTGAAGCTATTTCAAGCAACGCTTCAATTCTGAATGGTGGTCTTACACCAGGGCGATACTGAGAGTATCTTCCACTCTGGAACGTGCCGCAAATATACAATATATTATTTTTAATTAATTGTGAAATAAAACAAATTAATCAAATAAAATTTATTTGCGCACTCCGGGATTTGATCGCATGACCTTCGGATTGTGAGTCAAGAGCCTTACCCCTAGACCATGGAGGCTGGATTATCCAGCCAGTCGAAAGCATCTGGAGTCACTTGGTTCAGCACAGACGTACCTCTGGTAAAATATTGGAAGGGAATTTTCTACAATGTGTTCTGTTTTGAGTTAGTTCATATTCACACAAATCAGACTCCTTCAGAACCCATACACGATTCACAAAATAGAACTTGATATATGTAGCTATATACTACAGCTCTTTAATTTTTTGATTATATTTTCTGAATATGTATATACCAAGATTTACTGGTCCGCTATCAATAGAATAAGGTGCTCCCATGGCCGTTGTGCCCATATGATGCATAGATGGGGCCTTAAAGAGTCGGCGATGTGCGAATGCGGTGCGGTGCAGACCACCATACATGTGGTCAACGAATGCCCGCTCCATTCATTCCCCGGCGGGATTGATGAGGTCCACAGGGCGACGCCTGAGGCCCTGGACTGGCTCGCAGACCTAGATGTCCCCCTCTGACCCCCCCACCATACGAAAGAAGAAGAAGACTGATATATAACATATAAAAATACACACAATTTACTAATTACAAAGCTGTGGTAAAATATTTATGTAATGATAAACAAATTGTTATTCATAATAATTAACCTCTTGTTTGTCGTAAGCCCGCCAGCGATTGCGACAAAAATTTTTGCTTTTTTTTTTATGATTGCGATTTTAACCAATATGTATAAAGAAACTGTCAGAATCGCTTGGCAGAATAACAAACTTACAACAGAAATTACAAAGAAACAAGGTCAGAATCGCTTGTGCCAATATCTTTCTTGACGTAACAGTTGATTTGAATAATCTAGCTACTCTGAATATTTTTTTAAAGTAATTATCTGTAACATTCGGAAATCACGCCTTTTCCCGCTTTACCAGCTGCCAACTTTTGAAAGAAGTATCAATGTCATTAATTCTTCGAAAACACCTGTGAATTGTTGGTTTTCATGTAGGGTGTATATTCAGGTTTGAGAAGAAACAATAAAATTAATTCATATTCCTATAAATATATTATACCTTATTGTGGAAAGAATTACAGAGCATCAAGCACCAAAGCCCCTGCTAAAATCTAGACCTGTAGGGCGAAGGAGCCTGGGAAGACCAAAATTAAGATGGAACGACAACGTCCTCAAAGACCTACGTACCTTGGAGATTCCAAACTGGAGAGAACTAGTATAAAACAGAGATGAGTGGAGGAAGACTCTCGAGGAGGCCAAGACCCACCATGGGTTGTAGCACCAATTGTGATGATGATGATGATGATAAATATTATTTTTTTTATATTTGTTTGCCGAATGGGAGAATTTTTTTTTTTGCTAAAGTTAGCTATTCTTGTAACGATATTATCATGTAATATATATGAATAATAAGATACATTATCAGGTAAACAGAAAACAATTGCAAAAAACAATTCCTTTGTTTTTATATGGATATTTGACCAGAAGTCATCAAGGTAATTTCCGCGTGGTCTTTCGAAATATCATCGTAATTCGTTTGATATAACATAATCTACGTATATAACAAAAGATAAGAGATAAAAATGAGAGAGCTTATTATTTTCACATGCATTATATTTTATTGTGACAAGATAATGAACACTCCACCCACACAACTCTGGCACAAACTCCTTGCTTCATTCTCATTCATGCATCATCTCATACATACTCCTGTTATTCTGACTCTTAATGATCTGACAAGAATTTGATTCGCTTGGTTGTGCCATCAGGCATATTCTTACATATCTAATGAAATGATATAATTTTACAAAAAAATTATTTACCTTTTGGTTTGGCAGTAGTCCCACTTGTGTACATTAGAATTGCATCACTTTTAGCATAGAACTGCCCATCTTGAAACCCATCCAGGCTTAAAGCACCGGGTGCATCTGAAATATTTAAACGTACGTACATAAATGTTGTGAATGATTCTTGAAATAAATATAGCCTTCTTCACAACAAAATTCATCTTTATTTAGAACAGAAACTCTTATAATCAGGAATGAGTGTAGGATGGCCTGGAGGACAACATCATCTTTATTGTGTTCTAAAAAATTTAAAATCCCTGTTGCTAGAAACCTATCTGCTAGCCCACCTAAGTTCTGAACATGGAGGTGCAAACATATATACTACTGCCATCTGTCGGATAAGTCTATAACCTCTAAGTTACATATTACCTCTAGTCTACATATCTACACTAGAGCCATCTATGGCTTGTAAATCAAATTAACATTAACCTTATCCAAGCGTCTGTCGCACACGAATGTGATCCATGAGGTTTCACTAAATACATTGTGTCAAAACATGCCGCGTGATGGGATACAGTGCATCGAAAGGGACGGAGTTGTAAAGGTTAACATTTGAAAATACAATTGAGCACCATTGTAAGATTTTGTAGGTCCCAGAAACTGTGACAGGCTGGAATTGTTGAAAGAATGCGAGATGATAGGACACCAAGTGGAGGAGACTAGAGGCAGACCGAGGAAGAGATGGATAGACTATGTGGAAGAGGATTGGAGAACTGGAGGGAAGGACTGAGGACTGAGGATCTGAGTTTACGAGGATCAGCAAGCCCCGGTTACGACAATATAACTGTTAAAACATTAAAAACTGTACGTGAGAAAATCAGCAAACCAATTGCACACATAATAAATAAAAGTCTAGAGAAGGGTATATTCCCGAACAACTATAAGAAGACTATTGTCACCCCTGTTTTTAAATCTGGTGATGAAAAAATATCTCAAACTATCGTCCCATAGCACTCACATCAAACATAGCAAAAATCTATGAAAAAATTGTTAAAAAACAACTCAATAATTACATAAAAGAAAAAAAGATAATGAGCCCAAACCAATTTGGATTTAGGGACAGTCTCAGCACACAGGATGCGATTGCTAAATTAACGTCAACAATTATGCAAAAGTTAGACAATGGAAAAAAATGTCTTGGAATCTTCATTGATCTCCGCAAGGCATTTGATAGCATATCACATTCCAAACTCAATAAGAAATTAATGCAAATTGGTTTAGACGGAATAGTGCTATCATGGTTTCAAAGCTATCTAAAAGAGAGATTTTAATATGTCAAAATAAATAATACCCTAAGTGAACCCAAAACTTCATCTTTTGGCATACCACAAGGAACTGTCATCGGACCAATCCTTTTCATTATATATGTAAACCAAATGTTCACTCTTCCGATTGTTGGAGATATTTTATTCAATCTAAGTTTACCTTATTTATACTATAGAATTTGGATATATTTGTACCTATCTCTTGCTCATATCTCTGATGTCATTTCACAATCAAATGCCACAGTTAATTTGTTATTCTTTATCTAAAATGATTGCTAATATTTTCTTATGGTTCTAATTGTGTCATGTAACTACTGTTTATGGTTTATTTTACCGTAGAAATTAAATAAATAAAATAAATAAATAAAATAAAAATATCATATCTTATGCAGATGACACTGTAGTTATCACTAAAGGGAAATCATGGGAAGAAACCATGAGGCAGGCAAATATCAATATAAACATTCTCAAAACATGGTTCGACCTAAATTGTCTCTCACTAAATACTGAGAAAACATATTATATCCCTTTCTCATTGAAAGAAAAAAATGTAAAAAAAAATATTACAATTAAAATCCATTCATCGCAGTGTGAAAACGAAAAGGAATGCGACAATGCAAATTGTTTACCAATAACATGCAAAAATAGTATAAAGTACCTGGGTATCATAATAGATAGGCACTTAAAATGGAACGAACAAGTCCAAAATACGGTAACCAGAGTAAGAAAACTTATTTACATGTTCATTAGATTGAGAAACATCCTATCATCTAGTATGATTAAAACTATTTATTTCTCCCTCGCACAATCTATTCTACAATATGGTATAATCGGGTGGGGGGGGGGGACTTTCAAAACCAACCTTTTACCTGTAGAAAAGGCACAGAGGTTGATTCTAAAAGTCATTCTACGAAAACCATCTGTATTTCCAACAACATAGTTACTTAACTCCTTTAAAGTTCTCAGCCTTAATAAAATCTTCAAAAAAAAACTCATTATTACAAACCCACAAAGATCATTTCAATGATTCAATAACACTCACAAAAATAAGTAACCGGTCAAGATCACGTGGCAACTTAGAAATCCCTAAATTTAAAACGAGTGCTTATCAACACCATTAAGGTACTGACACATTTGCTTATTACAAGCCGGCTTATGAGTATGCTCTTTAATGAGCATGCTCACACAACTGTACACACTTGCTCATAAATGAACAGGCTTGGCTTGAGCTTTCTCATGAAAGAGCATGCTCAAAGCCAACAATTGAACACACATGCTCTTTAAAGAGCATGCTCATGTCAAATAATAACTGTCATCGTATCTATAGAGACAATTCCGTTCGCCCAGAACATCTTATTGCTTGCAACGCAATTATTAATTATTTAAGAAAATTATAAGGATTATAAAAGATTTTATTTTATTAACGCGGTTAATCACAGGATACCATATTATTTGTCCCAGCTCTCAAAGGTCTCATAGAAATCGTTGTATCTCCCTTACTATCATAGTGAGAAGTATGATTTAAATGGTATTGGAAAGATAATACAACACGCTATATATTCAAATCTAAAAGTAAACTACAAAAAAATAAAATGTACACCTTTTTGAAACCAAACTTTCCGATCAGAATTTGAATAAAAATTATGAAACTTTGTGAATTTTTAAAGTTTTTTTTTTAAATGAAATGACAAAAAAGTGAGGTTACCATTTTTAAAACTTTTTAAAGTTTTCATCCAAAAATGTTATATTTATAAAATTACATGGTTATTTCCAATAATATAATTTAAAAGCATATTTCATCACCTTTCGAAAACAGTTTTTAGTTTTCGGATACGTTAACAAATATTCCATTTATTTGGATTTTATCTCAAAGCGGGAATATTTTTAGCCTCTGACAAAACTCGCCAAATTTTTGAAGGGATAAGAAAATTAAAAGATCGATATGGGTTCGTAATCGGATCACTAGAAGAGCAAACCTTGGAGCAAGTAATCATTTGTTAGTAGAAATGCGAGATGTCAACGGATGTAAAAATCATTTACGAATGCTTCCACAGACATTTGACGAGCCACTCTCTAAAATTGCATACAAAAACGAGATACTCAAATGCGGAATGCTATTCCGAACTGAGATCGGATTGAAATGAGCATGCTCATAAGCCAGCCTGTCCACACATGCTTAGAGGCTTCCCCTTCCATCCGATAATCCAATGAGCATGCTCACAAATCAAACGTCTGTCGATTTGAGAGTCTCTTTTGGCTTCAAATGAGCATGCTCATTACTAGCAACGTCACTGACACACATGCTACTAGGTAGCAATTGCTACTAGGTAGCATGCTCTTTGGCTTCAAATGAGCAAGTGTGTCCGTAGCATTATACCTATCAAGGTATAAAATTTTTCAACGCCCTCCCATATAAAATAAAAACTGAAAAAAATTACAATGCCTTTAAATCACAAATCAAACAACTACTAGATCAACCCAACACTAACAATAAATTTTAAATTTCATAGAATAATTTTTTATATATCTTCTGATTATATGTAACCTATTAGTAATAATTGATCAAGTACTTTATTATAGTATTATGTACTTTAGTATATAATTAATTATTTAATTTCAAAATTAATAAACAAAAAAATAAATATATTTATTTTTTTCTTTTTTAACGTATCCTCCAAAAATATTCCATCAACATTGAACTACCAAAGGATTATTGTCACAACTTAATATTATGTACTGCTTATACAGCATTATCAGCTCCTCTACTCAACTGCTAGAATTCAAATCCATGTACCCAACACCTTTGTTAATAATATATAATACCTACCTATAAATTGAAATGTAATAATATTATTTTATTTCACTACATCTATATTCTTACTTTTACTTATCTATTTCTGTATATCCAACTTAGTAACTGATATGATACTCAATTCCACTATCAATGTATATTTGCTAACATCCTATATAAGTTTATGTATTTTCCTACCAAAAATTTTTTCTTCTTTTTTATTTTTTCTCTTACCTTTGTAATGGCACTCCTCCCCAATTCAAACACGAGAAATGTTTTCTTTATTGAATTGGGTAAATTCGTTACTAAACTATTTTATTGTAATTAGATTTTAAGACTTATGATTTTCTTTTGTAAATATATGTACCTAGGTATATCAAATAAAAAAAAAAAAAAAAGGACTGAAGGCGAATAATGGTGAGGAACCGCATCCAGTAGAGAGCATTTATGGAGTAAGCCAAATCCCACCCTGGAATGTCTATAGAGATGATTTTTTTATAGTGAAGACCTCACAAGAGTCCCAACTGCTCCCGCCTGGAGCCAGTGAGACTATGGCATCCCCAATTGGGGTATGTTATGAGGCTGAAGGTAAGTGGGAAAGGGAAGGAGACGAGAAAGAGGAAGGTGGGGAAGTACCTGGCTATTCAGATCTGAATGGTGATCTTCTTACACCAGGGCGATACTAAGAGTATCTTCCACTCTGGAACTGCCGCAAATATACTACATATTATTTTAAATAATTAGTTGTGAAATAACACAAATCAATTAAAATAAAATTTATTTGCGCACGCCGGGTTCGAACCCGCGACCTTCGGAATGGCAGTCCAACACCCTACCGCTGGACTACGCCGGTCGAGGCCATACAGATGATGGAATAAAGTTATCTGGATTCGTTTAGTAAAGCACAACCGGAAGAAATATGCATTTTCTAGAATGTAATAATAATAAAGTCAAAACATGGCTGAGAGATCAAAGCAATAATCAACTCACAAACATTATGAAGACGATGTAAAGACAACTCGCAACTAAATACAAAAGTTTAAAAAAGTACAGGCCGCCTCAGAACAGGAAACCCTAGTAAGGAGGACTGTGAAAAACACAAAAAATTATACTTATATTATACTTTATACTTACATAATGTACAAACTTTGCTATTGAAACTAATAAAAAAAAAAAAATAAAAAAAATAAGCCTTTTATTCTGAACTTCTGTTAGGTATATGAATATTAGATATGTTTTGTTTGTTATAATATATCCCGAAGCTCAGTTTGCCTCTTGGAAAAGGAATCTTTCTTAATAATTATTTTTTCAAACTGAAGTAAAATCTATCTAGATAAGGATATATCTGATCTGATAGAAAAGAAATAAGATTTCAAAGAGTTTAATCTTGGGTACATTTGATTAAAAACACTCATCAGAAGTGATCTTATCTGCAGCATGTATATGAAAAGAAGAACTACAGGTTGACAATTAACTTTGCAAGCTATCAAAGGAGGAACTATCGAAAGAACAAACAATTAAAAAAAAAAGATTTGTTTCGATAATTTATTCTACTGGTGTCTCCACCAATTGCAAATTTAACCATGTAAAGCTGAACAAGTATATTTTACCAGTATTTTCATGCAACAGGTCCAATAAAGCAGTTGATCGTAGTTCCGGAGGCAGGAACAGAGTTGTGGCTTTTGACTGCGGCAGATTTTTAGCGAGGGTCTGATCGCAGATAACCATAGACGCTCCGCTGTCCTGAAGATAGTGGTCTATCAACGGGGCGGGATGTTGCGGGGATAGAGGAACGGCTAAAAAAATATTTACATATATATGTATTAAAGCGGTGCTCACTTCATTTTTATTGGGAATGTTTGTTTTTATTTTCAAAAGTATTAAATAAAGAAATGCATGCCTATTGTTAAATTCAAGTGAATTCAACCATCCACATCCAGACACTAAATTGTGGTATAGGCATACTGCTGATAGCTTCATTGTAATCTCTCACTCTTCCTAATAAACAATGCATGTAACAGAAAGAGAGATTACAATGGAGCTCTGAATGATCTTAAGGATATTGTTTGCACCATGACTTGAATGGCAACATTATTTTTTGATTTAACAAACATTTAGCTTGAAGGAATCAATGGGCACAATGTAAATTTCAAGATGATTGACTCTGAAGCAATCATGTTTCAATTATTATAAGCAATAATTATTAGCCTGAAACACTCATCAATATTGAAAACTCTCCCGAGAAAAGATATGTGTCGCCGACGGGACTCGAACCCGCACCCCTCTGTTTGCCGGACAGGAGCTCTACCATTAAGCTACGGCGGGATACCTCCTACCCGCCAAATGATTCAATATATACCTAGTGTTTCATTCAACAATTATCGCTTATTATATTTCTTCACCTGCAAACAACCAACTTTATTTATATGAGAAAGGCATGTAAGTGCTAACTCTCTCACTAGGTGGCGTCGAGACATTACATCTACATTTTTTGGTGAAAATACTTTTAACTCGTCAAATATTAATTATTTTATAAATTGATAAACTAATGTTTAGGACAAGATTTTTTTATGCATAGCACAAAGGGTAACAATTATTATAAGCAATAATTATTAGCCTGAAACACTCATCAATTGATGAGTGTTTTTGTTTGCAGGTGAAAAAATATAATAAGCGATAATTGTTGAATGAAACACTAGGTATATATTGAATCATTTGGCGGGTAGGAGGTATCCCGCCGTAGCTTAATGGTAGAGCTCCTGTCCGGCAAACAGAGGGGTGCGGGTTCGAGGCCCGTCGGCGACACATATCTTTTCTCGGGAGAGTTTTCAATATTGATGAGTGTTTCAGGCTAATAATTATTGCTTATAATAATTGTTACCCTTTGTGCTATGCATAAAAAAATCTTGTCCTAAACATTAGTTTATCAATTTATAAAATAATCAATCATGTTTCATTATTGTAACATTAAAAAGATGTATTTACCAATGTTTCCCGTCATCCATATTGCCCACTGAGTGAAAACATGCGATGAGTCCCCGTGGCACAGGTAGGCTATTGTTTTCTGCGTTTTACCGCCTAAAAATATTTAAAAACAAAAAATAAAACATCAAAATTATAATGAAAATTAAGAAAAGATACAGCTAAAAAGGTAGGTCTACCATTCATCAATTCATTACAAACACAACAAGTAACAAACAAACTGATCTTTATTGAAACCAAAGTTTGAAGTCAAAAGTTTCTAAATTTTGAATATAAATTTTACATTTTTATTTACTTCATCAAGTATACTGATTTTGGTTGTCTGTATGTCCTGCGTGAAATCTGGTTCCATGAACTCAAATTTGCTTTAAATTTAGGTGTCATTTTCAAAATTGGAACTGATTGTGTGAAGAATTTAGACAAGCGATAAAGTTGGAACTAATTCGTCAAAGAATTCAGACTATCTTCATTATATTGCGTATTGCTCATCTCACTAGGTCTGAAATGCTGAGATGGTAATGGAGTGGTTGTTCAGCTAGGTATATGTCATATAAAAAGACAAGTAGATTACAAACGCAACACAAATACATACCCCTCTTACTTGTAATCACGGTGTAAGATCAGAATACATAATGAAAAACTTGACTTGGGTATGGTTAACACAGCCATCAAATCTAAGCCGGTTCAAAGAAACTATTAAGTAAGACAGTTAATGTTTTTGAACATGTCTGATGTATAAAAAAACTTATTAACCGCTTTACTGCAGATCTCCGATTCAACAATCCATTGTTGCACCTACAATGTGCTAAATACTTCAGATCTGTCACAGCAAACCATGAATTGCTAACCACAGTTCATTGGAGGAACCTTTAATCATTAAAATATAGTACATATTAGTAAGCTGAAAGGTAGCTGAGGCGAAAAGTATCAGCAAAATATCTTTTTACTAGGTTTTGGATTCCTTGCAAAAATTTGGAATATTTCTTTCACCTTAACCTTTACTTCTTCTTCGTGTGCCCTATCAGGTCCCCCTGACGTTGGAAATTACTCTGGTAATTATGTCTCTATCTTGCGCTGCCCGGAATAGCTCCTCCACACTTCTAATGCCGGTCCACTCTTTTACATTTCGCAGCCAACACGTTTGTCTCCTACCAGGCCCTCGGTGACCCTCTATCTTGCCTTTTAATACTAATTGGAGCAAGTGATATTTCTCCCCTCGAAGAATGTACCCAGATATGCAATTTTCCTGACTTTTACTAATGTGAGCAGTTCTCTATTTGTTCTAGCCCACCTGAGAATTTCTATGTTGGTGATCATGTCTTTCAATGGGACTTTGAGCATTCTCCGGTGAAGCCACATTTCAAAAGCCTCTAACCTGTTCATGGTATTTACTTTCAAAAACCATGTCTCACATCCGTACTGCAAGATCGACCACACATAACATTTTAACATTCTCTGCCTTAGTTTAACCTTTACAATGCCGGCTGTTTCAACGCAGTCTATCCCATCAAACTGAAACTTCATGAATCACATGTGTGACATCCGTGTATGGATTGCCATCAATGGATCACATATATATGCGACAGCCGCATATAAATAAGATTGGACCAGGGTGCGACCCTTGTGGGACACCACTTGTGGCACTAAAATGACATGATAAAGTCAATAGGTCAGGTTAAGTGGATGAATTAATTACCCAAAGCATCGTTGATTTGATTGGATAATCCCTTGGCAGCATTGAACAGACCCCTGTATGTGTATTCCCCGGAATGATCTTGAATGGCAACACGTTCATCGAAGATTGTGGCCAATTTGAACACCGGTACCACGCCACCTGAAAAAATTATAATAAATAATCAAAGCCTATATATATAGTCTATAGGCTGCATACCTCTGATAGCAGCCCACGGTGGAATTCAGATCAAGACAAATCCTGATTTGTGGAATTATTCAGTCAGCGATGAATTAGATCTCTGAAGTGTAGGCTAAAATTTTGAACTTTGAATAAAAATAGAATTTTAATGTTTCTATTTTTGAAACTGATAATTCGTGGTGGAATTCCATTATAATATTATAATAAAACAAATTTAAAACTTTTTCCACTTTAATTCAAATGGAAAATTAAAGTGGAAAAAGTTTTAAATTTGTTTTATTATAATAGAATTTTAATGTATCTTTTACCATCTCTCCTGATGTAAATAGTTGTTTCTTGTAGTAATTAGCTTGAAACAAAGTCTAATTTCTAAAATCTGTGCCCACTAAAAGTTCGGCGGTTAGGTACATATTTACCCTAATTTATTTATATATTTTTAGTAATAATGTTGCACAACTTTACTTGTATATTTCAAATGTCAAAACATAACCCACCTGCACGTATTTCCGCGTTGAATTTCTCAACCGTTTCATTGGCGATGTTGGCCTTTGCCGAAATAAATCGCAAATTTGCATTTCGGACCCCAGCCTTCAAAATATTGGTCGTAAGCATTATCACAGACTCCCAGAACAACTTTATTTATGACTAGAAATTTTCACGGGTACTTATAATTTTATTGGTTACAACTAATACTACGTTACATTGGTACTCGATAACCGCTGAGAATGATGTGCTTAGGTGCGATAAACATTTGTATAAGCGTATGTTTCGATTAATCTCGTTTCTGACGCTAATAAATAAAAAAATCTATTAATATTATCTGAAATGTAAATAAACTTCGACTTTGACAGTCGCCGTCAGATAAAATTCAGAATTCCTCAACACTTTTTTCTATGGAATAATGGAATAGATTAAAAAAAAAAAATTTCAGCGACATGGCCATACATTTCGTCAAATAAGATTAGAAAATATTGAACTGGAACTAAAAAATTTTAGGCTGGCAACACCAATTTTACTGTCAAACTGACAATGACACTGGTTATGTAGAATACTGTAAGTAACATTAAAATTTTTTTTTTTTTTTATATATAAATATTTTTAGTTTTTTTAGAAATTTTAATAATAACAATTTTAATGCGCTTTGAATAAATATTTTCATATACGGATACATGTTTTAAGTTTGATTTTATTTTATTTATGTAGATATACAATATTGTTAGCTTTTTCGTTGTTTGTTTTTGGGGTGTTATGCCGTGTTGTGCTACCTCCTTCTTTAGCCGACGTTTCGGACAGCGTTGCAGTGTCCATCATCAGGGCAGATCATGCTTTTGGCCGTGAAAATCTAAAAAACGTATCTAATATTGTTAGCTATCATTGTTGTATTTTTTTCGCAGTTAATTCAGAAAGTACCATCAGACGAATTGTCAAGGAGAGCGAAACAAATGGGGGTAAATTAAATTCGAAACTCCAGGCAAAATAAAAAGGGTCGCACTTCGAAAGCTATAGATAGTTTTGACATCAGTGCTATTCGTCATAAAAGTACATTTTTTAAGGGGATTATCTAAAGCCTAGGCAACGCTGGGTACTTCAGCTAGGTAGTATTAAATAAATGTGAGCAAATTCCAAGCTGCTTTTTATTTTATTACAATATCGTTATTCTTCATTGTGTTAACACAAAATTGCAAAGGGATAGTATACGTATCGGCAAATCTAATTTTGAGATGAGTGGGTATCTATGATTCCATGTCTAATCGGACTATTGGCGCGTTCTGACGCTTCGATTTTTGTTGACCAACTTTTATTTTACGAAAAAAGTTGAACAAGATTTTGTTCACACGTATCAATTTAAGTTGAACCGATTTTGGCATTCAAAATGGCGTCAACTGAAATTGTTAGTGCGTGCGACTCCTAATTTCTGATGTTCTGTGAGAGGAGCTGGAGATTATGAAAAAACAAAAAAAAACGTCGTACTTGGGTGAGAAAATGGATCATGAGAAGGAGTGAATAAGGCGCATCCAACACAATTTCTTTCAAAATAATATTATTTACATTTAAAAAATAATATTCTATTTTTGTATACTTCTTGTTTTGATCCCAAAGACAGGGATGGCTTTGGTACAGATCCATAAATCTGAACATTAAATCGTCCGACCATTTCAGATATTATTCAGGTAGGAACTAGTACCGAATAAATGAAACGCCTGACGTTTACTTTTTCCCGCGAGTAACTAAAAATGATTAGCGACTTGAAACATGTCAGACGCGACGATTCGATGTAAAACTCGAACGATTAGTAAAACCAAAATGGCGATAGTCATACTTGAACGACAAAAGTAGACGGGCTATCAACTTTCGCTAGCAACAAAAAAAGTTGATAACTTTGTTGACAAAGTGTTCACATGTGTCAATTAGCTTTCAACTGTCGAGTTGACCGACAAAAATCGCCTCGTGTGAACCGGCTATATGAGATCTCAGCGTCTGAATTCCCATAGTAAATTTATTCAAACACGATACTTCCTCACGTGATAATTCATCACATCATAACTCACATTAACCCACCCTTCCATTTCCCCGTCTCCCCCCCTCACCTAACCTAACCTAACCTAAGGTTAAAAACCTCAATTATCAGTTTTCCACGCTTCGAGACATGATGAATTAACATCCGATGAAAAGTTTGTACTCAATATTCATACACTTAAAAAGTTTCCGCTGAGTAGACCGGTCACCGGTATCTATATTGCAATGAAAAAATATTTTTACCACTTTTATGTGTGTTTGTTTTTTTACAAAATGTAGGTTACACAGCTTTACATTTCCACCGTTTGTTATAATTTTAGTATTGCCATTTGAAGAACAGTAGCGCCTCCTACGTTTTCTACTCTTATTTGATAAAAATATTATTATTATATTAAGCACGGTACATACTCGACGCTCACATACAAAGATACTGTGTTATAAAGTATATTTTCTACTGACACACTACGTTATAAAATATTTCTTCCTACGGCAGGAGAAGGGGTCAGTTGAAATCGGAAGCGGTCGAGAGAATATCGTTTCTTTGTACTGGATATGTCAACTTGACAGCTCCGTGCATGTTCCGTGTATTCAAAATGACCCCTCTCCTGTTTACGGCAAAGGGCGGTGAGGGGGGGGGGGGGGGGGTCGCATAACTTTCTGATATCGGTAGCGAATACGAAAAATAACGCCGATTAGCGAAGATTCAAACCTCGCTTATAACACATCATATTTTTACGTCTGGCGAGTCTGTCTGTATGGGATTGTATGGCGAGTGTTATAAGTATCTTTTTGATGTGAGCTGCGACTCTGTCGCTACCTTTATTTTTCTTACTCTTAATAAATGAACAAACACTGATATGGCCCAAGAAAATGTTTAAGGTTTGCTATGGGTTTGCTCATCGAGATGGTAGAACAGTGATAGGCTAGAAAGTCGTGACGTAGCTAGAAGACCATTTTCCAGTGGTAGATTTAAATTTTCGGCAATACAAGTTGTGAATGCATTTGCAATGATCTATTATTAGTAGGTTGGTAATATTATACTAACTAATGACCGGAATAAATGGGAAAATCCCAGAAATATTTGCAGTGTAACTTATGCATTGATGATGTAGAATCGAGGTAATGAGCGCCTTATATAAATTGGCTTTGAAGACATTCAAATTGAAAGTCTCATTTCGTTATTTAGTTCTAATAGATAACTAACTGAGACTTTCAAGTATCACAACAAAGATATTACAGGGAAAGTGTCGAGAATAATAATAATAATTGTTTTCAAATAATTGTGGCAGATCCTATCAGCATCACCTCGGTGAAAGTCATGAAAGATCACCATTAGGAAGTGTATGTATTTTATTAAAACTGCATGTTGTTTATTAAAATTTCAATAGGTAAAGAAAATGGTCATCTTTTCCACGGACCACAATTTTCACGCAACCTTTAAACAACAACTTTCGGGAAAGCCTACTAGATGTCGCTTACTCAATTTAGCCGAGAATCAGACAATTTTTAAATTCAAAGATTTTTCCTTTTCAAATACGCCATGAGAAAATGTTTCGATTTTTTTCAATAGAGTATTTCCAAAACACTAATAAATAGACATCGGATTATATGCACTAACAAAGTGCCAAAATATGCATGCAAATATGCACTAAAAACTCTTGATATGCCCAAAATATGCACAATGCTAAATCAAAAAACCATGTTTATATATATATATATTTTTATATATTTTAATTAAAGACGGTACAAAAACAGCGAAATATTCTTAAAGTTGTGCAGAGTTCTTTGACAATATACAATTTAAACATTTTATCTAAATTTTCGATCGCAAATTTGTGACATTATTTGTCACCCAGTATTAATTTTGTACCTACGCCGAAAACGACCTCTCTACGTCAACTGACGTCATTGGACAAAACTTATAATTTGGCGCCATTTCCGGAGATAACTATTTAGGCAGGGTATCTGTGCCATTGATGTAGGCATTTAATGTTCTTCATGTCTTCAAGACTCGGGTTTTTAAGCAAAATAGGTCTAACTTTTTACGAATCCTTTCTGATATTGAATTAGGAAGAGCGTTGGCGAGTTCGATCACTGTTTCCAGTATTTCTATTGATTTAAATAGGGGAAGGTTTTTCGTTTCCAATTTTTCTATGGCATCTGGTAACTTGTGGAAATGTGTTGAGATGAGGGCGATATTCTGTTTAATGGATGCGCCTTCAAATGCTAGCTTGCTTGATTGAATTGCAATGGCCTCAGAACTGTCAAATTGATCAATGAAACCAACGAAATATGCACGATTGGGAAAAAAGGGTAAAATATGCATTAACGCCGTAATTAGAGAGTTATATGCATTTGCATATGCAAATATGCAAATGCATATAATCCGATGTCTACTAATAAATAATGCTGAGAGGATTGTCTAGAAATTTTTAATCTCACAATCTATGAAAAATATTGTGAAACCCGTTCTAGCAGATGTTCAAAGATAAATTAATAGATATGTATCTCCGGTGAGTCAAATAAGAATGAAGTAGCAAGTAGAACTCACGACGTCTGGGTGGGACCCAGACCCGATGTCAACTCGGCGACTGGCTGGTCTAAATATATTACTTTTATATAAATGACCGGTGCATATAAATTTTAAATAATTTCTAATTCGGAACATAAAGTAAAGTTTCTTGATCATTGACTGAGTGTAGTGAAGTACTGTCTTGTTTTTATTATCTCTGTAAATTTGTTTGTAAGTTGCGTTTCCGTTTCAAGATAGTGGCCATTTTAATGATTTAGTATTTATTTTTTATTTTTTAAATTGTGAAATTTTCGTGCTTATTTGGTCTTTCTAATAATTGTAGTTTCCAATATTATGGTACCCTACCTGCGTGAAGAGACTTAAAAAAATGCCGTTGAGACAGTGACGTTTCTTTGGGCAAATTGGATAATTCCTTATTTGAAATATAATATTTTATTATTTTACATTTTATTGATAGATTAGCAGTATTTAAAAATAAAATAATTTGGAAATATGGGCCTCACTGCGATACAATAAAAGTATAAAATATTGAATAGTTCTAATAATCCTTCAGGAAACTTTACTAATGAAGTCAGCATGTGTTGAAAAGCTAAAGGTAAGGTAAGGTTAGGTAACCACCAAATAAACGTAATATTCTTTCCGAGAATACACCCAATATAAGCATTGTTTTTCAGTTTGTACAACTTGCTAACCATATAAAGATAATAATTTTCTATCTACTAATTTACCTATTAAACGCCCGTAGGGCTTTTACAAACATAATACAAGTCAAAATTTTAAACAATGCAGAAATATAATATCGTGGGGTTATTACTACAATTAGGTAACTCTAAAATGGGAAATTGTATTATAAGATGGTAATATCAATCTGATAAACAGGCTTTTGTATATTCATATTGAAAAGTATTGTTAAATCGTAGATCGGTGTGTTGGGAACCGTAATAATTATATTTTGAAGATAAGAAAATGGCTAACCATTTTTTAGGTATTTATTTACAAAAAATGATCGACGTATCTCGTTGTTACATACAAAAATGCAACAAAGCAAAAATTCCACACATTTTAGTGCTACAACTAGCTAAGTCTAGTTGCCTAAAGCGGGGTCTCCTCCGACGAAAACGTTTACACACTTTCAGCCTTACTAAAAAAAAAACACTCCGCGGCCGTTAAACGGTGTTTTTGTGAATCTTTAGATTTGACAACGCCGTATTTTCTTGTTCAAATTGGAGTTTTCATAATAATCCATTAGGTGGTGTGATTGATGCGCCTGCGCATTGCTTTCCCGCTGAAACAAAAAAAGCCGCGGAAATGCAGAAAAAAGTCGGTCGCCAGTGTGTGTGTGTGATTAAGATGATATTTTCGTTAATGATTTCAATCCTTGACTAATTCGCACTTATTTTCATTTACGCAATATATTTACTATTAATTTGTGTTGTTTTTCGTTAGTTTAAGTCAAATTGTGACACTAAAATCGTGTGTTCTAAATTGATCTGTCAGAAAATGGTTCTGTAGGTTATATTCAGAAATAATTTGCATTTTAAGATCTTTATTTTATTATAAATTCTTGAAAGTGATGTTTTTTGGTGACTAAAATGTCTAATACATATTTTAGTAAACGTATCATTATCAGTAGATACAATAATGTTACAATAATGTTACTTATTGTATTACACGATACTAATTTCTCATACAGCAAAATAATATTTTAAATTTTGAAAAACAGTATATCAGTAGATACAATAAATACGTTTCATGTTACTTATTGTATTACACGATACTAATTTCTCATACAGCAAAATAATATTTCAAATTTTGAAAAACCATGTTTATTATTAGTATAGTAAGGTTATACCGTTGGTCGTTGGCAGATTTGTTAAATTTTCAAACGAAATATTGTATTACACAACACAAATTTCAATTCATATAATCATTCAGTAAAATAAATCGATACATAATCTAAAGACACTTTTCAGAATTTTAATTTTAGTTAAATTAAAATCATTAAAAAATAAATCCGAGAATGTGTTAACTAACTAACTATCTAACAATCACACCGTTTCTCCGCAGGGGTAGGCAGAGAGGACGGACCGCCAAACAACTCGGTCTTGGCATACACTCCTTGCCTCATTCACATTCATACATCTTATCATACACGCTCTTCTATTATTCTGACTCTTGACATGGCCCGACTCATGTATCTGATTCACTTGATCGGGCCATGTCTTCCTAGGGCGTCCTCGACTTCTTCTACATTCACATTTGCGTCATATATTCTCTTGACACTCCTTTCTTCATTCATTCGCTCTACATGTCCAAACCATCTAAGCGTCCCTTTCTTGAATTTTAGAATGTGTTTTGTGACGAAAATACGTTTGTCTATTTATTGGGTTTACAGACTAAAATATTTCAAAATTTTTTACACACTTATTTTGCTTATACATTATTGAAAAATCATAAATACTTGTGATCAAAAGTACAAGAAGTACACGATATTAAAAAATGTATCATCACGGGTTTTAGCATTTTATTGCTTACTTGAATCTAGGTATATATTAATTCAAATATTGAATGAAATAAAGTCGATATTGAGTTATTAGTTAAACTTTTGGGTACGGAGAATAATCAATCTTTCTCATCAAAACCACACTTGTACAGTTGCAAGGGCACGATCGCAAGTTGAAATTTCAATTCTCGACCTCTGGTTAATGGGTCCTAATAATATTGTTGGTTATGTTGTTCATTTGTATTTATCCTTAAAGCGTAATACGATTAGACTTCAGATAGATGTATTACCTAATTAAAATATTATGTAACGGGAATGAGTGATCGGTCTAATATTTAAATATGTGGGTAAACCAGAACGCAGACATAATATTTCAAAATAACAACAACAATAATTTCTCGACACAAAAACTTATTGATAAGGGAAAAGGAAGGTGTATTTTACAAATTTCAAAACCATCGATGAGGGTTACTTTAGCCCTGGGGGTATCTTTAACCCACATCGAAAAACAGTTGTATAACATTATTTTAATTTCTTTCTGTAATGTTTCTTTCTGTGATGCAGCTTTCTCATTTGGATTGTGAGAATTTCTATTTCATGTTGGGAACGACTAAAACACATTCGAAAATGTTTTCCGTTTAGCACACTTTTAGCATTTTCCTAACCCGGCGTCATAAGGGATGGGTCAAAATGACCCAGCGGGTTTTAAACTGCTTGTGGTTTTATAACTACAAATGCGATGTTGCCGTTATTCTCAGTAGTTGGAGATTTTGACTTTCTTTAAACGTTTTTAATGAGAAATCAGTCTGACACGCGAGTTACACGTGCCGAAAACTGAAAAAGGTGGTAATAACCCTTCCCCTTTATTTTATCCAAAGATTAGTTAGTTTAGTTCCTAAAAGTGCCATTTAAATTAAAAAAAAATATAAAAAAAGTGTTTAGTATGATTAAGCCATAGTAAGATAATTTTGTTAACTTTAATTAAATGGTATGTTTATTGGTTAAAAATAAAAATAAAATACATATTTATATTACATATTTATATTTGTTGAAATAATGTCATGTTTTATTTCCTTAATAAAGTGCAATATATATAAACAAAAAAACATAAATATAATGAAATACCTGGTGTTGAGTGGGTCATGATGACCCAACCCCCACGTACTTGTATCATACTTCCAACCCCATGACGCCGGCTCAAAGGTGGAAATTTGAATGGCTTTCAATCATGCCATCAAGATTTCATTGTTCAAGCTTCCCTTCTCTACAATAGCACGAAGTTGATAATATAACGCCATTACGATAAGTACAAAGCGAAGATTTGTTTTGAATTTATCCTTCCCAGTAAAATATTTTCAGTGAGTGAAGGCTAACGTAATTTTTGCTAATGGAATTTTAAGCCTCTTCAATTAAACTTCACCTCATAAATTTCTAGTATCTTTTCGTGGTTTCTGAGCGTCCGATTTGGAAATTTCCCGCCCTCGTTATAAAACCATTCTTCTGAATTTTAACATGGAGACGTGTAAACTGATTACAGTACTATACCATTCAGTAATTAAAATCATCTATATTCGGGTTAAAATTGAATATTTTCTATTTCTGTTGTTATCTATGGCGTACCTACTTGATTATCCTACAGATACAAACATAAACTTCTCAATTTTTAATCACAAACCGTAAGGCGATCCGCTCATTGAGGCAACTGAAAACTGTCAACTGGCAACTGTCTTTGTGTGACATTGTGATGGCCCGCACACTACACAATCACTCAAAAACCCGTTGTCAATGGTAACGCTAGCGGTGACTCGCGACTCGCTCTGCTGATTGCCGTGTCAGCTGTCATCTGATTGTTCTTCGTCTATGGTTAAACAAGATTTTTGACCAATCAAGACATAGAAGCTAGCCGGTTTTAGTTTAATTTCAATTGCCTCGTCAGCGGAGCGCCTAAATACTTCGAAGGATTATTAAAAAAAAAATTGAAGTCCAAAGGGTGATGGATGAAGGATATATTCGTGGCTGAACATTCGTAAGGAGAAGAACATGGTAAGGTTAGAATTGAGAAAGAGCTGTTTCGTAAAGCCGAGGGCAGAAAAATATTTTACAAATTTGTGGTTGATATTCTTAGAAGAATTATTTAAACCAAAGCCGAAATAGATATTATGTTTTCATATGCCGCTTAAAGTGATAAATAGCTGTGAACGAGTATGCTGATGTAATGGAACCTCTGTAAAAGGAAATCTGAACACTTGTGGCACACTAATTAAAACAATTCCCATGGAAATGAGGCGGAAAGATATTTTTGTCTAATAATTGTGTTTATGGAATTTTTGGCACATGTTTTCCCAAAAACCGGACCCCTAGAAATCTAATACGACATGGTTGGTATTCCCTAGAGTTTGTTATGTTGTGCAGAATTCACACCTGGATCTTTCCGGCGAGCCGATCCTCCCGTTTCGACGCAGAATTAACGCACGGACGGCAACCCATGTGACTAACAAACTAACTCGCAGGGGTAGGCAGAGAGGACGGACCTCCAAACAACTCTGCCTCGGCATACACTCTTTGCCTCGTTCACATTCATACATCATCTCATACATACTCTTCTATATTTCTGACTCTTGACATGGCCCGACTTAAGTATCTGATTTACGTGCCATGTCTTCCTCGGGCGTCCCTTACCTCTTATACCTACTACTTATAACATACGTGAACATTCGAGCGGCGATCATCTCATACAGTGCAGGTATGTCTAGGGAAACTTCCATACACCTAGATAACAATACTTTTTGGGGACAAAATCTAGGAAAATTGTAAATTTTAGTTTTATGGTTAAAATTCTCGAGCCAATCTGAGGAAATTTCAAAATAGTCTACGAAAGTTCCGCTTAGTGTGGCGGTAGTAAGAGATTTTCAAATGTTGTTGGGTTATTCGTAACCAGGGAATGTTTGTCTTTCTTTTAAAAAAATATTTTTTTTTTTGAAAATATCTAGAACCTAAAATAAGCACCCTAGAATATAAATAAATATTCAGGGGAATTAAATACTTGAATACCTTATACAAACTCATTCTGAAATCTAGAGAAGTTTTGATATGTACCTTATTTTAGAAAAAAAATAAGTTTTTAAATACAACCACTCTGCGTGAGATTGCGAATGAGATCATGCTCAGGCACCCTATCGGCTGCGTACATTCACACACGGAACGATCCGCGATCTATCCGTCGCTGGAATACACGGGCGTGTGTAAATTATTGCCGAACATAATTTATAACAATGTGGTTTTTGATCTAACGATCTAGGATAAAATCATATCGGGGTTATATCTTGAGAGCTCATTCTATAGATTGGAAAATTTTTTCGATATTGTACAAATACATTTAGGGAAATTTCGTATTTCTAAAAGGAAAGGGCGTATTTTTGCAAATCACTCGCCGTACAAACCCAATGCGAATGTATGGCGAGCGATATGCTTAAATAGGCCAAGTCAAATGATGCTAGCGTTTTTATAGCCGTGTCTGTCGGCCCTATTATTGTTTCGGTTGAATATATAGTTCATTGTTACCGACATTTTGTCTAAGCCTTGGACGGAATATGTCATCGTACGTAGACCTCAGTAGAGGGTCTTCGTGAGTCATCGAAGTATTTTATCATTATAAATAATTACTATCTATCCTCAAAACGAAATTGCATGAAAACCAAAAGGATAAAAAATACTTGGATGTCGAATAAATCCAATCAAATTTCCATCTAAAATAATGAATCTCACTCTTTTATTGTGTTGAATGAATCAGAGATATAAGTCGGTAGTAATAATGACTCTGAATTAGCCATCATTAATTTATTAGAATTTATCTACAAATATATTGTTATTAAAACAGGATTGAATACATTACATAGGTAGATACAATACTACAAGGTTCGCAGGTAAATAATTAAGATTTTTGTGTCGTTAATATTTCAAATAATTCAAAAAACTAGTCAAAAATAAATTAATCAGAAAAAAAGAAAAAGTTCGCCTTTGAATATTTGCCCACTTCATCATTTTCCCTCTTCTAACGACCATGTAATTCCCTAATTAACCTCTCTCCCCTACTCCTACCGATCCACTCCTTCAACAATTATTCTTCTGCGATTTGGATTTACCTCCCCCCCATCCTCTAACCCTTCTCATAATGTTAATCAATAATACTTTATTGAAGTAAAACTTCTTTACGCACGCTTGACTTGGGAGGTAAGCTGGCGAATGCGTGACGAGAGAGTTACGAAAAGTGTAGTGGGGCGAGGCAAACGGGCTGTATCACACTGTAGATTTTTTTTATTTATCTCATCACAAAGTAAAAACCTATCTTTTAGAAAAAAATTAAAATATTTGATTTATTAATGGTCACTGATGGGCATCATCAAAAATTAATAAAATTGCACCACTAGTTAGTTTACGACGAATCTCACGAACGAAGGAGTATTGTTGTCTACACCGATAACATAAGAATTAAGGTCATGCTCTGTAAATTGAGATCAAATAGAATTATGACGTAACGCCCTTACTATCATCTTTTGATCCTCTGTTTCCCTGATACATCCTCAAGATAAATTACTTCGGAATTAGATATTTAGCGTGGGTAGATCTAGGACTTTGGGAATTAAATGGCTCTCTTGCTAAACGAACACATTATGGGAACCATATTCCATTCTTTGGATTCAAAACTTTTTCCGAATTATAGCTTCAGATGCACTTATAGTGGACTGTAAATACTAAAAATGAAATGAGACGAAATTGTGTTTTCTGGAATTGGGTGATAAAATGTGTAGGAAAACAAGGTATGCAAGGAAAAGGGATAACCAATCACTTACTACAGTAGCTCTGCGAAGGAACACACGACATATCCACAATATAGTTATATAACAATTATTATAAGCAATAATTATCAGCCTGAAACATTCATCCACATTGAAACAATCTTCCGAGAAAAGATACATGCCGCCGACGGGACTCGAACCTGCTCTCGAAGGGCGCATTGTTACCCTTGTGCTATGCATAAAATCTTGTCTTTTATATAAAAACTAATTGAAGGACAACGCCAACAACATGATACCAAGATCAGTTTCTTCCAAATATTTTCTGTTTTCAAAACAAATCCTCTCGAATTTTCACTATTATTCTTGCCATTATTCCAAATTTCAGGTTGGAATCTTGCAATCATACATAAAGATAGCAGGCAATAAAAATATGCGTTAATAAAGAAGATAATGTTAAAATTAAAGAGAATAGGTTTTTTAAACCACACATTTTCCTTTTTTGTGGAAATCGCAACAGATCTTCAGAATCTAATTATTGAAGAAAATATCGCTGTACTATTTACGATGTGACAAAAGTTGCCATATTGATATTTCTTGGTCAAAGCAGAATATAAGAATGAACTTTGTCATTAGTATTTTCTATTGAACTATCTTCTGCTGCTCTAAGCTAGTAGGTCGACTTCATTGAGGCACTTTTTCATCTTTCTTTTCTTTAGCGTAAAGCATCGCAGAGTAAAGCGGGATTAAATTCTGTGGGTATTAGTCTATGGATGCCAAACATAATAAATGCTTCAGTGTAAACTTTGGTGCCATCCTGTAAATAATATATATACGTCATCTTTGTCATCTTTGGGGAAGCTGTGTGGAGGGTCTTTTTGGGAAGAGGAAGGTCGTGAAGATGGGTCGTGAAGAGAGCCATGTTTTAGGAGTGAAGAAATACAGATGCTGGCAAAGCATTGCGTAGCCGAGCTGTTGAACTCGAGAACGAATCGTAGAAACGACCCATTTGTACGATGTCAACCGTATGCATATGTTGGATGCACGTTTGGCGTGTTTCTCGACTATTCACCAGTTTCGAATGGATCAATGACACTAGTTCATCGGAGCATTTTCCATTGTAATACCGGTACAACAAGGTATATATATACCTTGTGGTACAAAATCATGTAATTTATTTAGCATACCTTACAACGTATATTAAAATGTACTGTGTATATCTTATAAACAAATAAATAAGTAAATAAGAAGATAGTGCAACGCGGTTATAACCCACAAAATTAATCATATGAAAATCTCAAATAATAACTCGTAAAATTGGCAATAATACTGTGTGAGGAGAGGATGGGTCTGCCATGGACGAAGGCCGAACATCTGCGCAAGACAGGGACGTATGGATGAGCATTGTCGATGCAGTGGGTCCTCTACCCGAATAGGACAAGGGGAAGAAGATAATGATGATGATAAAATCAAAGTAAGTACCATAGAGTAAGCACATTAGAAAGGACTAATATTATTATGACATCCTTTATGTACATATTAAGTTACATAAGTGGGTAAGTGCATTATTTTTTCATCAATTTTTGTACAAATAAATGTTTGAATTCATTTTTAAATCCGGCGAAAAGACAGGAGTTCATTATTATTGTCAAAGTAGTTTTCTCGTTGTGGCAGTGACTACATGGAACATGTAAGTGGTGTCAAAAAGTTTTAAGCAATTGATGTAAAAAATATTTAATCTTTCAGCTATTATTATTATAGTAATTATATATTAATTTTTTTTATAAGAAAAACTCTCTTTTTAACTTTTGTTTGAAGGTTATTCCCATCAATGTAATATATCATTGAAGAAGAAGATAACAATAATAATCCGTTTTTTAAATATGAAAATAAACAAGACACAGAAAAATAATAAAATAAAAATGGCTTGCAACTGGGACTCGAACCCAGAACCTCACGTCTAACCGGGACATACGCATTAACCAATTTTGCTATTGCACCCATTGACGAAGTATAATACTTGGTCGAAGATTGCACCTTATTATGAGACTGTCGTATTTGTCAACTTCATATTTCAAATTTCAGAATTAACGTCTAACCGGGACATACGTGTACATAACGTATGTCCCGGTTAGACGTGAGGTTCTGGGTTCGAGTCCCAGTTGCAGCCATTATATTTTATTATTTTTCTGTGTGTTGTTTATTTTCATATTTAAAAAATGGATTATTATTGTTTTCTTCTTCTTCAATGGTAATTATATATATTTATTTACGTTCTTTAAAGAAATTTCGCCCCTTTCCGAGTATCTATTTTTGGAGACCGGTTACAAAGTGATTCATTGTAAATCGAAGCATGTGAAAACAGGCATGCTTATGCTCTCAGTTCGCAGTTGCGAATTATTTTTAAAAATATCAAAAATCGCCCGTTATGGAGACGAAAAACATGCTTTTCGTGATTTATTATGGGAATAAAAAATGTCTTTGAAATAAGGGGTAATTTAAAATACCCACGACCCACGATAGATGTTTAAATTCTCCAAAAGTTTCTTAAATAACTGCATTGCAAACAATATGATTATTTTGTTTAGTTCTGGACGAATGGACTGACTCTATTTGTTAACATCTCTAAAGTTCTCCAAATAAATACAATGGTCTCCCTGATTATGTGATATCTGTGTGTATACACAGTTTTATTATTTGCTCTCACTGTATACTTAATATTGTATTGCATTCTCAACACTCAACAGAACAAATATTTAAATAATTGATTATTTTTTTAATTGCTAAACTAATGTTTAAGACAAGATTTTTTTATGCAAAGCACAAAGGGTAACAATTATTATAAGCAATAATTATTAGCCTGAAACACTCATCCATATTGAAAAAATCTTCAGAGAAAAGATACATATCGCCAACGGGACTCGAACCCGCACCCTTTTGATTGCCGGTCAAGAGCTCTACCATTAAGCTATGGCGGGTTACCTCCTACCCGCCAAATGATTCAATATATACCTAGTGTTTCATTCAACAATTACTGCTTATTACATTTTTTCACCTGCAAACAACCAAATTTATTTTTATATGGGAAAGGCATGTAATTTCTAACTCTCCCACTAGGTGGCTTATGGTGGCTATGTATCTTTTCTCGGAAGATTTTTTCAATATGGATGAGTGTTTCAGGCTAATAATTATTGCTTATAATAATTTTAATATTTTACATTGTTTTTCCCGTAACAACACTGTTTCTGAATCATTTTCAACTTCAAAGTATAACACTATGTTTTGTAGGTATGTATATCGAAGTATATTAATACGGTGATGCCCGTACGGTTCAAATTAAGGAACCCGACTCCGAGTAAATCTCCAACGCCACACTGTATGGACACCGTTCTGAGCTGTCCGTGAACGTGCATCTTTCCAAGGAGCTGCTGCCGTAATATACACACTTAGACCTCGCCCACGCGCGTTTTGCTAACGGAAGTGGCGCCATCAGGTAAAATACTTTTGAAGTTTTCATATTATTATTTTTCCCTTCGAATTAAATTTGATATCATCATCGAAGTATATTAATACGGTAATGCCCGTACGGTTCAAATTAAGGAACCCGACTCTGAGTAAATATCCAACGCCACACTGTATGGAAACCGTTCTGACCCGTCCGTGAAGGTGCCTTTTTCCACGGCGCTGCTGCCGTAATATGCACACTTATCTCTCGCTCACATGCGATTTGCAAACGGAAGTGGCGCCATTATCTATAATACTATATTTAAGGAAAAAAGTATGAAGAAGAAGAAACATTTTTCGCTTTCATTCAATAATAAGAAGATTTTTGTTGGGGTGAAGAGTGTTTCTCTCATTATTCACGGTCTTAATGTAAGAATGTCTACTATTATATATGTACCTATTAAATATAAGTATTCTGTAGTTTAATGTTAATAGTAGTTAGTTTTGCAAAAGGGTGATGCCTTATAAATAGTCACCAACACTTAAACTGGCCGAAGCAGAACGAAAAGCCGCCCGCAGTTTATTGTTGTAATATTGTTTTCTGTGGAACTAATCTCCTGCTGACAAGCTACTTGCATAGCGGAAATAAATTCCTAAATAAAAAATAAAAATAAAGTGTTTGACAAGAGCATGCTCATAAAGAGCTTTGAGCATGCTCAAGCCAAGCATGCTCATTTATTATGCAGTACACTTGACGAGCATATGTGTGCTAGTGCCATTATGTAAGAAAATTCCATAAAATACCACTTGGTAGATTATTTCCTAGAAGTGAAGATGCTACGAGTAGCGTCTTCGTTCGTGCTTCCTGCGTTAGCTTGGGGGATTACTCTGTGAGCTTTCTTTATATGCTTAGTTGCTCACGAAATAAGGCCGATTAAAGCGATATACAATCCATAAAAACAACATATAATTCAGTGCCTCACTCTAATTCGTCTCTCTCCCACTTCCTACATACTGCTGGAATATAAACTAATATTTGTGTCAACAGAAAACCTCGCGTACAAAAAAGGATGTTTCTAATTTTCTCATATTTAACCCGTCAGGCTAATTTGATCGCTTTTCGGAAGAATACGTACTTTAAAAAAAATTTAAAACAAGGAATTATACAATTTGTACAATGAAAAGTCACCATCTCAACGATAATTCTTTTTTCAAACAATCTTCAGGCCGGTATTTACATAAGAATAGTTTGTAAAATTATATACAATTGTTTTTATTTTATTATTATATAAATTGATAAATTCAAGTGCTAAATTGAAAATAAACACTAATAAAATAAAAGTACAATAGTATGGAGATATACCTAGTTTATTGAAACAATTTATATCCGATTACAAATTTCAACCGATCCATAATTTATTATTTATAATGAATACGTAAATAAAAGTGGCAGCGAACTAGAAACGATTTACGAAGCTGCTGAATCTTCGGCAGTTTAGATCAGAATGGTTCTGTTGCAATTGCAACAGTAGACGGTGACTCGTGCAAATGTTGAGTGATCGCTATTGGCGTGTGAGGAGCCAATATGAATTCGCGGATCGTTCACTTTACCACAGTAATTAGTCTGAATTTTTGCACTGAAATAAAAAATCCAGACATCCAGTAATCTGCTATTCGTAAAATTTTACGTAACGAAATGGAATGCATAAAACATGTGTAAATGTTGGTGAAAATGTCCAAAAACATCTTGTTATTAGTTAATAGATCGATGAATCAATGAACTGGCAGTTTAGCAGTAAAATATTAATCAACCAAACAAATGATTTAGTCTTTGTATTTATTTATCCCGCACGGTGGATGAATTTGTACTTTGAATTTCTATGTAAATTTTCTTTGACCTTATTTTCTATTCACCCCTCAGTGAGGTGTTGAATGGTGCCATTGCGATTGGTTCTCCAAATGCCTTTCAAAATCACACCCACGGCCGGCGTTTTCAACCCCAAAGCATAAACCCAAATAAGATTCATTTCCATTAATTGTGCGCCGTGAAGTTCCAGGGATGCTTTGTATGCGAAATCAATCAATTTATTTATTGAAATGTCATGTTGAATACGTTAACACGTTGGCGAGGTATTAAAAAGCACATTAGAAGTGTTTTTTAGAAGTTTTCCGTGAAGAATTTTTATGTCGGTATCGCAAAAAACGGAAGAAGAAAATTCAATATTGACAGTTTGAGATTCGATTCGTGACAAAAATTTTTGTTTTAAAATTTCAAGTGATATAGCAGGATTTCGTGTAATGTATTACCACAAAGACGAGACTCGTCCGGGCGTTGATTTCCCCCATATTTCGTGTAATGTATTACCACCACCAAGACGAGTTTCGTCCGGGCGTTGATTTCCCCCATATTAATGTAATGTATTACCAACAAGACGAGTCTCGTCCGGGCGTTGATTTCCCCCATATTAATGTAGTGTATTAGCACCAAGACGAGTCTCGTCCGGGCGTTGATTTCCCCCATATTTCATGTAATGTATTACCACCATCAAGACGAGTTTCGTCCGGGCGTTGATTTCCCCCATATTTCGTGTAATGTATTACCACCACCAAGACGAGTTTCGTCCGGGCGTTGATTTCCCCCATATTTCGTGTAATGTATTACCACCACCAAGACGAGTTTCGTCCGGGCGTTGATTTCCCCCATATTTCGTGTAATGTATTACCACCACCAAGACGAGTTTCGTCCGGGCGTTGATTTCCCCCATATTTCGTGTAATGTATTACCACCACCAAGACGAGTTTCGTCCGGGCGTTGATTTCCTCCATATTTCGTGTAATGTATTACCACCACCAAGACGAGTTTCGTCCGGGCGTTGATTTCCCCCATATTTCGTGTAATGTATTACCACCACCAAGACGAGTTTCGTCCGGGCGTTGATTTCCCCCATATTTCGTGTAATGTATTACCACCACCAAGACGAGTTTCGTCCGGGCGTTGATTTCCCCCATATTTCGTGTAATGTATTACCACCACCAAGACGAGTTTCGTCCGGGCGTTGATTTCCCCCATATTTCGTGTAATGTATTACCACCACCAAGACGAGTTTCGTCCGGGCGTTGATTTCCCCCATATTTAGTGTAATGTATTACCACCACCAAGACGAGTTTCGTCCGGGCGTTGATTTCCCCCATATTAATGTAATGTATTACCAACAAGACGAGTCTCGTCCGGGCGTTGATTTCCCCCATATTAATGTAGTGTATTAGCACCAAGACGAGTCTCGTCCGGGCGTTGATTTCCCCCATATTTCGTGTAATGTATTACCACCACCAAGACGAGTTTCGTCCGGGCGTTGATTTCCCCCATATTTCGTGTAATGTATTACCACCACCAAGACGAGTTTCGTCCGGGCGTTGATTTCCCCCATATTTCGTGTAATGTATTACCACCACCAAGACGAGTTTCGTCCGGGCGTTGATTTCCCCCATATTTCGTGTAATGTATTACCACCACCAAGACGAGTTTCGTCCGGGCGTTGATTTCCCCCATATTTCGTGTAATGTATTACCACCACCAAGACGAGTTTCGTCCGGGCGTTGATTTCCCCCATATTTCGTGTAATGTATTACCACCACCAAGACGAGTTTCGTCCGGGCGTTGATTTCCCCCATATTAATGTAATGTATTACCAACAAGACGAGTCTCGTCCGGGCGTTGATTTCCCCCATATTAATGTAGTGTATTAGCACCAAGACGAGTCTCGTCCGGGCGTTGATTTCCCCCATATTTCGTGTAATGTATTACCACCATCAAGACGAGTTTCGTCCGGGCGTTGATTTCCCCCATATTTCGTGTAATGTATTACCACCACCAAGACGAGTTTCGTCCGGGCGTTGATTTCCCCCATATTTCGTGTAATGTATTACCACCACCAAGACGAGTTTCGTCCGGGCGTTGATTTCCCCCATATTAATGTAATGTATTGCCAACAAGACGAGTCTCGTCCGGGCGTTGATTTCCCCCATATTAATGTAGTGTATTAGCACCAAGACGAGTCTCGTCCGGGCGTTGATTTCCCCCATATTTCGTGTAATGTATTACCACCACCAAGACGAGTTTCGTCCGGGCGTTGATTTCCCCCATATTTCGTGTAATGTATTACCACCACCAAGACGAGTTTCGTCCGGGCGTTGATTTCCCCCATATTTCGTGTAATGTATTACCACCATTAAGACGAGTTTCGTCCGGGCGTTGATTTCCCCCATATTTCGTGTAATGTATTACCACCACCAAGACGAGTTTCGTCCGGGCGTTGATTTCCCCCATATTTCGTGTAATGTATTACCACCACCAAGACGAGTTTCGTCCGGGCGTTGATTTCCCCCATATTTCGTGTAATGTATTACCACCACCAAGACGAGTCTCGTCCGGGCGTTGATTTCCCCCATATTAATGTAGTGTATTAGCACCAAGACGAGTCTCGTCCGGGCGTTGATTTCCCCCATATTTCGTGTAATGTATTACCACCACCAAGACGAGTTTCGTCCGGGCGTTGATTTCCCCCATATTTCGTGTAATGTATTACCACCACCAAGACGAGTTTCGTCCGGGCGTTGATTTCCCCCACATTTCGTGTAATGTATTACCACCACCAAGACGAGTTTCGTCCGGGCGTTGATTTCCCCCATATTTCGTGTAATGTATTACCACCACCAAGACGAGTTTCGTCCGGGCGTTGATTTCCACCATATTTCGTGTAATGTATTACCACCACCAAGACGAGTTTCGTCCGGGCGTTGATTTCCCCCATATTTCGTGTAATGTATTACCACCACCAAGACGAGTTTCGTCCGGGCGTTGATTTCCCCCATATTTCGTGTAATGTATTACCACCACCAAGACGAGTTTCGTCCGGGCGTTGATTTCCCCCATATTTCGTGTAATGTATTACCACCACCAAGACGAGTTTCGTCCGGGCGTTGATTTCCCCCATTTTTCGTGTAATGTATGTGATGGCTTCAACACTACGTTCGAAAGAAAAAAAAAAGCATCTTCTTTACCGGAAGAGCTCATACAAAATTTTTCCCACCTAAACGAAATTTCAAATCGACTACACTAGCGACCGCTATTGAAAAGGACAGAAAAATCACAATCTGAGAAGGGCTGAGGTAAATAAAGGTGATGACATAATGAAGAGCTCGAAGTTTTCAGATCGATACCACGTTTAAAATTTATCAATATTGAATGTAAGCCGACACTTCAGACCGACCATAAATTTAAAATCCTAGAGCTTGTCGAAGAGAGTTTGTTTAGTAACAAAAAAAACTTACATGGTTTTGAGGAATAAATGGGGTAATTAAGCCCAAATTACCACTACAGAATACAGACGAAGTATTGAGGAAACCAATTAAAATTAACGACGTATACAATCTATGAATTAGTGCTATAGATCGAGATTTTTCGAAAGGTAAACAAAACACTCAGATTAAAAGTAAATAAGATTTTACTTTTGAGTACACAAAAAATGAAGTCAAACAGGTACGTACTAGACTTTAGAGCTATTTGAAACGCATTAAGAAAATGAATTCTGAATTAATAAGGTGATATTAGTTATTACCAGACAAAGTTTTACGAATATTATATCTGATCATGAAAAGGGACGAAAGATAAAAAAATAGTTGTAAACATCTACGGACGCGGAAAATGAATTATTTGCACGAAACTGCAAGGAATGTGGTGAATCAAGTAAATGACAGAAACAATTTCATGTCACCATGAGAATTAAGCCGAAATACTATTGAATTCTTACCTGCCGCAAACGTTAAACAAAATAATAAATGGAAGGGTGGAAAGTGATAATTATTTCAGATGTAAAGTCACTATTAGCCGAGGAAATTTACCGATTATTAAGGAAAGACCGATTGCTGAATTCTAGGAAAAGTTTAAAGCAAAATTGCATCAAAAGGGTGAGTTACACTTATCGGCGGCCAGATAATAAAATAAATAAACGGACATATTTAAGATTGGAGGTAGAGGGAATCTTGAAAAATGTCCAAATGAAAGTTGAAATTGTCCGAATTTGCAATTATAAAGCGCCCTACGGAAGACGAGGTGTACGTCCTGAGTCCACACCTGGCACCTTTTTTTGGACAAGAGATTCAAGACGGATCGGCAGTCGGAGTCGAGTCGGGGTCGAGGATCGAAGGGACGGCCTAGGAAGAGTGATAACCGTGATAGTTTCTGAATATTTTTTGTGTATAAATAATTGGTATCGTTCGTATTTAATTAATCAATATTATAAAAACGAGTGCTGTGAGTAATAATCCAAGAAAGAATGAACAAAATAGTGCTAAGCAGTGCGGGTGTTTACTAATGTAGGAAGAGTGCGCCGCGAGTGGATTAACTAAGTAATAAAATTAATTTGAATTATCAAAACCAAAATAATAATCAAAGTGAATGAAATACTTAGCTTCTGTGAGTTAATAATAACGTAACTTTGTGTTTTAAAAATAGAAGGGAGTGCATCGCGTGAATTTTGATTTGAAATATAAAATTAGTCTAGTCAATAATAACGTACAAATATCATTTTCAAACTTGTACACACAAAATAATAATATCAAAACAACATCAAAATAAATAACCTACATACAAATGTCACCTTCGATCTTCCGCGAGCATAATAATAATATAAAATAAACTATTGCTTGTTTTTGAATCCCCCAATTTGCAATTGTTCAACGATAATAAACAATACCTACGCGCTTGTAGTTTCTTCAATATATCATATAATCAAGATAATACAAATATTCAAAATAATATCAACATATACCTACGTATAAATGTCATCTTTAATAGTCCCAAAAAAAAAACAAAAGAAAATAAAAATGTTAACAAATAATAATTAATAACCTACGTATTTTCTTAAACTCAAATAAAAGTGTGACATAGAGTCATGGGTGTTACTACTTCTGGGGACTAAATTACCGAATCATAGTGACAGGAAGGTTTTTACTTTTAATATTTTCCCCACATGTACGTAATCAGGCTTCGTTCAGGTGAGTGAAAGAAACATTTTAATTAAATTACAGGTCGTACATGGTCCCGATACCTGAGAGGATCTGCCAATCTACAAAACCAATGATAAAAGAAGTTATGTTCCAGGATTTAAATTGTGTTCTAAATATTATTCTCGATGTGTAATTACGAGATTGTCCCAAATTAAAGCTATTATCAATGTTGGTTCAACGAACTTATATTTTTTGCGTATCAAAAAAAAGGTCCCGGCCATAAATCGTAGCCGCGTTGAACATCGTACGGTCATCCAAATTAGTAGGGTTTTTCTGAGGTATGCCGAACCAAAGTGGGGATGACGGGAACATCCATACCATACTGGATATTAGTTCAAAAATGAAATTTGGAGAATTGAATTTAAACATTAAAATTGTTTACTAACAACAATATTATCATGTCAAATTTCTTTCAGGCTTCCTTACAAAAAAAAATGAAATCAACATTATTTCGGTAATGTTTTCTCAATCAAACCCTTCCAAAATCCCGCTTGACCTGCGAAATATAGACTTCACGATTGGGGAATGCAATGGCGTCACTGAAATTATATCCCCACAAGATATGAGACAAAGAGGGCTTTTTTTCTTACGCTATCATGCGATAGGGGATGTCAACGTAAACTGAGCATTCACGCGGGGTACTGGAAGTTAATCCCTTTCGCGGGGTCATGCAGAGTGAAAAGGCATGAAAGACAGAATAAAAAGAAAATGCCACTTGGAATGGTAGGGTATGATTCGCTGACGGAGGCGTTTCGACCGAAGGTATCCCAAGTTTTGCGAAGTTATGTGGAGGGGACGTCGGCGTGGTATTCCGTGAGAATAAGTCTGTAGCACTATTGCATACTACCAGTAGTGTCGACCTGAAAGCAAACATAGTTTTTACGAGGTAGAAGTTATGTCAGCTCTTGGAGGCGAGGAACGCAAGCCAATGATTATCCTACGAAGGAGACGAAAGGATCATCTCAAACGGCTCCGTACGCACTCAACGCGAGTAGAGTCATGATAAGGGAAGAAATGGACATACCCCTTCTAGAATCAGTCGAGTTAAAATCAAATCTGGAGGATAGGAAGTCGGGATAATACTGGAAGTGACATGAGGACTCTGCGCGCTTTCATCTGGCGTGAAGGGACCCTTTCGTAGCAATGAAGTTCATGCAAGAGAACAAAATCAGGACTTAAGGACCATCCTAGCAAACGTAATGATTGAGTCTTTGTCCGGAATGTTGGTCACCAGTATCTATTTGGTTAGAGGAGGAGCCGACTTATTCAGGAAACAACATTCCCCAGATCCTCCTATCACCCCTCCTCACCTTCCTCTTCCCCAGTACATGTAGTGTATACTAATAACAATAATAACTTGACCATTTAGGTGCAGTACGACGACATTGAGAGCTTCGCAAGGATCCTGGCATGCATGTCAAAATTCACACTGTCCATGTCATGTTAATATAATCCAATGTAAATCTAGACAGGGAAAAATCGGGTAAGAAAAACTACGACTTTGAATTTTGTAAACCGGGTGACAATTTACGGTAGAGTTAGCGTCAATGACATGCTCGTCCAAGTTGAGAAAAGGCGGGTAATACGGATAGGCTTGAAAATAAAACAAAACAATCTAAAAACGGGGTTAGTTTATCAAACGAGATTCTTTCACACTTTACTCCAAAAGAATCTGAGGTTACCACACACACTACATTATTTCCTCTACATGTGTATGCGTATTAATTTACACATTCAAATGTAATTACCGAATCAAAAAATCACACAACGTGGTAAATAGGAATAATGTGCAATAAAATCTTAAATCTTATTTACTGTGAGAAAATCGCAGGGGTTTAAGGAAAAGTTAGGTGTAGCTAGATATAAGGGTATATTGATCGAAGGCCAAAAGATAAGGGTAGCGTAGCCAGTAGATCCCGACAGCCAGTGTTAAAGGGAAAGAATAGAAAAACCAAGGGTAGACGACTACGGATCATTTCAACGGGTGCCGGGTAGCCCCACAGGTACATTACAACTGGTCCCGAGACCCATAGAAGTTAGTAAAGGCAGACGAGACGGTCCACTACATGTATTACCACCACCAAGACGAGTTTCGTCCGGGCGTTGATTTCCCCCATATTAATGTAATGTATTACCAACAAGACGAGTCTCGCCCGGGCGTTGATTTCCCCCATATTAATGTAGTGTATTAGCACCAAGACGAGTCTCGTCCGGGCGTTGATTTCCCCCATATTTCGTGTAATTTTTTTTTTTTTTTTTAAAAAGAAAGACAAACATTCCCGGGTTACGAATAACCCAACAACATTTGAAAATCTCCTACTACCACCACACTAAGCGGAAGATGTTGCTTGTGTTGTGATGGAGGACTTAGCCAGCCGAGGAATCGAACACGGAACGCCTGGGTGGGACCCAAACGCGTTGCCCACTGAACCACTGACCGGTAATGTATTACCACCACCAAGACGAGTTTCGTCCGGGCGTTGATTTCCCCCATATTTCGTGTAATGTATTACCACCACCAAGACGAGTTTCGTCCGGGCGTTGATTTCCCCCATATTTCGTGTAATGTATTACCACCACCAAGACGAGTTTCGTCCGGGCGTTGATTTCCCCCATATTTCGTGTAATGTATTACCACCACCAAGACGAGTTTCGTCCGGGCGTTGATTTCCCCCATATTTCGTGTAATGTATTACCACCACCAAGACGAGTTTCGTCCGGGCGTTGATTTCCCCCATATTAATGTAATGTATTACCAACAAGACGAGTCTCGTCCGGGCGTTGATTTCCCCCATATTAATATAGTGTATTACCACCAAGACGAGACTCGTCCGGGTGTTGATTTTCCCCATATTTCGTGTAGTGTATTAGTGTTGGTATACGTACGAAATTACGTATGCATATTTTAAGATACTTTGGGCACATTTCTCGTCAAAGTGAGTACTGCAACTTGGAGAAACTTGTAGTCACTGGCAAAGTGTTTGGAACACAAGGCAGAGAAAGGTCACCAATGCGCTGGAGTGACCAAGTGTCGGTGTCCTTGGCTCTCCACGCAGAGCAGGACAGTGAGAAGTGGAGGAGCCTTGTCCACCATAAAAATTGAAGTGGGGGTCAGGATTCTCAGCAATGAGGAACCGTCTTAAGAAGAAGATTACCACCAAACACTTCATTTCATGGAAAATTGAAAGAAGCCTGGAGAAACTTTCTTTCAACGTTGTATCTAAATTATTTTATTAAAAAATATTAACTTGAGTCTAAAACATAACTTAACTAACATAACTAATTACTAATAAATAAGAGTTTAAGCATTTTGGAATTACAAATATTATGTTTACACATCAAATAAAATTAGAGCGTGTATATTTGAAGTCGTTCAAATCTTACTAAGCTTTAAAAAAGATAATAATAAAACCTTGAACCCCTAAAACCTGACCCCCTGCTTAAACCTTCTTAAAAAGTTTACGTATTGAAATTCTGCAGAGTGATTTTTTTTCTTTTATTTTTTTCATAAAATCGTAAAGGCAGGAAATGCCCATAAATATATTAAAAATAATTCGATTTGTAATAACCAGCTGAAATCTATTTTTTTTTTTTTTTAAAAGGTTTTATTTATTTGACGGCCGGCGTGGTCCAAGGGCAAGGCTCTGGACTCCCAATCCGAAGGTCGCGGGTTCGAAATAAATTTTATTTGGTTAATTAATTAATTGTAAAATAACACAAATTAAGCAAATAAAATTTATTTCGAACCCGCGACATTCAACTAGTCTCAGGCAAAATTCTTTCTTATTGAGAACTTGCAATCATTATAACAAAAAATGTATCGATGCTGACATCTTGTCATGTACTTTAAGCTCTTTCAAACATATAGTTAATGGAGCTTTATAATAACCAATTACATTACTAAATACTCGTAGATTAATTCATTGTAACCAAACTAAAAAAATGATACCATACTTTTTCATGTATTTTTTGTATTTGAAATTTAAAAAGAATGTAATACGTATATGTCTATTTGCATATATATATATATATATATATATTTGCGGCTTGTTTCAGAGTGTAAGATACTCTCAGTATCACCCTGGTAGAAGGCCACCATTCAGAATTGAAACGTTGAAATGGCTTATGCCGTGTTTGGTGACCAGATCTGAATAGCCAGGTACTTCCCCACCTTCGTCTTTCCCATCTCCTTCCCCTCCCCATTAGCTTCAGCCTCATAACATACCCACAGAGGATGCCATAGTCTCACTGGCATAGACTCACAACGGGAGTAGTTGTGACTCTTGTGAGGTATTCATATAAAAACAAAATAAAAATTCTCCGTAGTATTGCCGGACAAATGAAATGCCGGCGAAGTGAAATAATCGAATATCGGATAGAAATATGTCTGCAGTGAGTGTCCCGCTCAGACCGGAAATACGTCACAAATGAGATGCTCTCTCCCCACCCTCCCCCCTCCTGGTGCCGAGGGAGGAAATGGGGAAAGGGGGAGAAAGGCACCGGAAGTAGCCGGAAATATCCGTGAAGGTTGTACTAGACTGCCACTGAAAAATAATTATTTTTGAAAACGCCAGGAATTTCGTGACGTAGCATCCAGAAATCAATAGTTAAAATGTTTGAATTTTGTTACAGAATATTCATAATGTAAAGATATATTGAAAGATAACTGTTGATATGATTTTTTACGGAATTAGGAGCATTTTTAGCAGTTTTAAAAATAGTAGCTTTATAACTTCGATATCTAATAGCTGAAATATTGTATTTTGAATTTTGTTCGAAAATGATATAAGTAATAAAATATACCAAATTTACATTTATTTGGGTTCAAATATTGCATCTCCCAAATCTACCGTCCCAAAGACATAAATATATAAAAACATATTGCAATTCCTCCTTGAAAAATTAGTTATTACTTATGGATTATTTATTATAGATAATATACAATATTTCAACTCTAAGCCATCAACTTGTGGGTGAATATTCCATAGACATTTCCAAAAAATATTCTAACACAATTTAAGATGGCATAAACCTTGAGTTTTTCCGGAGTACTGTTGTAAACGGTTCAGAAAACTAAAACCCATGAAAACTAGAAAAGGAACCGAGGATATAATCACCACAAAGTGAAAACCATTTAGAAGAAGTTTTCTTCGAAAAAATACTATCTACAATTTTAGATTTACCATTTGATCCAAATATTTTTTAAGTAGTGTAAAAAGGTTGGTGGGTTTGAGTAAAATAATATTGGTTTTGTATAATCCAGCGCGTATGGTGGGCGGTTGAGGAAACGCGTTGGGGTGTTTAATTTAGGTGGGCGGATAGGAAAATATCCTGAACTGGATTAGTTTAGTTTAGTTCAAGTGTTAGTGAAACCAAAGTCATTAAATATGTTGTGCTGATTATTTTGTGTGTAACTAATTGTTTTGTCTCTTAATTTCCAAAAAATATGGTAACTTAAAGTGGCATAATAACCTAATAATTGGAGTTTGATCAAGGCTCACATTTTAATTAATTCCGACTAATTCGTAAATATAATAAAACTTTTTTTCAAACCGATACCCATGGATGTAAGTTATTTATCATTAACCGTTCGTACCTAAGACACGAACGACGATACATGGTACCCTTTTGATCATACTCAACTACCATCTGCTGAGATATAGCAGAAATTCGTAGTGTTAACTGAGCTATTGACATCTAATGAAGGAAGCTCAAAATACGCGAATAATCATTACACCACAATAATAAAGCATTTTTTTTTCCTCCAAATAATATCAGGAATCACTGGTTAAAGTAAGTCAAGTACGTCCCTTAACACCCTGTATACCACCAGTTGTCCCATTTAAATCAATTTGGATACATTTATCCGAGACACTATGTAGGTTACAAATAAATTTGTAAAGGATAATATTGTTCATTCTGAATTTGAAATATGAGATCGACTAAAATTACTTAAAATATATAGGTTCCATTGGCCGAGTTAGTTAAGGTGCTGTGTTCGGTAAGACAAGAGATCCTGGGTTCGATTCCCAGTTGCGACCGTTACCTTTTTATTTTTCTTTGTCTCGTTCTGTTTCATGAAGAATACCATGATGATAGCCGACCTCCAATAGGAGAGGGCACCCGAAGAAGAACACAAAATATTTACTTTCAAAATTTATTTTTAACCAATCTAAAAAAAATAAAATTGAATTATTGGCCGCTAAAAGTGCAAATCACACACGTCTTCTATAAGTTAACTAACGTAAAAAGGGGTGAATAGGAACTAAGTGGTGAATACAAATGGTTCACAGGAAAAAAAGATTTAAAGTTTCGCCGTAATTGGTTTTAATTTGATAGGTATATTATTAATTATATTTTAATTTGATAGGTATATTATTAATTGGTTTTAATTTGATAGGTATATTATTAATTATATGTTTATATAATTACCTATGTTTTTATTTGATAGGTTTTTTTTTTCTACTGGCAACCACGTCACGAAGAAACTTGATCGTGTGTTATTTATCAAACGTAAAAGCTCGTTACCATTGGTATGGTTTTCATGATAAAACTTTGAATACATCACGTAGAACTTAACAATATAATTAATATATTTAATTGTATTTTAAGTACGTACATTTTTTATTTAGTTTCTTTAAATATAGCAGTCTTTATTGGACTAATTAGTTTATCGATTTTTTAGGTTTTTTTTAATAAGAACGAGAAGGGGTGAATATGAACGCAAAGGGGGTAAATATTAACGCAAAGGGGTGAATAGTTAAGGAGGTGAATAGTAATGCAAAGGTGGTGAACAGGAACGCAAATGGGGTGAATATGAACGCTAAGGGGTGAATAGGGACGCTAAGGGTATGAATAGGGACCCAAATGTGGTGAATAGGAACGCAAATGGGGTGATTAGGAACGCTAAGGGGTGAATAGGAACGCTAAGGGTATGAATAGGGACCCAAATGTGGTGAATAGGAACGCTAAGTGTATGAATAGGATCGCAAATGTGGTGAATAGGAATGCTAAGGGTACGAATAGGAACGCTAATGTGCTAAATAGGAACGCTAAGGGTATGAATAGGAACGTAAATGTGGTGAATAGAAACGCAAAAGGGGTGAGTAGGAATCTATTTAAATATATTATTTTGTGATATTTTTTATTATTTTATAAAATAAAAAACCTAAACACTGGTTAGTCCTAGTGAGGTTAAAATTGAAATATAAACAATAATAACATGTAAAGAAACAATAAAAAACAATAAACAATACGAAATTAAATTTTAAAAAAACATTTGTTTTCAGTTTTCCGATCTCTCCCGTCAGAAAAATGCGTTCCTTTTCACCCGCATCCCGTTTCTATTGAATACGTCATGGTAGTAAATAGGAACATACCATATTTTTTTGGAAATGTCGATAACTGGTGAATATTGAGAGTATCGAATGATCACATTTATATCACCATATAGCTGGATTGCAGACACAACTTTTGGCACACGAATATAGCCTTTCAACAAATAAAAATGTGTTTTAAGTTGAATCTGAAATTTGAAAACGTTTCCTTTCACCCCGTTTTATGGTACGTATTATTAACTCCGCGGTAGCACAAAGGTTAAAGGCTTCGTCTGGTATATCACCACCATAGTGCGTGGGTGGCAGAAGTAGCAATTTATAGGCAGTGTTCAGCACAATGACGTCGTAAAGCCCTGGTAAACCTGCCTGAAACATTGCAGAGTGTGCGTTTTGGTGAGAATTATGTAATTTGCTTTTAAGTTTGATTTAACGAGCTTTAACGAGAGCGAACCTTGCGATAATTGAGGAAAGACTAATTCTTAATGTTACGTTCAAGATTTTTTTTAGATATCTAACTCATTTACTTTATAAGGAATGTAATGTCACGATTATTAAAAAAGCTATTCTTCTTCTTGTCTGCTATCATGGTTTCTATGCGGACTTTGTTTACTGTATCCCGGAACAGCTCTACAGTAGATTGGCCAAACCACTGTCTCAAGT
The DNA here is from genome assembly GCA_951813805.1 of Limnephilus auricula. Classification (NCBI taxonomy): domain Eukaryota; kingdom Metazoa; phylum Arthropoda; class Insecta; order Trichoptera; family Limnephilidae; genus Limnephilus; species Limnephilus auricula. Next base: position 26,634,145 of record OX638408.1, read on the forward strand.
TTTTCAGCCACGATGTCCTCCTTCTTCCAGGGCCCCGTCTTCCGGCAATCTTTCCCTGCATTATGAGATGCAAGATCTCGTACTTCTCCGGATGTCTCATCACGCGTCCTAGATATTAAAGTTTTCGGATTTTATTGTTTTAATAACTTATTTTTCTTTATTCATCTGAACCTGAACCATGACATCTTCATTCGTAACTCTGTCCATCCAGCTTATTTTGAGTATTCTTCTATAGATTCACATCTCGAATGCCTCAAGTCGCCTTATCCATTCCATAAAATAATACTGAAAATACGTAGCATCTTGCGCTTTGCAGATTTTTAAATAATATTAATATTGCAGAAAAAACACACAAAATTCATACTACTAGAATTTAAAAAAAATTTATACGGTAAAATATACCATAAACAATAGTTGCAAACTTTTTAATTGTGTGCCCATTACTCTGAAGCAACTAATAACTGCAAATACGTCTACAAACATTCACAAAAAACTTATCTCAGCCTGGATCAAAAATCAAGATTTTAACTTCATTCAAAACATAATAACTCCAAACCAAACGTAAACAAACTATAAAAAAATGTGAGATAACTAAACACATTTTTAGAGAATATACCAACTATACACACACTTAAAAAAAAAAAAATTTTTTTTTAATAATTTTTTTTAATAAATAAACAGTTTAAAATAAGCACTAATTTAAAAAATAAATAAAGAAGAAAATTTCTACTTCAACACATAAATACTTGTCACACTTAAACATAACCACGTAAACACCTCAGCACAGGTTCTCCTAGTGAGGTGTTCACGAAACAAACAACATTACCCAACCACAGTTTCACATTCACTAACCTACCTTACACACAACACAACAAAAAGTTCATAAATTATGTTATTAGCTATTATGTATAAATATTAATAACTTTATGTGAACGCTTATATAGAAATAAATAAAAAATAAAAAAGGCACAGTTAGAACCATAAGAAAATATTAGCAATAATTTTAAATAAAGAATAACAAATTAACTGTGGCATTTGATTGTGTAAAAACATCAGAGATATGAGCAAGAGATACAAATATATATGAATTTTATAGTATAAATAAGGTAAACTTAGATTAAATTAATATTGATTGAAAAGATATGATCCGTGCAGTTAAATATATCCGCTACATCTGCGTATCTATTACTAACTGCGTGCAACCTAGGTACAAACGAGTTTTTAAAATACTCTGTCCTGGTGTTGTTGCATTTTAACAGGACTTTAGAACGAGTAGCTCTCTTAGGTATATGAAATTCAATGAGGTTAGTTAAATCGAGACAGTCTATACTACCATTTACAATTTTGAACGTAAATATTATGTCGGATATAATTTAGATTTGAGATTTTTAATAAATTTAATTCTTTTATCAAGTAAATATAGTTTATGTTTTCAATGGGAATACCGAGTTTGAAATTAATGTTGAATTTTTTCGATTGAGTCTGAATGTAATTTATAATAGGGGGACCATATCGAGGAGTTATATTCCACTTGACTACAAACTAGAGACGTATACAATTTTTTAAATGCCTCTGGTCTGAACTTTGTAATAATTCAAAATAAATTTCGTCAAAGAAATTATTTGTAGCAGGCTCCAAAAAACTAACTAACTAACCATCACGCCATTTCCTCCACAGAGGTAGGCAGAGAGGACGGACGACTAAAGACCTCGGTCTTGGCATACACTCTTTGCGTCATTCACATTGTCTCATACATACTGATTATTATTCTGACTCTTACCATGGCACTGAATAAAGTATCTGATTCACTTGACCTGCCACGTCTTCCTCGGGGAAATTTGAAAACCATTTTGACTTCTTCTACCATTCACATATATTCTCCTTACACCACTTTCATCGTTCATTCGCTCAACATACCTAAATCATCTGAGGGTTTCTTTCTTAACCTTACTAATTACGCTTACATCGGGCTCCACTTATATTTTGCTTGTAAAAATATAGTTAAATTATTTGTGTTAGCCGAGGATTGCATTTTTTTTTTTATCTTCGAAGTTTATAGAGTTTATAGAGTTTTAAATTAATAGCATAATAATAATAATAAAAAAAAAAAAAAAAAAAAAAAAAAAATATATATATATATATATATATAATACTTTATCTTTGTTCTTCTAAATTAATAGCATAATACAGTATATACATACATTTTTCTTTTGATCTTAGTCCTTTTTAAATTACTATTATTTTTTTCCGAATAAAATTTCAATACATGGTCATTTTCTACATGTTTACAGTGTAATGTTATAGCCTCCTTCGGCTTAATATGTACCTATTATCTGTAAGAAATATTAATATAACAATATTGTTCTTTCAGTCCCTACATTGTTACGTGTTATTTTTATTAATATATAAAATTATTAACCTCAACCCACGCTTGTCCTAGTGAGGTCAAAAACTGAATTTTAAACAATAATACCTACCTTGTAAAGAACAATAAACACAATTAAATATGTTCGTTGTCGTCAACATCCCGTTTACCTTATTTCAGTATTTACAGTTAATCCTGGAAGGAGGTGGGAGATGCCTGAAAAGGACTCCATCCAAAAGAGACAACAAGGTTTCTCTTAGTATTTCCCTGGGAAGAAACCGCCATTTAGAATTATTAAAACGTTACACTTTTGAATAATTTTATATTTATATTTGCGCACTTTGAGGTGATATTTCACAAAAAAGCTCAAAGTAAATTAATCAAAAATTATTAACATTAAGTGGCTTTAGCCGTGTTTGGTGACCTTATCTGAATAGCCAGGTACTTCCCAACATTCCTTCTTGATGGGGGATGTCTTATTCCTACTGGTTTTGGACAGTCGGAAGCAGTTTGTGCTGCGAACAGCCGGCTGTTAGCAGCTGGCTATTGTCTCCTGTCTCCCTTTTCCTCGTGCGAACCCGTAACATTCTGTTTCATGTTGTCTTCTGTCTCTTTTATTAACACAACAAATTCAATATCACCATCTCATTTCCTCGGTTGGTACTAACGGCAGACGGTTTCTTCCAATTTGCAGTCAACGTGAAACAGAGTGTTACGGGTTCGCATGGGAAAAAAAGAGACGGGAGACATCCTCCAACCCTCGATTTTTAGCCAGCTGCCAAAAGCTGCTGTTCGCAGCATGGTGTGTAGATAGTATGGCAGTAATCACAAAAATTGAACTGAAAAAATACTCCAATTTTCATAGCAATCATCTATATCAAAAAATATTTACTCTCAAGTGGTCCCAACTTATCAATAGGCTTATTACACCATGACCTTTCTTCTTTATGAATTGAAAAAAATACCAACCGCGCCTTTATGTAGACTGCCATTTTAAAAGGAGATAAAAATATTATCAAGATAAAGAAAATGACTGTCGAAAGAAAAAGTGACAGTCCGGGAAATGAGAAAACAGACACGCAGTGCCGTCAGTGGTTGTCAAACTTTGCAGAAAACCATATGGTATTGTAGAGACACACTTTAAAGACAACCGCCAACGACCAAACTATGGTCGAAGCGTACCTGTAACGACTGATATATATATATATATATATATATATATATAAACGTTTGTTTTTATATATATATATTAAAATTATGTAGATTTCCGCATCGAACGTCGGTAGTGAGTGGTTGTGTTTACCGGTGCTCTGTGTTTGACGATCTACCTACTTACCTCCTGATTCTACTGCAGATAAGAATTCATTTATTGTTACACTTTTGTTTTGATTATAATTTATTTGTATTATTTTGTTTACGATAAATTCGTGTGTACAGTCAATCAAATAGACTGTTTATTATTTTTAAATTATTATTTTTTTTGTGTTTAAATAATTTGTAAAAATGGAGGAAGACGAAAATAGACCCCCTGATCCCGAATCCATATTCAACAATGCAGATGGATGTGACTCTGATGATAGCCATATTTCTATAACTCTCCCTTCCCGTAAAAGAAGACCTTCGCTTTCTCTTAATGTACCTCCCAAAATTAAATCTATTTCTCATACCAATCAAACCTCAAGCTCTCAGGGAAATCATAAAGACACCATTCTACCTGAAACTAAAAGTGCTGATCTAATGTATTCTCTTTCCTCATCTGCCCCTTTCATTGTTAATGTTCAAAGAACTGAACATGGGAAGATTATTCATCCGCTGGATTTTGGGAAATTTATTTTCAGTTCAAATAATAAAAACCTTGGAATAGTTAATGGATCAATCAAACCGGAAGGCCGCTACAAATTATCCATTGAGTTTAAATCCGCCACCCTTGCAAATGAATTTGTAAAAAAAATTGATTCACTTTCAAACCAAAAATTTAAATCATTTATTCCTACATATAACCTTACAAGGATGGGGCGGGTCAGGGGTATTCCACCTGATCTCTCAGAATCAGAAATCGTTGATGCTCTTAATGATTCGCAAGTGACTCCTAAAGTATTAAAAGTACGTCGATTAAATTACAAGGATACATCTACTGGAACCACCATATGGAAACCTTCGCAATCTGTTGTAATAACATTTGAAGGTCAAACTTTGCCATCCCGTGTGTTCATCTATTACAACTCACTTCCTGTAGAAGTATATAAATTTCCGACGATTCAATGTTTCAACTGTTGCCGGTTTGGACATTCGAAACCCGTATGTCGTTCCCCTCCACGTTGTCTTCATTGCGGAGAAGATCACGCTTTTGATAATTGTCAAAATTCATCTAATGATCCAATTTGTATTCATTGTAAGGGCAATCATACCGCGGTTAGTTTGGCCTGTCCAGAATTAACTAGACAAAAGAATATTAAGCAAGCAATGGCTTCAGACAATATTTCTTACTTCCAGGCGTCAAAAATATTCCCCACTGCGAAAAAATCTTTTGCAGAGATAACTTCTACCTCATCTCCCTTTCAATTCACTTCCTCTAAACCTCCACTATCATCTTCTCACAGAGAAACGTTTTTTAAACCGTTAAAACCGAAACCTAAATTTATTCCCTCTTTTGACAAAAAGCAACACAATGAACTTTTGTTTTACCCAAATGGGAACAATAAAACTCAGGAACCCAATGGGAGTGTTTTAAAAAATAATTCTGCTTCACCTATTTTCCCTAAAGTTGTTAATGAAAATTCTTCTTTCATTCAGACATTAATTACCCTCTTAATTTCAATTCTTTCAAACAACAATAATGTACCGTCCAACGCTGCTGATTATATTAAATCATTACTCTCTTGTCTTCCCAATGTCTCTGAAACTGAACAGAATACTTCAGTGGAATAGTAGAAGTCTATTCTCTAACAAATCTGAGCTTATTCAATTACTCAATTTACATGATATTTCAGTCGCCGCCATCTCCGAAACATGGTTAAAACCCTTGTATCAATTTAAGATTCCTGGATATCATTGTCTTAGACATGATAGATTGGATGGTAAAGGTGGCACAGCTCTTATTATTCATGACTCTATCCCCTTTAAACAAATCATTTTTCATACTCTCCCCATCAATTTTCAGATAGTAGCAGCTGTTGTATCTGACATTACAATATTATCAATATATATCCCTCCCTCTACTATTTTTGATGAAAACGAATGGTCATTATTAATATCTCAGATTCGTCCCCCTTATATGATATTGGGCGATTTTAACGCTCATTCTCCCTCTTGGGGTAGCGAATTAACAAACCGTTCGGGTCGTAATCTGTTAGATTTTATTGATACTTTTAATCTTTGTATTTTAAACGACGGATCCCCAACTAGATTCACCCCCCCTCAACAAAGGAAAAGTGCCGTTGATTTGTCCCTTTGCTCATCTTCAATGATTCCTAAATGTTCTTGGGACATACTTAAAGACCCCCTTTCCAGTGACCATTTTCCTATCATTATTCTCTTCCACCAACTAACTATCTTGCGTTCCTTTACTGTAAACAATAATTTTAAATTCAAAACTAAAGACGCAGATTGGAGAACTTTCTCTAATGAACTAGACTCCCTTGTTCACTCGACAAAGTCATCCCTTGGGAACATCACAAGAGAATGCGAATTGTTTCCTAGTCTAGTAATAAAAGCAGCAGAAAAATCCATTCCGAAACGTAATGCTACTATTAAGATAAAACATTCGACTCCATGGTAGGATGAAGAATGTACTAGGTCTGTTAACTCTAGAAAAGAAGCAATTTCCATTTTCCGCAAGTGTATGTCGTTCGAAAATTACTTATTAGTGAAACGCGCCCAGGCTGAAACTAAACGTATATTGAAAAATAAAAAGCGTTCTGGATGGCGAAAATTTTGTGAAAGTTTGTCTCCTGAATCTTCCCAGTCATCTGTTTGGACCAGTTTAAAAAAGTTCGGTTCATCATTTGCTCCGCAGCGTACAAAGCATATTCCAGAAGAAATTTTAAATAGTTTTGCTGACAAGATAGCCCCTCCATCAGTTGCCAGATATGAAGAAATGCCTACTTTTATTTCCTATCCTTCTCACTCTAACTGGCTAGACTCTCCTTTCTCAGTTAATGAATTAAAACGAGTAACTAATTCCCTTTCAGACTCTTCTCCTGGTCCTGATGGAATATTATATAGCTTTATTAAAGCATTCTCTGACACGTCGTTAGAATACTTCTTATCTTTAATTAATAACATGTTTGAAACCGGATTTATTCCGGATATCTGGAAAATTCAAAAAATCCTCCCGATTTTAAAACCAGGGAAAAATCCTTCCGAAGTCTCTTCCTATCGTCCTATCGCTCTTTCGTCGTGTTTAACGAAAGTAGCGGAGCACTTGATAAAGAACAGATTGGAGTGGTTTGTTGAAAATCAAAGTATTATCTCTCAAAATCAATATGGCTTCCGGAAAAAGAAATCAACTATGGATAATTTAAGTATATTTACAACAGAAATTCGTATTTCCCAATCCCTTAATTCTTGCACACTGGCCACATTTCTTGATCTTTCGTCAGCTTATGACGATGTATTAATTAATATTTTAAAAGAAAAATTGATAAAAATAAAAATTCCTATGAAATTGGTTCAATTTATTATCAACTTGCTATCAGACAGATCCATTATAATCCACTCTTCCTCAAAAATTTTAAAACGTAAATTATGGAAAGGGTTACCTCAGGGGTCTGTAATTAGTCCATTGTTATTTAATATTTATATAAGCGATTTAGACATTTTAATCCCTTTTTATATCAAGCGACTTTATTTTGCGGACGATTTTCTTATATATATAACACACAAAAATTTATCCCATGCTGCTAAGGAGTTAAATTTGGCTTTGCATTATATTAAAGTTTGGTTATTGTCAAATGGAATGAATTTAGCGACTTCTAAAACTAAGGTAGTGGCTTTTACGCGCAAAAGAAAATTGCCCCCTTTTTCTGTCTCATTTGATAATGTTCATCTCCAAACTGTTAAGCAAGTAAAATTTCTTGGTATACTTTTGGACCATAAGCTTTCCTGGCTCCCACATATTCAACACATTTCTGCTAAGTGTGAAAAGGGGCTTAATATGATGCGAGCAGTTTCCAGAGTATGGTGGGGATCTCATCCTACTACCCTGAAACTAATGTATAACTCCCTAGTTCGAAGCCACTTGGATTATGGCACATTTCTTTTCGACCCCCTTCCTAAATATTTGGATAAAAAACTTGAAAGAATTCAATCCAAGGCGCTCAGAATGATTATTGGGGCGATGAAATCTTCTCCTATTAACGCGCTCCAGGTGGAATGCGTAGAACCACCCTTATTTTTGAGAAGACAATTCCTTGCTGATAAGTTTATTTTCAAATCTTTATCTCTGTCTCGTCATCCTTTAGAAGAAAGTCTCGATCATTTGTTTAATAAATTAAACAACAGCAAAAGATTGACAGATAAAAATCGACAGTCTTTCCTTCTAAAAAGTTTTCTTTCATACAGATCTCTCTCTTCTTCTCTCCAAAACGTACAAAAAGATCCAATCCTTCCTATTTACAAAATCCCGTTTGATACTATTAATTTTATCCCCAATGTAATAACTTCCGACTTTCGGACGAACATTTTAACATCATCTAATAACTTTCAAAATGTTGACGATCATTTTAAAAGCATTACGTCTTCTAAGTTTCCTGGGTTTTCCCTAATTTACACAGATGGTTCCAAGTCCGAGCTCAAAGATTGTGGCGCATCTGTGTATATTCCTGAATTCAATCTTAATCTTTCTTATAAATTGCCTAGAGAAATTTCTATATTTACCGCAGAATGCTTCGCAATTGAACAAGCTTTAATTCAAATCCAGCTTCTCAATATTCGTCAAGCCATACTATGCACTGACTCTCTAAGTGCTGTATTAAAAATTTCCTCTAATATCGTTCGATGTCCAGAAGACTACATTATTTGTAATATTAAAAACATCCTCAACTCTCTACACGAATCACAATTTGAGACAATATTGGTTTGGGTCCCTGGCCATCTAGGAATTGAGGGTAACGAGAAAGCCGATTCTCTCGCTAAACTTGGAACGATCTCTGGTTCTATCCCTTTAGATTTTAGAATTCCTATCTCTGACGTCTTCTCTATTCTTAAATCCAATATGTCTCGTTCCTGGGAAGAAAATTGGACAAGTACGAAAACCCGAACTGGATCTTTCTATGCTGGAATACAAAGGCATATTCCGAGTAATCCTTGGTTCCACGGCAAAAAAAAATCCAAAAGATTTATTTCCTGCATTTCGAGAATGAGAATTGGTCACTGCTCTATTGCAACTCATTTGTTTAAGATCCGAGTCCTCGATAGTCCACTCTGCGAGTGCGGTGTGGAGGAGGAGACTCTTAACCATATATTCTTTAATTGTAAAAATCATTCTTCCTTCAAAAACATTTATCGTTTGCTTATTAAAATTACCCACAATTCTCCCCTTAGTATTCCGTATTTGCTGTCTCTCAACAATTCTCGCGTTTTTTCAGTTTTATACAAGTTCATAGACTTAAATGAGTTCAATGTTTGATTTGTCTTGTCCCCTCGTAGATTAACCTAAAAAATTTAACTATCTTTCTTAACTTTAATGGCACAAAGCACTCTTCTTAGGGTGAATTGCCTATTCCATAAAAAAAAAAAAAAAAATTATGTAAATGGAATGTGTGAATCTTAACTTTATTTAATGCAGTATGAATCATCATGTACCTACCTAATATGTATGAAACTTGTCAATTTGACTTTCCTACAACGGGAGACTTTCCTAGTTGGATAGTCAAAGGTTCGTTGAGCGCATATTATAGCCTTGGAACAATCCATTTCCTGTCAAAATGTCCTTATTTTTACATCGCTAGATGGCAGTAACAGTCCCTTCTCGGATTTGTAATATTCAACATCCGACATGCGTAATTGTACTGCCTTCTGATACTGAAGGCAGGGTTTTAATTTTAAAAAGCGCCACAGTTTCGTCAACCTCTCTCGACCATATTCTGTCAGTAGGTCAGAATAATTCCGCTTCGCAATAAAATCCAAATAAATGGAATATTTTTTAACGTATTCAAAAACGAAAAACTGTTTTTAAAATTTGATGAAATAAGCTTTCATTTTTTATTATTAGATATAAACGTGTAACAATTGTGTTTTAACTTTAAAAAGGTTATTATTCACAATTATTGTTATTATTCACATTACGAAAAAATAAAAAAAACACGCACATGTTTTACAAGAAAAATGTGTCTTTTTCGTCGTTTGTTTTTGTCCATCATCAGGGCATATCCGACGATGTGTCGATGATCACATCGTCGGACGTGATAATCTAAAAACGTAACAAAATGTATCTTCATGTAAAAATAATTTTTAAAAATTTCGCAAAGCTTAATAATTTTGTTTCAAATTGGTCCATAAAGGTATACATTTTAAATATTATGTTTAACTTTTATATTAACAAATGCAGAGTAGTATTTTTTCTTTCTAATACCGTTTAGATCAGAGGTTCTCAAACTGTTTTTTCTCGTAGACCAGTTTCAAAATCTTACTGGTTTCGGTAGACCGCCTGCTACTACATTTCTACCATATTTATTAACATAGACCATTTTTTACGCCAACGTAGACCCCTATCGAGTCTCCCCTGGACCACATCGAGTCTCTCCTGGACCACTTTGGGAATCACTGGTTTAGATCATAATATTTCTCACTATAATAATAAATGGATGACTTATATATACTTAGCGCCGTTTTCGTGAAAAATCACCTCGAGGGCGCTTTACAAATTTTAATAGATTTCGGAAATCTTACTTCTAACTACAGACTAGACAAACATTATAAAAACTTGTGGCTAAAACATTGCATCTTCAACACCTCTGCCATATGTCACCCCAAGTGGTTCGCTACGTTTGGTGGTGACTTAGCAGGGTTGCCCGGGTTCATGGGGGTAATGTTTGTATAGGTCTTGGCGGCGGATGATCTAGACACACTGAACCCCAGATTCCTACCCAACCCTCATACCCTTTTCCTTCCCAAAACTTCATTTCCTTTCGTTCCTTCAAATACCCTCCACACAGCATCCCCAAAGATGACATGACCCCTGAGGGAAATTATTTTCCTCAGGGCCCCCTGTGTGGACCTAATGTAAAACAAAAAAAATCCACCGGTTCTTCGATCAGTGATACAAAACTATATGTACAATGCATCTGACCAATTAACGCGATGCTGCCTAAAAATGTACACGTATATTATGTTTTATTTATTTATTTTATTTTATTTGTTTACTTTTTATTATTATTATTAGTATTATTACGTTTCTTTAATATTTTTTTAAGTAAAACTTCTTCCGGAGGATTCCGGCGAGTACCCCAGATCTTTTTGGACGGAAGTAACATTTTATATCAAGACAAGAATTTTAATTTAAGTTCAAAATAAATCCGAAAACGTGCACGGAGAAAATATTTATTCGAAAAAACGATCATTTTAATAGTATAAACGGTTAAAAACGGGACTGAGTTCTTACGAACAAATTAACAGGGTTTCAATGTTTATTGGCGGGAACATGTAAAAATAATTTGTTGGTATACGTAATTTCGTACGTATACCAACAAATTATTCTTACATTTTCCCGCCAATAAACATTGAAACACTGTTAATTTGTTTGTAAGAACTCCAGTCCCGTTTTTAACCGTTTTTACTATTAAAGTTTTTTCGAATAATAATTTTCTCCGTGTGTTTTGTGACGAAAATATCTCAGTTTTTATATTTATTTAAGGTCTTACAAACTAAAATATTTCAGATTTTTTTTTCACACTTATTTTGTTTAGACATTATTGAAAAATCATAAATATTATGATCAAAAATTACTTTCAAGAAGTACACAATATTTGATAATTTAAAAAACGAGCATTTTTATTGCTAACTTGAATGCATTATTATATTAAAACAAGTTTTTAATGAAATAAATCGATACTTAATTTTTATTTTAAAAAATTTGATCCGGAATAATCGATCTTTCTCATCGAAACCTCCCTGTACAGTTTGCAAGCATTTTGGAACTTTAATTCTCAGCCGCTGGTCAATGGGTCTTAAAAAACTACTCAACTCACAAATTTGGAAGCCCTGTAATGGAGGCATCATCTTGCAAGAGAATTCACGTGAGAAATCAACAAATGTGCAAAATGATCATACATATTTTCGCAGTTGCAACTGAGAGAATTGAAAATACAATATCTGTTACATCAGCCGTATTACGCTCTATGCACTTTTAGCATGACAACAAGACTAAAATATTCTCTTTGCAGATATTTTAAACTCGCTTCCTGTAAACATTATATCCCCTTTACACTGTATTTTTTTACATTAACTCCATACAGGATGCCCTGAGGAAAATTATCTTCCTCAGGGCCTATGTCATCTATGAAGATGCACGGAGAAAAATGTTATTCTAAAATACGATCATTTTATTCGTAAAAACGATTAAAAACGGGACTGAAGTTCTTACGAACAAATTAACAGGGTTTCAATGTTTATTGGCGGGAACATGTAAGAATAATTTGTTGATATACGTAATTTCGTATGTATATCAACAAATTATTCTTACATTTTCCCGCCAATAAACATTGAAACACTGTTAATTTGTTCCTAAAAACTTCAGTCCCGATTTTAATCGTTTTTACGAATAAAATAATCGTATTTTAGAATAACATTTTCTCCGAGTGCTATGTGGAGTTTACTTTTGAGGAGAGAAAGGAGTGAACATGGGTCTTGAAGAGGCCCATGAGACCCACAACTGAGCTGTTGAACGAACTCAAGAACGAGTCGTAGAAACGAACCGTTCTCATGTGACAAATGTCAACCGTGTCCCTATGTTGGGCGTGCGTTTGGCGTGTTTCCCAAATATGCACCGGTGCCGAGAGGATCATTGAAGCTAGTTCCGCTAGTTCTTCAACTTCCTTGTTCTACCGGTATTTCAATGTAGAATCTTCCATTGAAATACCGGTAGAACAAGGACTGCATTTCCACCCGATGCCTGTGCTCTAAAGATTAAAAATTTGTTAAGACGGGAGAATCTATCAAACGGACCGCTCGTTTGTGTACAAAGTCGAGGGTTTTTTCAGTTATTGTGGAGCTTCAGACCAGAGGAGGGTGCCAAATTCAAACATGGGGCGCACTTGCGATTTATACAGGGTTAGCAGTTGTGTACTATCAAAGAATCTGCAGGCCCGGTACAGTGTACAGTATGCCCAGTTTTGTTTAGCTTCAAAGAACTCAACATTTTTTCAATGTTCTCTAATGTCTTTCAGGTTTCTAGTTGCTACATAATTTCGTTAAATTTCAAGTATTTTATATTTAAGATGAACAATAACATTGACTCCTTGCAACTAAGGAGACCTTATTACAGGCTAATTTTTGCTGCAAAGCCGGTGTAGTGTTACTAGCACTGAAGAAATAAACCGATATTAGTTGCCAATTTCATATGCCCAAAGTAAGCACAATTTGTGCGTACTTACTGAAATTGATCCAACATTCTCAAATATTTAAAATCTTCTTGGAAAAAATTTCATTTCTTTTGGCATGTCTGGAGGTCTATCATGATCGATCGATAAAACCCAATGTCAATGCGATATTGACTGAATTCGTCTTCAATGGTAAGATGGCGTTATTTGCGAGCACGATCAAATTCTGACAGTCGGTTGACAAATTCCTCAAAATCCTGAGTATCAGATAAGCTGTCAATATATATGTATATATAAGACGTTCGTTATTCCGAGTTAAGGTGAACTAACGAAGCTCTTGGAATTGATTTTTTTTAAATTATATTTATATTGGTAAATTATAACAGGTTTCTTGGGGTAAATTAATATCTCCCTAATTGCGAAATACTTGTGTTTAGAGAGGCAGTTTTTTTTCATGATTTCAATAGTTTTGGGATATTTACCTATAATAAACACTATAGACATTCAAATCGATTAAAGTATATGCGCTGAAAACAGACACTTTAAAAAAAATATATAATATAACATATACGCGATAATTCATCTAAGACGTGATCAATTTATTCCGTTTGATCTTGGAGAAATTTTATATTTCAATTCAAAATTGTCAACTTGACAGTATTTTTAATTTTTCGTAGCGGTTCCTAAAGGTCTAGGCAAGTCTATGTATATAAAAGTTAATATTTTAATTCGAAATTGTCAATTTAGTGGTTCCTAAAGGTCAGAATGTAATTCCATAGATAGATCTGCGGCCCTAGCATACTCGATCGTTAAGGATCGGTAGAATAATAAATTGTCGGTAACTTCTCATCGTTCTCTAGGACAACTGCAGATCGCAAAGGAATATGTGACAATTCACAATGACTAAGTTTCCTTAATATATTCGATATCCACTGTTCGATACGTTTTTAGATTTTCACGGCCAAAAGCATTTTCGTTGTTTGTTTTTGGGGTGTTATGCCGTGTTGTGCTACCTCCTTCTTTAGCCGACGTTTCGGACAGCGTTGCAGTGTCCTAAACGTCGGCTAAAGAAGGAGGTAGTACAACACGGCATAACACCCCAAAAACAAACAACGAAAATATCAACAGTTGTTTGTACGTTCGCGATCTGCAGTTGTCCTAGGGAACGATGAGAAGTTACCGACCATTATCCTACCGATCCTTATCGATCGAGTATGCTAGGGGAGATGTACCCAGCGTATATCGATTTCTTATTTTTTCCCCGCCAATATTGATCTTTTATGACAAACTTCTGGCAACCAACGTTTTCTTTCAAATTGATCACTCTTCTCACTTCTACAGACTATCTGTTCGGTGGATACCATTAATAGAGTGAGATATTTGAGCTGGTAATAAAAGGTGGGTGAAATGGGGTGTATTGATGGGAGGAAAGTTGGGTGGAGGCAGGGGGGGGGGGGGTAAATTAAGGGGTGTGGAACCAAATACCTCGTTGAGAAACTTCCGGTAATTACAGAGTATTCTGTGTAACGCGAATCTGTGTTGCACTGGTACACCGATTTAGTAGGAGGTAAGTGAAAACCATAATAATAATTAAACCTGCATTATTATTAGAGATGTGCCTATAAAAAAATTAAATTAAAAAAAATATTTTATACCATTTCATCAATATAATTGTTAGTTTACAAAAAATAATACAGTTATTTTAAACCATAGTTATCTATAATTTTAAAATTAATGTTTGTTTATTTGCTTGTTTATTCATCCGATTGCGATGAAACTTTGGGAATATGATGTGCGCATACCCGGGATGGTTATAGGATAGTGAGCTCTCGCGTTATGAAATTATTTCCTATACTATTCATACGATTGTGATTAAAATTTCATCTTATTGTTATTAATTTTTTTTGAATTGTTGTGAACATGCCCGTGAATACTTATATATCTATACTGGTGAGCTCTGGCATTATAAAATTTGCATTGAAAAAAATAAATAGGTCACGCGAGTTGTTGGAAAAAACGGGTGTATTTTATGGAGTTAGGCGGCAGGGTATGCGGGAGGGTCGGTTGGGGAATTAAGGCGGGGGGCTTCGCGGGAGGGGGGACGAGGCAGAGGGGAAGGCGAAAATGGTAGAAGCGGAATGCGTGAGGAGGGGGGGGGGGGGGTCGCGAGAAAGGGCAGAGCGGGAGAGGGGAGGGGGAACGCGGGAAGGAGAAAAGGGAACGCGGGAGAGGAAGGGGATGCGGGAGGGGAAGAGGTAGAGGAGTCGGAAGGGTAACGGGGACGAATGGGAAATGACACGAAGGGAGAAACAATTTATTTATTTAATTGGCAATGCAACGCATGCCGGGTATCAGCTAGTATTAAATAATATACTCGTATAGACGCGTGGTATAAATCACAAAGTGGTAAGCCAAAGACAAGGCAATTGTATTGTCTTCGATTTCGTTGTTTTCGTGTCTTACTAGTAAGTAAATTGCAATAAAAAACCGCCGAAATGTCTTCGTATGTGATGAGAAAATGTTTCTATTACGTTGCCTGCGTGCATAATTGTCCAAACGACCATTTGCAAGTTTTACAAGATGTAGAGGTTTTCTTTCATTATTTCAATGAAACATTTGATAGGCGTAAGATAAAGCCATTTTAAATAATTCCTAATTGAGTGATTAATTATCGTTTTTGATATTTTATTTTTAATTTTAAAATGGAGATTGAACAAAAACTAAAATGGAGATTGGACGATTAAGCAATCAGGCGACGATTAAACACGTATGTAAAAGCCAAAAAATAAAATTTCATTCTTGAATATATAATTTATTTTAATAAAAATACAATAATTCTTTTTCGATTCTTTCCCAGAGATTTTTAGCGCCATTAGAGAAAGTGGGATAATGAGGACAACCTAGGATAGTAGATTGTCTCTTACAGCATTCCGTATTTGCCTTAGTGTAAGTGAGTAAGCGTATCTTGGCATCTCAGTCACACCCGTAATGTAGAATGTAGTATTCGGAAAACGCCGCGCGGTCCTATATCTTTATAAAACACACATTTGTCCATATATTAGGGGAGCAAAAATAAAGTTTCTGTTAAGATCTCAGGTCACTTTAGTAAAACAAACTCCGGATAATAAGTAGCCTGAGTTTTTTTTACAACAAAAACAATTACACGATGATTTGCACTGTTTTTAAACTCTACCTCTCTAAGTTCTGAAGGAACTGCGTTGCCCCGAGTACGAAATAGAAAGAAGAAAGTTTAATGGAGTCCATTGTATTTAAAAAAAAACAAATACAACAACAAAGAACTGAAAGACTGTGTTTACAGTTGAGTCCTGAAGTAGCACTCTACATTACCACATACACAAGAGAACTTCTTTATCAAATAACCAGTGATTAGCAGAAATGACAGTAGGGTTTAGTCAAGTTCCAAACCTAATAACTTTAAGTTTTTTACTATAGAGGGCAATAGTAGTTATTAGTAGAAATAAATCAATGAATGTTTTTCATTAAAACTCTTCTCACAAATCAAATCCCAATTAAAACGTAAAATTTATTTAAATAAAAGATTCGTACCGTCAAAAATGCTTACTTCTTGATAATTTATTACATCAGTATAAATCGAATCAACTCTAACTAGGTAGAAACTTTTAAAGTCAAATGCGCGATGATCTAATAATTTAAAAAGTACCAAAAGTTTTACGCCTGTGAAGGGAATCGGAGTACAACGGAGCAAGGAATAAATCTCTTCTCCGCAAATATAAATATAATTAAAGCTTAACCAATTCAGTCACAGCAACGTAAATAGATTATCTAGAAGCTCTTTACCGAAACTTTCCCCATTCTCTACTCTCGGCTTTCTGTCAAGTAACTTGTATTGTGTTGTACAGTTTCCCTTTGTCGCAGTACTTTTTCGTTTAACCTAAGCAGAATATTTTCGTACTACTAGTTCTGTGAACAATAGTAGTAGACCTCGCGTCCAAAAAGTATGTTTCTAATTTTCTTTTATTTAATAAATCAAAACCAAAATTTTCTCCGACATTAAAAGATTTGTAAGTAGGTAATTAGATATCTACCTACAAATTGATACTTGTAAAGTTTTTATTTTAAGTTGATTGTCAAAAGAATTCATATTCTACTGTTTCGTAGATGGCGCGCGTATAATTATTTTACTTATAAACAGTGGCGGTTCGTGGTATTTTTAACGGGGGGTTCAGAAATTCAAGAGAAGCTATATCTAATCAAAATTTACTTACTGTTGTCACACAACTTAAATAAAATTACTAGGAGGGGTACCTAGTACCTACACACTATTGTTTTTAAATAACTTGACACTCTGCTACACAATAATTAGATAACCAGAAAAGTTTTAGAGGAGGTTTTTACAGCACTTAATGTACGTTGCTCTTTATTATTGTTTTTTCAATAAGAAAAATAACGTAGAATGTAGAATAATATAATTGATATTTTAACATAAAAAACCCAAATAAAGGTGGCACGAAATTAAATTAGCTTTTTTCACTTATACAAAAAATCCATTAAACACTTATACGTAATATTTTTTTTTTATTTCCAACCTTCTTTCTTATTAGCGTATTAGCGTTATTTTTTGTATATATAACACTGTATTCCGCCTTTGTGAAAAAAAAATCGACAGAATATTTGCGACATTCATAACTAGCGACGTTTGCCGAAACATTAATAAAGGTAGGTTCTCGTAACTAAGGGATATAAAAACTTATCTAAAAAAAAATGAATACGAAAAAGTCAAAATCGGTCTACTTCAATAGTAGATTTACAAATGCCATTAGCAAAAGGTTGGAGAAATGCAGAAACAAGAAAATAATAAATGTACCAAAATGACTACAAAGTTAAATATCATAATATATAACATATAACATTTACTTGCAAAGTTCAACCGTCGGTTGAACAAAGTTACGGTGCAAAGGTCAACCGTCAAACTCGGGCATCGCATCTGCGCGCGGAACTCGTCAATGTTCGGAGGTCACGTGACATCTTGACTCGCGATCGCCGCGAGCGCCGCACCGAGCTGGGTTAATATTCCTTGGTTTTGTTCGTTTCACCGTCACAGGGATTTGTATCGGCTATGATTTATTTGTATGGACGATTATGTGCGGATTGAATCGCGCACAAAATGGGATTAGGTATCGTATTTTTCGGTGGCGCGAGTTTTAAAGGCGGAATTTTAAAGTCGAGCTACCTATAATGTGCTTATATTATTATACAACAAGTTCGTTTTATTTTCTCATCTTTTTAATGGGGGTTCACCGCACAAACGCACTTTAGAGAAAATCGCCACAGCATATAAACGATTTTTACCAACGGAGATTCAATTTAATACTGTATTTGTTAGCCTTTCAAGATTTGACTTTCTTAATTAACATTAACTATTGATATGGATTGTGTACGTGGGCAACAAAACACGAACTTTTCTATCCTTCTATCCAACTGTCATCAAGATAACAAATTATCTGAACCCTCGTTACTGAGAATAAATACATAGTTGTAAGCTGTTCAAATTACAGCCCCGCACCGCTGGAAAATTTAAACTCTTTCAGGATGTCAACTACGCCAGTTCCCGTTATTAATTAATCGAACCATCGTGGGTTAAGCCCAAATAACACCACAGTGGTCTCCAAAATATTCTGATGTGAATAGAGACAGAGAGGCCCTCTGCTAGAAAGAAATACGATGTTGGTACCAAGAAATATAATTGTGAGTCTTAATTTTAAAAACGACTTTAAGATCGATGCCGGATGTAAACGACAGTTTCTGACGAGGTCATTTCAAAATTCAATAACTCGGATAAAAATAGACATAGCGCCGTCAACTTTGTCATATTTTAAGGAAAAATGATGAAAATTTGTTCTTTCCAATACTTCTCTCCGATATTGATGGTGCCTGAACTGCGCAAAGTAAACCCACAGTGTGTCCATATACGGGATCGTATTATATCAGAGACTAATGATCCAATCCGAGTGAACGAAGTGGAGTTTTGAAGAGGAGTGAACATGTTACAACTCACCCTGTGCTCAAATTGTGTCCCAAAAACTCTAAAAGATACGAGATTGAGAATTAGAAAAAGTTTTCATTTTTACCGATTGTCTTACGCCGTTCTTCCATCGTCTGTCTTTTCCATATTATTATTAGTGTTTGAAAACGCCGCTAGGCGCTCCACTAGCAAAATAGTATGACAGGTATCGGTAGCTTGTAAGTAGCTACGTGAACGATGGGCCTTAGAATGTCATTTATATGAGGGCTAATAACAATTAGAATTATATTTTTTTTTCAAAAACAACGAAATATCTTTTTTCTCATACCAAAGGGAAGTAAAGAATTCCAAAAAAAACAAAAATGTAATTTCTGTAGACCATACACATTGACCTAGCCTAGACTATACACTATTGACATTTTCACGAAAATAACTACGGTGTGTCCATATCTACAATTTTTTCAGGAGTGATATGCGTTTTTTTAATTTTATTTTTAATTATTTCTATATAATATTACAGCGTTCACATAAAGCTATTAATATTTATACATAATAGCTATTAACATAATTTATGAACTTTTTGTTGTGTTGTGTGTAAGGTAGGTTAGTGAATGTGAAACGGCGTTATACCTAATTATTTTATAAAGCCGAGGTATTTTATAGAAGTAAACAATATTTATAGCATCGGGTGCTTCAAACACACATATAATACAATCGAATCAATGACCGGCCATATTTTCACGATCCCTGTTAATCGCAGATCACTATATTTATTTCATCTTTTGTTCAAATTGTGCTCAGCTTACAAGAATCACATACCTTCCTCATACTATCTTTTCAATCAATATTACTTTAATCTAAGTTTACCTTATTTGCACTATAGAATTTGTATATACTTGTATCTCTTGCTTATATTTATCTCTGATGTCATTTCACAATCAATAACCACAATTAATTATTATTCTTTTTTTTTCTTAATTATTTTTAATATTTTCTTATGATTTTAACTGTGACATGTAACTTTAAAATTGTTAACATGTAACTATTAAATATACTAATTTATAAAAAATGTTTGGTTCCTCATGGGTCAACTTATATTTTTACATCATTGTCAGACAGAATGACTATTCACATAATCCAAATCCTCATTGAATGGACCTTTGAAAAGGACGAAATTCACGTCCATTGTAACCTTATGTGCGAAATGCCATGGAAATTTTTCGTACGGTTGAAATGTTTTGAACAAAAAATGGAAAGCGTACCACAAGGACTCTAAAATGGAGCATTGTTCTTTTTAATTCCTTTCGGCCTACAAAACCCACAGACAAAACTATACATAAGAAAAAGGGTTAAATAGAATATTAATTTAATTGAACTGTACGGTGTTTAAAAAAATCTTTACTAAAGTTTCCTAAGTGAGTTTGAACAAAGCAGGTATAAAATACATTTTATATTTTATGAGCCATTGACCAGCGGCTGAGAATAAAATTTTAAAAATGCTTGCAACTGTTCAGGGAGGTTCCGATGAGAAAGATCGATTATTCCCCGTATCAATTTAATAAATTAAAAATTTAATATCAATTAATTTAATTCATTCAAGTAAGCAATGATGGTGTAGCAAATGTAAAGTTATGCAATGTCCAGTGTTTTAATATAGTGTCCTCCGCGTGCAAAGTCGTATCTCCTGCAAGCATAAACTTTATAATTAAAAAAATGTTTATCGGAAGTGACCCGCCAGGTAAGTATGTTCTCTGTGTCTATTTGTAAATAATAGTTCTAGGTAGAGCCTAAGTAGTCATAATAAAATGTACAGCGCCCTTGAGGTGATTTCTCACAAAAACAGCGCTATACAAATTATCCAATTATTATTAGTATTATTAATAAAAATGCTCAAAACTTATATTAAATATCGTGTACTTCTTGTAGGTAAGTTTTGATTATTTTATGATTTTTTATTAATGTCTAAAAAATATTTGAAATATTTTAGTTTGGAAGACCTTAAATAAATAGAAAAACTGAGGTATTTTCGTCACAACACACGTTCTCGTAACTAAAATTAAAATTCTAAAATGTGTTTACTAGATTATGTATTGATATATTTTGTTGTATGATTATATAATTTGTGTTGTATAATACAATATGTTGTTTGAAAATTGAACAAATCTGCCAACGACCAACCGTATAACCTTGGTATATTAAAAATAAAGTTAGTTTTTCAATATTTAAAAAAAGCATTTACCAGATAAAATAACAATCTTTCAAAATCAATTTATGTTATTTTGTAAAAAAGAATCAATACGTCTGGAATTTGATTTAAAAAGGACTAATTTCCGGTATTCTCTGGTATTACCCTCTTAAGCATATAAAATAAAATGAAAAAATGGCTTTTTGATGAAAATCTGTGCTTTTTACTCCATATTATTTTTTTTATATTAACTCCATATGGCCCTGTGGAAAATAATTTCCCACAAGTCATCTTTGAAGAAGCTGGGTGGAGGGTCTTTTCAGGAGAGGAAGGTGCACATGGGTCTTGAAGAGTTCCATATTGTAGGAAAGTGGAAACACTGAGGCCGGCAAATCGTTCCATATCCGAGCTGTTGAAATCAAGAACGAGTCGTAGAAGCGACCCATTCTCATGTGACAAATGTCAACCATGTACATACGTTGGGCCCGCGTTTGGCATGTTTCCCGACTATACACCGGCGCCGAAGAGATCAATGACGCTAGTTCCTCGGAGCATCATCCATTGAAATACAAATAGATCAAGGACAGCATTCCTACCCGACGCGTGTACTCTAAAGTTTGCAATCCGTTCGTTAAGGCGGAAGAATCTATCAAACGGATCGCTCGTTTCTGCACAGAGTCGAGGGTATTTTTCAAATACTTTGGGTTTCCGTCAAGCGTGTGTAAAGAAGTATTTACTTAAAAAAACGAGTTTTTAGGTTTGCATGTGAACATTTAAAAAAAAAATGGACTCAACTTCCTTATTACGAGTCAGCGAATTATTATTATATTGGAAAAGTGAGAGATTAGCAAAAGAAGGTGCAACAAATTATTTGACCACGAAATTGCACAATTGCAATACCCACTTCATCAATAAAATTAAAATTTACTTCATTTATAGCGTGAGATAAAATAATGAGTTTTACAACTATTTTAATTATCATTGACAAACTGGCGAAACAAAAGATTTGATCAATAATAAAACACTATTATTTTGAAATAAACAATAACAAGAAAAGCAATTAACTTCAATTTGGTGAAGGATCTAAATACCTACTACCATTTGCAACTATTACAGAAGAATTTATTGCCATTCTTTCCGTATTTATTTAACCCATATATTTTAAGCTGTCCAAAGAAGCGAAGCTAGCAGTCCACAATGGAGTGCTAGTACCTACCCTGCCTGTGTATGGCAATGAAGCATGGAACTGGCAGAGAAAGGATGGAAGTAGACTGAATGCTGTATAAATGAGATCCCTGAGGCGTATGCGTGGTAAAACCATGTATGATCGTGGAATAAATGTGGAGATCCGAAAAGAATGCAAGGCTGATGTGAGCGTAATAAGTAAGATTAAGAAATGGACGCTTTGGTGGTTAGGGCATGTAGAGCGAATGAATGAAGAAAGGCGTGTAGAGATAATTTATGACACAAATGTGATTGGTAGAAGAAGTCGAGGACGCCCGAGAAAGACGTGGCACGATCAAGTGAATCAGATACTTGGGTCGGGCCATGTAAACAGTCAGAATAATAGAAAGTATGTATGAGGCGGACTATATGACGGCTGGCATAGTCCAGCGGTGGGGTTTTGGACTCCCATTCCGAAGGTCGCGGGTTCGAACCCGGCGTGCGCAAATAAATTTCATTTGATTAATTTGTGTTATTTCACAATTAATTAATTAAAAATAATACATACTTTATTTGCGGCACGTTCCAGAGTGGAAGATACTCTCAGTATCGCCCTGTAAGACCACCATTCAGAATTGAAACGTTGCTTGAAATGGCTTTATCCGAGTTTAGTGACTAGATCTGAATATCCAAATACTTTCCTATTTCCCTCTTCCCCATCTCCTTCCCTTCCCCACTTACCTTCAGCCTTACAGCATACCCCAATTGGGGACGCCATAGTCTCACTGGCTCCAGACGGGAGCAGTTCGGACTCTTGTGAGGTATTCACTATTTAAAAAAATGAGTATGAATGAGTTGTTTGACGTTCCGTTCTCTCTGTCTACCCCTGCGGTGAAACGGCGTGATAGTTAGTTAGTCATACATTTTAGAGTTCCTGTACTGAATTAATTTGAATTGAACTATGCATTACATAAAAAATGTCTTTATCTGCGTTTTTCGCAATTTTACCGTTCGTCACGTGTATCGCTTTTTCAATTAACTTTTGGATCAATTCTGGCACCATGACATTAAGCCATGAATATCAGTCATTGAATTTTTAACCCTCGCATGCCTGCTGAAATTATTCCACGAGTTGTGCCAGGTCTGTGGGACATGGCGAGACTTAATCGATTATTTTTATTTTTTTACATTGGTATCTATTGTTTTTTGTTTTTAAATTTATGTTCAAGTAAATAAATTCAAAATATATCAGAAATTATAACTCATTTCTTCATCATGAACCAAAAACTAAACTTCTTATTTTTATCTAACAATAATGTTAAGCATTTTTTATAATCGCGTAAAACTTAAAATATGATATAATCATAAACAAAATTATGCATTGCATTTTGTGCATCAACCATTTAAAAAAAATATTTCAACTTTGTGATTAAAATTAATTTGGGCCGCTCTGCCAATTTCTACCGATTTCTGACACGTTTTCCTTAAACGTTTGAAGTTTTTAAGCTCTTAAAAAAATATATGTTATTCTTTAAGCTAGAATCTATACATTCCCCACGCCGAAACGGTAATTATTTGAAATTCCCTCGATAGAAATAAATCGCAAAGTATGCTCCAAAAATTATTATTAACACGTTTTTTTCTGTTATTTTACAAGTTATATGTATGAAAAAATTCATAATGTTACTTTAAATGCTACTTGTCACATCCCCTACGAGATTTTTGCTCTTTTTTTAAACGAGTCGTCTTTTATTAAACATTTTCACAATTTTCGCATGAATTTTATGGTTTTTAATGTTAGCGCGCTCGCGCTCACGTTCGTATTGTCGTATCTCTCCATCTTCCTCTTTTTGAGCGGCCGCGGCGTAGCGCACCCTTAAGTTTCGTCAGAACTTTTGGCTTAGATAATGGCACATTTTTGACAGAAGAAAACAGAGTGCTATAAAGGAATATGACTACTGCAAGAGAGACATACCTACATATTTGGCTTGCGATATTTTGTATTAGGACACCTATCCTTTACATCTATCAGGGATTGACAATGATTAGAAGATCATATTAAAAAAATTGGTATCGGAATTTAAGTGAATCAAACATAAGATTTTCTGCGTAATTATGGTTACTTTGATTAGTTTCGAAGACATTTTTAATGGTGAACGCCTTGTATAGAATAAATAAAACAATATATAGTCTCCGGAATAAAATAAAATAAAATAAAATATAATAAAATAAATACTACGACTAAATCCGTCAACTTTGATCACTTATCAATATTTGCGAGCACGGTCTACGATTGTTACATATTATAGATATTCCGACCGATGATTGATAAATTTTAGCGCGGCTTCCATAGTATCAGATAAGTTTCGGTAACTATCAATATCCAAATATGTATTTTAAATAAATTACTGGCTTATTTAATAAACGGATTGAACTAACCAAGCTCTTAGAAATGACATATTAAAACACTTAAATAATGCATCTAAGACGCAATAAATTTATTCCGTTCGATCTTTAAGAAACGAAATTGGTTGAAATATAAATAAAGACCTCATTAACTAATGAATTCCCTTTTAGTGTTAAATAAATGCGGACTGCCAATGCATATTTAGGTTAGTATTTCATTTCGAAATTGCCAATTTATTAATAATTTTACGTAATTGCTTGGCGTTTGACAATTCGTTATGTCAGTTCATAGAAAATACCTTTATAGTTTATTACCATGATATATTGGTGTATAACTGTTTTATGGAGAACATGAAAAAATAAATAAATAAATAAATAAATAATAGTCCAGTAAAGATAAACATGAAAAGGGGGTCGTGCTTGCAAAAGGTCCGATCTTTCTGAATTTTTTATATGTTGTTGGGACCTAAACAAATATAAAAAAAACAGATTTGCAATTTCCAAAGTGCTGTGCGAGCGGTGGTGTACCCAAAAAACCATGAAATTTTGTGACTTTTTTCAGTTTTTGCTCAATATCTCAGTGAAGAAAGGGTCTGAACGGTATACTTAGTCTAAATTCTTTTAAAGTAAACTAAATTTTCTACAGTTTGAGACTAGAGCAACCTCTATATAACAATTGGTTGCCAAGATACAGTTCTTCGAAAATCGACAATTTTTTCCAAAAAGTGAAATTTTTTAGAAATGGTCACTTATTTTGTGAAATATCTTCTAAAATACGATTCCCACGTCAAATATTATATGAAATGAAGTTGTAGTAAATTTAATTAGCTTTAAGTAAATTTTAGTAAATTTTATTAGCGTTGCCAGCGTATATTAATTTATTATTTATTCCCTGTCAATATCGGTTCGGCTGTCAACGATGAAATCTTGTTAGGGATATATAATCATCGGAAGTTACGCCTATCGATTCAATATTGTAAAGTTATAAATTTCACTGCGATAGAGCTCCTGTAGCCCGTAGGAGTACCGACGCGTAGTTAATGAAAGATATATATTCACTGACACAAATACTTCCCTTTACGATTCTGCCAAAATGTGGTATCACAACTGCCTTTCTACAAATAATTCAACTCCTCACACACCAACGCAAAACCAACATTTAATTGCGATTTACACCAGCACAAAACACGATCACAAAATCAAATACACCTATCGTCATCTACTCACACGACTAAATTTTAAATCAACTCCTTACAATAATACCTCGCACAAACGCAATATAACGCATCCTAATAACTAGACATCGGATTATATGCATGCAAATATGCACTAAAAAGGCCGAAAAATACACTAAAACCTCTTGATTTGCCCAAAATATGCACAATGCAAAATCAAAAAACCATTTTTATTTTTATGTATTTTAATTTAAGACGGTATAAAAACAGCGAAATATTCTTAAAATTATGCATAGTTTTTGTGACAACATACAATTGAGTATTTTTCCAAATTTTCGATCGAAAATTTGTGAGGTTTGTTACTCAGTGTAAATTTTGTAAGCCGAAAACGACCTATCTACGTCAACTGACGTCATTGGACAAAAGTTAAAAATTGGCGACATTTCTGGAGAGGTTAAGCAGTATACGAACTGTGTCGTTGATGCAGGAAGTTCTTCATGTCTTCAAGACTCGGGTTTTTGAGCAAAATAGCATCTAAATTTTTACGAATCTTTTCTGATATTGAATTAGGAAGGGCGTTGGCGAGTTAGATCGTTCTGTCCAGTATTTCTATTGATTTAAATAGAGGAAGGTTTTTCATTTCCAATTTTTCTATGCCATCTGTTAACATGTTAATATGTGTTGCGATGAGGGCGATATTATGTTTAATGGATGCGTCTTCAAATGCTAGATTGCTTGACTAAATTGCAATTGCCTCAGAACTGTCAAATTGACCGACAAAATATGCACAATTGGAAAAAAAATGCTAAAATACGCCTTAACGCCGTAATTAGAGAGTTATACGCATTTGCATATGCAAATGTATAAAATCCGATGTCTACTAATAACCTAAAACATCCAGCATCAAACAAAAAAAAAACATTAGGAAAAGCTCTAAAAGGATATTTTTTTGAACAGCTTTATTAACCAGTGACATATTTAATAATCTTTATTTGTAACGCTTGTATATCTAACAGCTTCATTAACCAGTGACATATTTAGTAATCTTTATTCGTAACGCTTTTAAATCTTTAGCGGCTTTATTAACCAGTGACATATTTAGCAATCTTCCTTTGTAACGCTTGTATATCTAACAGATTTATTAACCCGTGACATATTTAGTAATCTTTATTTGTAACGCTTGTATATCTAACAGCCTTATTAACCAGTGACATATTTAGTAATCTTTATTCGTAACGCTTTTAAATCTTTAGCGGCTTTAATAACCAGTGACATATTTAGCAATCTTCCTTTGTAACGCTTGTATATCTAACAGCTTTATTAACCCGTGACATATTTAGTAATCTTTATTTGTAACGCTTGTATATCTAACAGCCTTATTAACCAGTGACATATTTAGTAATCTTTATTCGTAACGCTTTTAAATCTTTAGAGGCTTTATTAACCAGTGACATATTTAGCAATCTTCCTTTGTAACGCTTGTATATCTAACAGCTTTATTAACCCGTGACATATTTAGTAATCTTTATTTGTAACGCTTGTATATCTAACAGCCTTATTAACCAGTGACATATTTAGTAATCTTTATTCGTAACGCTTTTAAATCTTTAGCGGCTTTATTAACCAGTGACATATTTAGCAATCTTCCTTTGTAACGCTTGTATATCTAACAGCTTTATTAACCCGTGACATATTTAGTAATCTTTATTCGTAACGCTTTTATATCTTTAGCAGCTTTATTAACCAGTGACAAATTTAGTCATCTTTATTCGTAACGCTTTTATATCTTTAGCAGCTTTATTAACCAGTGACATATTTAGCAATCTTCATTTGTAAATGAATGTTATATGTATAACTAACAGCTTTATTAACCAGTGTTATATTAAACATTCTGCAACTATCTGCATCAAGTGTGTCTAGTTTGTTTTAATATCTACGAGTATGTATTTTTCATTGAACTCTCATTTAAATTCGTGTTCTTGTGTAAAAATTATTTTCTTGTATAATGTTGTCATTCCCGAAATGAGTTATCTTAAACTCAGTGGAAATAATGTATTATATATATTATGTATAATTTTGTAATATATCACTATAAAATATCTTTATTTCAACAATAAGAGTAGGACGTACACTGTACAGTGGGAGCTAGTTGCCACCCACAGGTAGGAAGCAGGAAATATGAAGCTTGTAGGGGGAATTTCGGTTTCACGTTACAGTCCGTTCCACAGTCCCCAATTGCATTGGCTATTACCATTGCTACTAGTTTTCTACCTCCCGTTTCCGCTGAATTTACTCTGAACATTATTTGATATCGAAGCAGTATTATATGCATTTCATACTAGTAATAGTATCCGGTGACCTGATACAACTAATACACGTATTGAACAACTCGTGCGAGGAGTTGGACATTTGGGAAATTTGAAAATTCGTCCCCACAAAATGGTGAAAAAAATTTAATGAACAAAGAAATAAAATAAGCAATGAACCCCAAAATTTATAAGATTTACTGTAATATTATGTTGTTTCGTTTGCCATTGCTACAATTCTACAATATAATAAAAGCTCAGATGTTAACTCAGGTACGGGACATACGTCATTCCTATGTCTAACTACGTTAAATTATCGTGAAAACAAGCTTATGTCCGAGCGGATATAATTGTCCGATCGTATATTGCGATTTTGGTAAAGAACACTAGTTTGGTATATGTTTGGCAGTTGGAGATTTTGTGTAATATTTAATCATGAATAGGATTGCAGTTTACAGTCTTTACCAATCTGTAAACTGAGCTTTGTGGTGTTGTGAATATTTGAATAAAAACACTTGAATATATTAGGTCCTTACATATGAAATTGGCGTTTTGTCGTACTGGCAACTTTGATCTCAAATATCTTCTCTTTGGTTAGGAATTCCAAATTCAAATTTATACAGCTATTTACTCATGTATTTGTGTTTCGAAAATTATAAGTCAGTTGTTTTTCCTTAATTGTTTTTTTTCTTATTTGTTTACATTGTAATGTGCCAAGAGCCTTTAGCTTGCCCGTTATCTGTGTAACAATATTGTTCTTTGAAGTATCATTTTTATTTAACCTATATTATTTTTGTTTTTCCTTTTGTGTTATTTTGTTACTTTAAGTAAATAATTGTTAACCTCAACACAGGCTTGTCCCAGTGAGGTTAAAAATTGTATTGTAAACTGTTATACCTAAAATGTGAATAAGAAACAATAAACAATAAACAATTCACTAGAAATGTAACGACCGGAATGAAAGTAAGCAACTGATCTTGCCTGAAGTTGGAACCGGAATAAATCTGTTGTCATCGTTTGTGATTTGTGATGCGCAACGGCTGTCAGTAATACCAATATAGATTTTTTTTTAAATGTTAATGATTTATGGCTATTCGGCTACACGATCATCAGATTCTGGTGATAAGTCAGACACCTCCGAAAAAAATTAATTTGTGTTTAGTATGCAGTTATACGTAAAAGTGTAAATATCTTATATTTGGTTCAATACTGAGATTACTCATAAACACCACTAAACAAGTTATAATGCCAAAAACTTGTAGTGAATGAAACAAAATGTTTTCTGGATCACTAGTAGGATATTTCAAAATGTCATACTAATGTACTCAATACAAAATGAAACAAATACTTTGTATTAAACCACTTTATTTGATTTATATTGGTCGAGCAGCTTCGGTTGAACTCAACCTACACCAGGACAATAATATATGAACTAAATCATAATACAGAGAAACAATATCAGGTAAACAAAGTAGAGAGAGCAAGCATGCGTATAGGAGAGGGAGATAACATCATAGACCGGAGGGGGGTAAAGGAAGGGTGGGGGTTACATAGGGAGAAAGGGAACAACTTTAAAATCGGACCTTAATTCTAGCTGTTTGTTTAAAATTTCGCAATTATTTTTCTGTGATTTTGAAATTTCTAAAGCTTCTAAATTATTTAGGCGTATTCCTATCGTATTTTTATGGATTATTTGGACTTCAGTATTTTTATTAAACGTGTGGTTAGTAGCAATTAAATGGTCGGCAAATTCTGAGAAACCTGTGCTTTATAAACTATTAATATTAATATTTGAATATCTAATAATTTATTATTTACCCTAATATTTTCAAACAGAGACATAATACACCGTTGTTGTTTCAGAGTGCCAAAATTTTACCTGTTAAGGCTATACTATGGCACAAAATAATAATTCAGCATATATTTACCCCGCAGCATAAAGAGAAATTAGAACATAAATACAGCACTAGATTCACGCGCAACGACGGGTTAATAGTTCCGAAATTTAATAATACGTACGGACAGAGAACGTTTAAATATAACATACCGAAGATATTTAATTTATTACCCGACACTATAAAGCAACGTAATTCTATGAATAAGGTTAAATATATTGTGTATGAAAAATGAATGAAAAAATGTTATCTGTAGATAAAAGATGTAAATTATTATAAAATTGATGTATTTATTATAACTATGCTTTCAATAAAAAAAACTGACATTTTCATTTATTCTAATATTTACATTACGCGCGGTTTTACCTACACAGTTTGCTGGGCAATCGTTACAATTTAATCTGTAGATGCCAGAATGGCTTAATTTATCCTCCTTGTCTTTAGAATTGGTTAAAAGTTTAGCTAAGTTATTGTTAGTATAGAAGGCCGGCTTCTATGTATTATGATATAGTTTAGGAAGGTTGAGTTCAATCGAAACCGGTCGACCAATATAAATAAAATAAAGTGGCTTAATACAAAGTATTTGTTTCATTTGGTATAATGTCAAGCCACAAAGTGTTTGCTTTCTTCGATAATTTAATGTACTTAATATGCGTAGTAATAAGTAGCGTATTTAATACGTAAAACACAGCCACGTGTAAATAATATTTAACTTATAGTGAGCATTCGAATTTAGTATCGTCATTGTGGGAAAAAAGCCTTTTTATGGCTTTTAAATAAATAAATATACGCAGGCAAATGTTATGAGGCTGAATGTAGTGGGGAAAGGAAGATGGGGAAGAAAAGGTGGGAAGTACCTGGCTATTTAGATCTGGTCATCAAATACGGCTAAAGCCATTTCAAGCAACGTTTCAATTCTGAATGGTGGTCTTACACCAGGGTAATTCTGACAGTATCTTCCACTCTGGAACGTGCCGCTAATATATAGTATATATGATTTTAAAGGAATAAATTGCAAAACCCGCCACCTTCGGATTGGGAGTCGAGAGCCTTGCCCCTCGACCACGGATGGCCTTATTATTAAATTAAATTATAACTAAAATTCAAACTATTATATAATTTGGAGGGCCACACGATCGTTGATTTTATTCGTACACGGAAAAAGCGCTGCAGGCGAAATAATATTATTATGTGAATATTACATGTTTTGCAATATCTCGGCCAGCCGGTTGCAATCCCGCACATCCCTTAGAGTATAAGTACATACATGGAAAACATAGGTATTGATAAATAAGAGTAAAGATGGAACAGAGTGAAAAATAAAAATAGATTAAAAATAAAACCGAAAGCAAAGAAACACAGGAAAGAAAAAAAAATATTGTTAAAAAAATCAGAGAAAAAAAAGAGTAGTATCTTTAGATAATAAGTATTCAAAATCATTTATTGAGCTCTTATTGGTCCGTCGGATGTGAGATTGTGGGAGCCAGTGTCTTTCTCCAATCCAATCTTTCTCGATCCTGAAATCAGATGGGATTCTATGTTGAGAATATTTCTGGAGTGGTTCATCCTTCCCCTCAGCCCTGCAAGGCTGGTTCTTGAATCCTTATATTATTATTGTTTCCCAGTTGCGGGTTAACTAACTAGTTTAGTCCTCCATCATTGAACAAGCCACATTTTCTACTTAGAATGATGGAGGTGGGTGAATTTTCAACATTCTGAAATTATTTGTAAGTATATAAATATGATAGCACATATAGTTAATAGCGTGGTTACAAAAACTTCTTACTACCCACCCCTTATACATTTTTAATTCTTAGATCTTCCACTCCTTCCCTTCCTTAAAAAAACCTTCCAAACAGCATCTCAAAAGATGACGTAAAACCCTGATTGACATTAGGTTTCTCAGGGCCTTCTGTTAGGAGAAAAAAATATAAACATATATAGAGGTTGTTAAGGGACGTACTTGACTTACTTTAGGAGGGTATAACCAGAGAATACCGGAAATGTGCCTTCTTAAATCAAATTCTAGACGTTTTTTACCAAGAAACATAATTTGTTTTCGAAGATTGTTATTTTATCTAGTAAAGTCAGTTTTTAAATTTCGAAAAACCGACTTTATTTTTAATACAGTAAAGTACGTTGGTTGTTGGCAGATTTGTTAACTTTTCAAACGGAATAATTTAATTTTAATTTTAATTTTTAACTTAATGAGTTAACTATTGAAAAATCATAAATACTTATCACCAAAAAACACTTACAAGAAGTACAACTATATTAAGAAATTAATCATCACGTGTTTGCGCATTTTTATTTCTTACATGAATGCAGGTATATATTAAAGCAAATTTTGAATGAAATAAAGTGGATATAGAGTTATTAGTTAATAATTTTGGTACGGAGAATAATCAATCTTTCTCAACAGAACCGCTCTGTACAGTTGCAAGGGCAGGATCGCAAGTTAAAATTTGAATTCCCGGCAGCTGATTAATGGGCCAGTGATTATAGATATGATATAGATACAATAACCAGTGATTCCTAACCATATTTGGAGTAAAATATGTTAATAAAATTTTGGTCTCTGAAATCAAATTGATTGAAATTCAAATTGGTTTACCGATCTCAACTATTACACAATTTAAGATGCAATTACTTACAAATTCTTGTTGTTTTGTTAGTTACATTGAGGAGCGAATTTCACTGTTTGCGCACTTTGACAGATGTAACCATAACAACATAACCATGACAACGAAACCAACAACAACATCATTTCCTTTTTTAAATGTTACTTCCGTCTGAAAAACATCAAATTTTACTTCAAAAACATCTATTTCAAAAGATTAATAATAAACCGCCTTTGGTTTTAATCAGCAGTGTTGCTAGTATTGTAAAAGCTTTGTATTTCGATGTTCGTCAGCCGTAAAACGAGGAATAACAGCATAATAATTATATATCATAAACATAACGGGTCTCCTGAGTATTGACACAAGAGACAGAGCCTTCTTTATGTTTTGACATTCGCTACCCCGAGGCGTAAAAGTAAGGGTCTTATAATATTCCCACGTGAAATAAATACTAGTACAGAGTCCGACACGTGTAGTGTGATAGTGGTCATAGCTCTTTTTTATAAGTGTAGCCTTAAAAAAAAAATTGAGTGCGTCCAACCTTTTGCGCGGTTAAAGTATTCCTTTGACTGTTGAAGACTTGAATTGCGCATGCTTATATTGGTGAACAGTATTCATCAGGATTTCGCACGTGTCTTTACTAAAAATCGGTCACCAATCCCTTATTCATCGTAAAAAATAAGACTAATCAATAAGTTCAACTTAAAGCTTTAATTAAATCTTTTATAATAATGAGCAAAACGTAACAAAAACCTGTTGTACTTACCTTCTACATTAGTAAACAAAAATCAACGGATGACGTCTGATTTTGAGTTTGATATGACGTTTTGTAATTCGCTGACAGGTGTCGCACTTATTGTTGCCATACCTACGATGTTAATATGATGAATAATACAAAGTTGGAAAAAGCATTTTCATGGACCTAAATTAAAATTAAAAAACGACAAGGACATTTGACAAGTACCAACAAAACACGGCAGTAATTGTACCGATCTTAATAACTCAGGTACGGGCCATACGTCATTCCTATGTCTACCTACGTTAAATTATCGTGAAAACAAGCTTATGTGTCCAAGCGGTAAATTATCAGGTGAGGGCCATACGTCATTCCTATGTCTACCTACGTTAAATTATCGTGAAAACAAGCTTATGTGTCCAAGCGGTTAATGCACATTTAAGTTTTCTTACTATTGGAAAAATAAGAGACCGGTCAGTGGTTGAGTGGGCATTGCGTTTGGGTTCCACCCAGGCGTTCCGTGTTCGATTCCTCGTCTGGTTAAGTCCCCCATCACAACACAAGCAACATCTTCCGCTTAGTGTGGTGGTAGTAGGAGATTTTCATATGTTGTTGGGTTATCCGTAACCCGGGAATGTTTGTCTTTCTTTAAAAAAAAAAAAATTACAAAAAACATCAGTGAAAAGCACTGAGCTTGTGAGCCAACATGCTTGCCGAGAGATTTGACAAGTGCAGTCCTGTGGTGAAGAAAAGTCTATTCCGTCATATAACATGAATCTATACACTTGCGACTCTGGGCCAGATTTGCTCAAAGTATCACGAGATGAGCAATATGATCATGCTCCGAGTAAGCATACTATAATCACGCGATCAGGGCACTGTTCGGCCTCCTCTGGCAAAGAAGCGCAATATTTTAAAATTATAAATTTTAATTTATTAAGTGTACAACAAAATTAAAAAAAAAACAGATAAAAATACCCTAAAAAGCTTAAAAATCAAACTTTAAAAAAATATGAAGGTAAACACAGATTACATTTCATTGTTTTTTTGCCGGACTCTGTTAAAAGGAGGATTTGCGACTGGCAATAACACCAAAATACTATTCTTATTAACCTTTTTACTGCCCCCTTCAACCCCCACCCCTTCCTCCCCTTCCACCCCTGCTAACACGCACCATCGTAAAACCAAACGGCATCTGCCGGACCTCCTCACAACTACTGCTCAAGCCGTTTTTCCAATAATTTATCTAAGATGGACCCGACTAGCCCTTTCTTTCATTCCGCAAAAAGATATCCAGAATCAGTGAGCAGAAAATCTCTAGACCTATGGGGATCTGTACCTATTTTAAAGAAAACGGTTGTCTCCTCCTCCTCTCCTAGAATCCACAAAGGCCTTAGCCAATCGGGCCTCGAGCATATTTTGGCAGAGAGTCTGATTATTTCCGCTTTGCAATAAAATCCAAATAAATGGAATATTTACGAATGTGTCCGAAAATAAAAATATGCTTTCAAATTTAATTATTAGAAATAAACATGTAATTTTTGATATAAATATTGAATGCAAACATAAAAAAAGTTTTTAAATGGCTCACCTTACGTTTTTTCTAACTAAAATTACAGGTTACAAAAAAAACCTACCTTTGTTTTGATATGATTTTAGATTTTCACGGCCAAAAGTATTTTTCTTATTTATTTTTGGGGTGTTATGCCGTGTTACGCTATCTCTTTCTTTAGTCAACGTTTCGGACAACGTTAAAGTGTCCATCATCAGGGCAGATGTGTGATGATATGTATTTTTTATTAGAAAAATGTACCATAAACGTTATTGTCATCTCACTTTTTTGTACTTTCATGTAAAAATAATTAATAAAAAATTCACAAAGAATTTTTTTTTTAATTACCTTCGAAATTTGTGGATTCGTAAAGAAGTACCTATATGTATTGTAATTCGTTTGTGGTAATATTTTAAATTTGAAAAACCACACTTTCCGAAACGGTTCCAACTGATGGTTACAACGTCATTATGACGTAGAAAACTCCACTGTCCGATAAAACGGCAGTCACCAACGTCGCCTAAGGTAACGTCAATGCTGCCGAATTCACGAATAAAAACTAACATGTTGTTTTGCGTTACTGCTGGTCTCACAGCCCCTTAGATTCCTACCCACTCCTCTTACATTTTCCTTCCTAGATTTTCCTCTCTTTCCCTTTCTAAAAAGACCCTCCACTCAGCAACCCCAAAGAAGACATAGGCCTTGAGGGGAAAAATTTTCCTCAGAGTTTTCTATGTGGAGCTAATGTAAAAAAGGTCATTAGGTATGTTCTGTTCTTACAATCTGTTTAAAAGCCTAGCTGGGCTTAAAATAAAATAGGAATAAATTTAATTTTTTATTGTAATTTAATTAATGAAGATAATATTAACGAAACTCAATCGAAAATCTGAAACAGAAAAATCAGAAAAAGATACGGATACATCTGGGACTCGAACCCAGGACCTTCGGCTTTCCGGGCCAACGCGCTACCACTGCGCCAACGTATCCCTATCCGAATCAGTCATATTTAACTGTATCATACTTCGACTGATAATCACCAACATTATTTTCATTTTCTTAACGTATTTTATTGGCTTCTATCTTTTTAGATTGAGTTTCGCTAATATTATCTTCATTCATTAAAATATTATAATTTGAGGTTTAAATCATGAAGTTAAAAATTTAAAAAAAAAAAAATAAATATATATATATATATTTGTAGCGATTCATATGCTACCTACTTACGTAGCGGCCTACCTAATTACTGCACGGCCGCCTCTACCTGCTACTTCGGTAGGCAATTTAATTTCGACCACCTTCTGGAAAGAGCTCGGACCTGCGACACATTACACACAGCGCTGCGCCGCCATATCGAGAAACTTCTCGCGTGTGCATGTTTGACCTACCTTCCGAGTACCTTTGGCTCGGCCCATATAAGGACTCAAGCAAGCCAAGTCCTGACTTGGCTTGCTTGAGTCGTTCTTAATCAGTCGTGATCAGTCGCAACGGGCCGCCGCGAAGCACATCTGCAGTCCACGGAATAACTTACGCAATTTGTAAATACGGTGCATATGTAAATACTCTCTCCATGTATATATAGTGCATTATGTAAATATTATAAATACATCATTATCTCATCATCATCATCTCCTAGCATTTATTATTCCGACCAGCACGCGCGGAGATACCTCGATCAACCGGAGGCCCATTCATCCCCTCAACCTAGGAAATCCGCATATCGCCTCCAAATATTTTTTAATTTTTACATTTTTTTTTTAGATAATAATGTGTAAGGTGTCATTGTACACGGTTAAGTGTACGAATTATAAGCAAGTATCTATGTTAAAATATTACGGGAGGAAAATTATAAAGTAATATCTAGAAGAAAACACAATTCAATGTGATATTACATACATTTTATTAATTTAACTCGAAGTAACTTTAAGTAAGTTAAAATGTGATTACTGCAGGCACACACACACGTCTATCGGTTTATCATTCAGTGTCCTGAATAAAGTCCACATGCTATCACGTCCTTGCAATTTGTTGCAGATGCGAGGCGAGACAATATGTGGGCCCTTTATTTGTTTTTCACTTGTCTAGTGGAGGAAAACACTTTCATTTGGATGTCCTTCTGGAATGTGAAGATTAGAAAAAACCCTCTAAATGAAGTTTAATCAGGCTTGCTTGACCTATAAAGAACTAGAAATATATCAAGATGGCATTAAATATATTAAATAATGCTGGTTATTTAGTTCTGAAATGATAATATTATAGTTCCTACCGGGATGACATTTATTCAGTTCCTATCTTACTCTGACCACCAATTTGCTGGAAAAGTATTTAAATTTTGGAAAAAATACGAGTGTGCTTTAGACCAGAAGACTGAAGTAAATACTTTTTCAGTAATCTAATCTAATTTTCTTTCTGGTGGCATCGAATAAAACCATTCCAGTCATCAGTGTATAAGAATCTATATTGAAGATTCGTTTGGATTGTTACCAATCATCGTGAAAAATCAGTCGTTTCAATGCACCAAGTTCGCACACTCTAAACGAAAATTTTATTAATTTTATAATAGGAATTACGCTTAGAATGGGATTGTTGATTTAATTCTTACAAAGTTTAAAATAAAACTTTTTTGTTGCGGATTCTAGTTAGAGAGCGATGTTTATTCAAATTCAAAAAAATTCCAATCGAAAAATTGCTAGTTATTAGATAGATTTTACGTTTAGAGTGTGAGAAAAAAAAAACAGAACTATTGTCAGAATAAACGCCAGAACCCATTCCAAACGTCATTACTATGGATTTGAGCACTGTTGTTACGATTAGATTGTGAGGTATGACCCTCAAGTATTTACTTAGAAAATTTGAGTGTATTTATTTTGAAAACAGAAGAAGATTTGGAACTACCTTGGAAGCAAGTTGTTGGTGTTTTACGTGTACACAATCTCGTTTTTAAGGAATTTTCTTTTCAAAGGAATTTGACCATCGCGGAAGTACATAATATCATTTTGTACACCTTGGTTTTGTTGTGGTGATAGTTACCTCAAGGTATCGCAGTGGAACCATACATCTAAATTGTGGTTGTGTGGTATACTCCATCGCAGAGATAATACTGGTAAGTGATTGGTCATTCCCTTTTCCTTGCATACCTTGTTTTTTCCTACACATACTATCACCCAATTCCAGCAAATACAATTTCGTCTCGTTTCGATTTTAGTATTTACAGTCCATTACAAGTATGTTTGAAGCTGTTCGTTAGCAGTTTTGAATGCAACATCCATATTGATTTCGAAAAATATTTGTATTTCCTTTTTATATATATATAACACGGGAATGTGCCTAGTATGGCGGCCATAAATTCCACAATTGTTATATATTTACTATTCAAAGAATAAAGAAACATAAAAAAAAATATATATATTTAAGTATGTACCTACTTCGTTCTGACACAAAGAGCATTTTGTAAATGCGAAATTTTCTTTAGATAGATAGTTATGCTTTGTGGATTAATGTTTTAATTATTCATAAGACGATTTTCAGAAATGTCTCTTCAATAACACAGAAAGTAACCCAAGGTTGAAAGTTTTCTTTTTGATTTCATCGAAGGTTTAATTATCTTCGTGTCTGTACGACCAAAACTCGTAGTTCTGTGAACATTAGTAGATAGACGTAAAGTTGGTCCGGCTTTACAGCGACGGAATAAAGAGGTACTATCAAGCACGGCTAACATCTTGACAGGATTGACCGGACACGGAACACCCAAACAAACTTACAGACAGTTGAAATGCACGGTGGTCGAGTCAACACAGGACTTCGCTAGTGTCAGGCAATTATAAGATCGATATTATGATACCTTTCTTTTGTAGAAAGACTACTTTAATTTCCCATTGCAAATATGTATATTTTTTCATCCAGGTAATATTTCATAACTGGTAACACTGAT
Organism: Limnephilus auricula; assembly: GCA_951813805.1. NCBI lineage: Eukaryota > Metazoa > Arthropoda > Insecta > Trichoptera > Limnephilidae > Limnephilus > Limnephilus auricula. Next base: position 26,673,020 of record OX638408.1, read on the forward strand.
AATAATCTACCGCCACTCACCGTGACAGAGCAATATTTATTCTGGTTCTACATGGAGAAAAATGAACTGTTAAAAAAGGGATTGAAGTTCCCACGAACAAACCAACAGTGATTCAATGTTTATTGGCGGTAAAATATGTACGAAATTACGTATACCATCAAATTATTCTTAATGTTCCCGCCAATAAACATTGAAACCCTGCTAATTTGTTCGCAAGAACTTCAGTCCCGTTTTTAACCGTTCTACGAATAAAATGATCGTATTTTCTATTAAAATGTTCGTTTTTTCAAATAACATTTTTCTCCGTGTAGCGTTGGCCCCCACGTGTCTTTACTTTCCCTCCTTCCTTACACCTCAAGTGCTTTGTGAATTCGATGTAAAAATTATCTTCGTATCAATAAATTTGAATGTTCAAAAGAAGCAAACACATTGTGACTTAACTAACTAACTAACTAACCATCACGCCGTTTCCCCGCAGGGGTAGGCAGAGAGGACGGACCGCCAAACACCTCGGTCTTGGCACACACTCTTTGCCTCATTCACGTTCATACATCGTCTCATACATTCTCTTCTATTTTTCTGACTCTTGACATGGCCCGACTCAAGTATCTGATTCACTTGATCGTGCCATGTCTTTCTCGGACGTCCCCTACTTCTTATACCATTCACACTTGCATCGTATATTCTCCTTACGCTCCTTTCTTTGTTCATTCGCTCTACATGCCCAAACCATCTGAGGGTTCCTTTCTTAATTTTACTCATTTCGCTTACATCAGCCTTGCATTCCTTTCGAATCTCCACATTTCTCACACGATCATACATGGTTTTACCACACATACGCCTCAGGGATCTCATTTCAACAGCATTCAGTCTACTTTCATCCTTCCTCTGCCAGTTCCATGCCTCACTGCCATACATCAGGGTAGGTACAAGCTCTCCGTTGTGGACTGCTAACTTCGCTTCTTTGGACAGCTTTTTGTTAGCGCCAAGGGCATTCAGTCCTCCATTAATGGAGTTACCTGCATTTACCCTTCTTTCAATGTCTCTATCAGCCTTCCCATCTCTCGTAAACATACTAGCGAAATACACAAACTCATCCACCTGCTCCAAGTATTCATCATTCACAACTATATTGCACACCGTTTTTGGACTTTCTCTTTCAAACACCATGACTTTAGACTTACTTACATTCATCATTAACTCATTCTTCATACATACTTCGTTCATTCTAGACACGAGCGACTGCAGATCTTCCATACTGTTAGAAATCAGCACCGCATCATCAGCATACAACAGGCAACATACTTTCAGATTACTCAATTTCGCGCCTAACCCTACCTCTTTCAATTCCTACATTGTGACTTGACATTTTAAATACACTGTCCCTTTCTTTCACAACATTGTATATGTATTTGTGTACTTATGTATTTTTAGACATTATTTTTGTCACAGTCCTGATGATGGTACGGAGGTACCGAAACAGGTAGACGTTAAATAAAAATAAAGTGACTTAAAAGAAAGTATTTTCTTTTCATTAATTTAATAAATTTGATATTAGTAAATCGAGAATTTTAATTCGCAACATCCAGAGCAATAACCGTGCACCTGTTTACAGGTTTGGAAGTACTGTAAATCTGATGACAACCTATCTTCTCACACTTTGATTAGGGTCTTTGATTATATTTATTTCTAATTCGATGTTTTACCCAACTCTCCCATTAATTATTTTACAATAAAACAGATCACCTAATTTTCACAGCTTCACTAACGCTCCAACCCATCTCACGCCTTTAGCTAACCGTATTATTTCGTGACTGTTTTTCACGCCAATAAACCTATATTCTCTCTTTTAGAACATGAATAAAAAATAATGTTATTTTCTCAAATGTACATCACATATTTCACATCCCGTAGAAAAGTGTGCTTTTGTGTATAGGAAGGTATTATTCATTTAGTTACTAAGAAGACTTTTGTTTTAATATTTTCAAACAGAGACATAATACACCGTTGCTGTTTCAGAGTGCCAAAATTTTACCTATTAAGGCTATACTATGGCATAAAATTATAATTCAGCATATATTTACCCCGCAGCATAAAGAGAAATTAGAACACAAATACAGCACTAGATTCACGCGCAACGACGGGTTAATAGTTCCAAAATTTAATAATAAGTACGGAGAGAGAACGTTTGAATACAAATATGTACCGAAGATATTTAATTTATTACCTGACACACCATAAAGCAATGTGGTGGTGAAAACTTGGCTATCGGAAAAACATATTTATATTGATATGTATGAAAAAATTTTTAATCTGTAGATATAAGATGTAAATTAATTTAAAAAAAATGTATCATATGTAACTAAAATATAAGCACCTGTTGACAAGCCAATTGAATTGGTTTAGCAGGACTTGTTTGTTGATATTATGTATTAATTATTATTTCAATAAAAAAATTATGTTATTGTTTTTCTGTAGTTTTTTAGTAAGTTTTTGCATATTTTTAAAATTATGTATTGAATTTTTTGAAGCTATTATTGGTCTTTTATATTTTCTGGAAATTTATTAAAGAATTAGTTCCTAGATATCTGTCGTTCTGTTGAACCAAAGTTTTTTTTACATATCGGAATCGGTAACATGTATTTCAGCCTGAATTTTGCTGTGTTTCTGAATGGTATTGCTTTGTTTAAAATATCTTCTTTAATATCTACGTGGGTAGTCAATTACAAACCTTATAATATACATAAAAAACAAAAACAAAAAAAAATAAGGAATTACACATGTAATTTGTCCAAAGAAACATCACTAGCTCAATGAAAATAATTTTTCATATTTTTTCAGTTATGTACCATAATACCATAATTATAATTGATTATTCCGATTCGAAAGCTCGTGGTAGATCCACGCTCATGCGAACTCTGGTGCAAACAAGTTTAGTGACAGGTGAAATGCCGAAATGGTCGTGTTAAACAGAACATCGCTATGCTCGGTCAATTAACAAACATTGCCCATCACCGAATGCAATTAATCTTATGTAAATTGTTCCGTCTATCCTTTGAGAGTGTCCTTTGGGTGACCACTGTAGGTGTGTGGGTGTTTATATTTTATATAACTGTCCAGGTCAATGGTTATTTTGCGTCTGGTTCTCTTGTTACTCTGAATGATCTGTGGTTCACTGCCTTCATAATAAACAGTCTTGAAAACCTTTGTGACCTCAACCACCAGTTATAAAACCATTTTATCTTATATAAAAATTAATGATTGTTTGTTTGTTCGTATTTTATGCGCTGCTATACCGTTCACCCGATTACGATGAAACTTTGAGGATTTAATGTGCGCATTCCCGCGATGGTTATAGGATAGCGAGCTCTGGCGTTATGAAATTATTTTTGAATGATGAAGATTTTATTTAATTTTAAATTTTATTTAATTTTATTTCATAGACCAAGATTTTATTTTATTTTATTCGGGAGGCCAACAGTTTACATAAATTACAAAACATAATAGTATTTAAGTCAAATTAATTGTACCATTTACAGGTCACTTGCTACTTTCACAGAGGTAGCGTTCAGAAAATGGGGACTACCTGAGATAAAAGAGATCCAAGACAGCGCACGTGGTGCAGAGTAGGGATGTTACGAACAATCGCATTCGCATATGCGAATAATTCGCTTCATTTTAAACATTCGCATCGACATTCGCATCCGCAACAATCGATGCGAATTTTTAGCGGATGCGAATGTGACGAATATGACTCGCCCACTGTCCACGTGTCTTTTGTTTTCTGTCGAAGCAGTCTAAATCTGTCTAAGCAGAGTAACCAGGATGGTAATCGGCATTCAGCTTCAGGTGCTAAAAGGTTGAGGACTTCAACAAGCAACATTAATGAGCCTTCGACAAGTTCTGCTAAAACTCTTATAAGCAATCTGGCAGGAATCCTAGATCCCTCAAGTGATAGCGAAAACTCCGACGGTGCAGAATCTGGAAACACTTTAAGCTGTGAAATCAAAGCTCAATTGAAGGCATATCTTAAAGAAAAGCGAGCCTCTCTTGATGAACACCCTTTGGACTAAATTGAAATATGACAAACTGACAGATCTGGCGTGTAAGCTCCACCGGCCAGCGTTCCGAGTGAACAATTGTTCAGTGCAGCCAGCCTCATATACGAGCCCCTTAGAAATCGCCTCATGGGAGAAAAGGCTGCAAAATAGCTTTTTCTGAAATATAATATGCCTCTTTTGAACTTCGATTATTAAATTGCTTAATTACGATTATAACTTAGTGTATAAGAATTGATTTATTTTTTATTTGACTAAAGTTTTTTTTTAATGTGATTCCTTAACATTCGTATTCGCATTCGCAAATTTGCCCTCTGAACATTCGCATTCGCGAATGTGAAAAATATCACATCCGTAACATTCCTAGTTCAGAGGTATGTATTTCATGATTTTCAGGATGACGAAGTATACTACCACAACGCTTGGAGCAGGGACGGGGATCAGCCGATTTGGATCTTCCTCCCCCGAGCCTCACGCCGAGGGTTTTGTGCCACCTGAACAGAGTTCAGGGATTAAACCTGGTGGCTCCTCGTTGGGAGACGGCTCATTTTGGAGAGCGGAACTGGAGTATCGGGCCTTGGGTCCACCTCTTACGATTCACAATCTAGAAGAAGCACTGATTAATGAGAGTATTTCACTCCGAGATTTAGCTTTGCGGGGTTAAGCAGCGGTTACGGCGTATAACCTCGCCACGCCCCGCGCTTATAGAGCATCATCTTTTTAGGTGTGACAGGTCTGTATGGGATTGTATGGCGAGCGACATTATGTTATAAACGATCTTTTATATTTATAGCTGTGTCTGTCGGACCCATTATATTTCACTGACATCTAATTTCCTCAAATGATAGTATATGTAAATGAGGTTGGCGTGGGTTGTTCCGCTCGGCTTGGTCACTCCATACATCTTCCTTGAGGTGACATGGTGACACCTATCGGCGTGGTTGTGAACCACGGGCACGTAATCCCAGGCCTGAGGGAAGAGAGGAGAAAGCCGGTATGGTTACGGAAAGAAAGCAGCGATGTATTTATCATGTTAAACGGTTTTCTTTCTGATTATCCTGTCACCCAAAGGTCACATGCTTATTATATTACACTTTTTTTTTTTTTTTTTAGTTTTTTTTTATTCCAGAAAAAAAGAAAATAACATTTTCACTTACTTAACTAGAATTTGCATAACATTATATTATCATACAACATATTATCATACAACATATTATCATACAATATATTACAATACTATTCATTCACTTTCAATATTATTCATTTTCACTACATTGTTTTTTGTAAATAAAAATGAATAATTTTTTTTTAAATTTACAGACACTTTTTTCGTTTTTAATATCAACTGGAAGGCAATTATATAAATTGCCCCCCTCATAACTGATAGATTGCTTACCGTAGTTAGTATGAATAGTGTTAAATGTATGTTATCGTGTTGTCGTGTAAAATGTTTGTGTACTTGGGACGTTTTAATGAATTCTGTGTTTGTATGAATGAGTTTATTATTTATTTTGTATATAAGGAGACATATATTGTATTCATATAGTTTTCTTAATGTTAACAGTTTGGTTTCCAAATATAGTTTTTTTGTGGATGTTTTGGATTCGTAGTGAAATAGTTTTTTGATTAGTTTATTTTGAATTATCTGTGAGTGTACGAGACTATAATATAAACTTTTTTTAAATTTAATTGGTAATAGATAAGATAATCGGCTAAAAACGTTGATTAAGGGTGTGATTTTATTTTTAACATCTTGTATATGGTTTTTAAAAGTTAGATGCTTATCGATGCACAGCCCAAGATATTTTTCCTTTATCAGGATTTGCAAATCATCCTTTTCAATTTTTAAGGGTACGTGAGGAGGAATTATCTTACGGGTTGAGCTTAAAACCATGTATCCTGTTTTTTTTTTATGTTCATTGTTAGGATATTTGATTGGAGCCAACTGCAAATTTTTTCTAGGTCACTTTGTGAATTTTCTAGTAAGATGTTTAGGTCTTTACCCCAGTAGAATATTGCAGTGTCATCCGCATATACATATACACTAATAATATCTAATGATTTTTTATCTTTTTTTCTGAAAAATATATAACCTGTTGCTCTGAAAAAAAATGGAATTCGATTTTTCATCAAAATTGTTTCTAAAAAAAAATATATATTTATAATTTCATATTTCATCATATTTAAAAAAAAATATAGCCAATTTTTTTTTTAATGTTTACATTTACTCTCAAATAATTGTCCAAGTTGCCTCTAAAATCATAAAATATTAAAATCTTTAATAGCCTATATTTTAAAAATTAAAGCAAAAATAAATAAAGTAGCTTCTAGTAGATCAAAATTTGACATACCTTTTGATTACAAAAATAATTTTTCAGTTTGGTTGGTTATTTTGGCCTAAAATCCAAAACTACGTTTTGTTTGCCGCGCACCCAATGCCTTAAGAGTGATTGACCAGCGGCCGAGAATAAAAGTTTAAAAATGATTGCAATTGTATAGAAAGGGTCCTATGAGAAAGATCTATTATTCCCCGTATCAAATTTCTTAAATTAAAATTTTAATATCGATTTATTTCATTCAAAACTTGCTTTAATATATACCTACATTTAATAAAAATGCTCAAAAAGCACGATGATAAATTATTGAATATCATGTACTACTTGTTAAGTATTTTTTGATCATAATTATTTATGATTTTTAATATTAATAATGTCTAAACAAAATAAGTGTGTAAAAAAAATAATTCAATATTTTAGTTTGTAAGACCTTAAATAAATAGAAAAACTAAGGAATTTTTGTCACAAAACATGTTCTCGGATTCTTTTTTTTATTCACCAGATTTACAGGAACGGGTTTAGTTTTTCCCATAGGAAAAACTAAACCCTTTCATACACTTTTCCATATAAATGATCATCTAGTAAATCTACGTTATGCAAGTGTATTATATAAGTATAATTAATACAAAACAATACAAGAACAACACGTTAATCTACCAAACTATTAAATGGGAATATAATTCACCGTCTCCAGATATTTTCATATCAGAGGGTTCGGCTCTGTGGAATTCCTAATTTGACCGATAAATCCTACTGATCCCTCAATATAAATATTTAAAAAATCTTTCGTAATTCTACATGTATTTAAAATGACTGATTTTTGCATTTTTATATACAAATTCTTTGACAAATCTAATATGTCTAAATTTTTAATAAGAGAGCTAGGTATAATGCCAGTAGCCGAAATAACAAAAGGTAATATATTTATAGTCTGAGAATGCCAAATTCTTTTAATTTCATTTCCTAAATCTGTATACTTTCTTATTTTTTCAGAAACAGATTTTTGAATATTACAGGAATTTGGAATAGCTACATCAATGATATAAGTTATTTTTTTAATTTTGTCATGTAAAACTATATCAGGTCTATTATGACCAATTGGTCTGTCTGTTAGTATAGTTTCATCATAGTAAATTTTAAAGAAATTATTTTCTAAAAATGAATTTGGTTCGTATTCATAATATGGTACTATATTATGACAGTCAATCAAGTTATGTTTAATTACCAAACTTTGGTGAATTATTTTTAAAACCTGATTGTGCCTAAATGTATACTCAGACGGCGCTAATATAGAACATCCTGATATAATGTGTTCTATAGTTTCCGGAAAAGCCATACATTTTCTACATAAATCATCAATTTGATTTGGATCTTTGATAATATACTTCCTATAATTTTTGGTGTTAATGACTCTATCTTGAATAGCAAGCATAAATCCTTCATGATTTTAATTTAACTAAAATTAAAATTCTGCAAATTGTGTTGACTAGATTATGTATTGATTTATTTTGTTGTATGATTATATGATTTGAAATTTGTGTTGTTTAATAGAATCTATCGTTTGAAAATTGAACAAATCTGCCAACGACCAACGTTATAATCTTAGTATATTAAACATAAACTTAGTTTTTCAACATTTTGAAACTGCGTGTACTAGATAAAATAATTCAAAATCAATTTATGTTTTTTTTTAAAAAGAGTCAATACGTCTAGAATTTGATTTGAAAATGACTAATTTCCGGTATTCTCTGGTAATGTCCTCTTAATGCACTTTACCCCCGGACACCGTGTATATAAAGAAGATTGTGAATACCATTTTGTAAATTTTCGTGGGTCTGCGTTGGTTACTAATAACTATGTTTTTGTATTATAATACCATAATCATTGAGTTATATCAATTACCATTACTCGTGACTTCAAGTCTAGTATACAGGGTGTCTGGGGGTAAAGAGCATTAACTTCGGGTGGTGATTCTACAAGATGGTAGGAGTAAAAAAGATTAATAACTATTTTCGAAATTCCAACTTTTAAGGGTACTTATTTGGTAAAAAGATAAAATTAAGACGGCGTGTGCGCCCGCGCTATTATGTTCCGCTATTACGATGCGGGAAATTACAACCTTCCAACTCGCAGCGCGCCATCGCCGCCGGCTGACTCATAGCAAATTGATCGGTAAGTTTGTACCAAGGGTTTTTAATAGGTACGGCTTTTTGTATGGGAAAAAAGTTGGAATTTCAAAAAAAGTTATTAATCTTTTTACTCCTACCATCGTATTGAATCACCCCCGAAGTTATTGCATTTTACCCCCGGATACCCTGTATAATGTGTTAAGTGAAGTAATAAACAGTAATAATAATTATTCCAACAGTTGAGTCTCGCGGCGGTGTCGGTTGGATGCAAAGGCCTTAGGCCCCAGGTGATGTTTGGTTCCTTTGAACAGACTGACACCTGAGAAGCTTGTGAGAACTTGGCTAAAACTACCTTGCTACACAATTACGATCAGAACTCAGGTTATTATGGCCACCTGTGAGCTGTACCTCTCCACCCCACATCTAACATACGTGAATAACACGTACTCATTTTCAGCGTTCACATTACGCGGATAATGTAATTTTAGATTCATATTGTAATGCTCATTGTAAATCTAGGTGAGTTCTGAGGAATTGCCACAAGGCGATACACCCGACTTTGAGCAAACAATTAAATTTCTTAGAACGCATCCAATTTGCGTTTTAACATCATAAATGATATGATAATCAAGTTTGTTTGATAACCATATAATTGTTATACACAATGCTATTGTGCATTGCTTGGAATAGAGAGCTATGGGTGGGTAGAAAACTTACTCAATACTAAGCTATTATAGTTTCTTTCTTCAAACTTCGCAAAATCACTTTGGGGCGTCATTTTTAATTAAATGAAACCACTTACTTTGTTTGAAACCGGCGATTTTTTGAAAATTCAATCTTAAAACACGAACCATCTTACTAATATTATTAACGCGAAAGTTTGTATGGATGTTTGTTACTCTTTCACGCAAAAACTACTGAATGGATTTTAATGAAACTTTACAATAATATAGCTCATACACCAGAATAACATATAGGCTATAATCTATAAAGCTAGCTATTTTCAATATTATATTATAAATAATAATTATTGTTTATTAGAAAATTTCAAAATTTCAGGATGACATTTTGCATAACAATGATAGTGAAATCAAAATTCTATTTTAGAAAATATTTAAATTATAACATTTATTTGAAGTACTTGCCTAATACTTCGAACCAAGAATTATAGACATTTTAAATAAATGGGTTAAGAATTTTGGTATAAACATAGATGGGACCTAGGAAACGAAAATAGGCTAATAGAAGTACCAACCCTGCGCAGACGAAGTCGCGGGAAGAAGCTTGTAAGTAATATATTGACAGAGAAAATAAATAAATTACATGGGCGACATACTCGTATCATCTTAATAGTTAATTTTGTATAGCACTTTTAAGTGACAAAATCATTTTGTTAAAATTGTTAGAATTTTCTGTATAAATATGTTTAATTATAGATCGGTTTGAATTTCAAGCAAATCTGGTTAGTATCGCTTTATATTACAATGATTTAGTTTTACTGGATGGTTTTTCATAATTTAAATTAGTTTAATTTAGAAATTAAAATGTGTTATGTAGCGGAAATTGAACTCACGTCTTTTGCGAGCACAAACTGTATTAGTTGTCCATTATGCTATAGGTGTCGTAATAATAGCTAGCACCTTAGATATAATATAAATAATTGGCGTTACGAGTTACGACTTTAACAAAGCAATCTGAGTTTGGTCACCTGTTTTATTGTTTATCAAAAGTGTTTTCCGCCTGTCACCTTTCACCGCAGAAATTAATTCAAATTAGTGCATTTATGAAACTAAATCAAATTTCATGCCTATTAATGCAATTTTACTGAACAAAAAATGGCTTTCGTTTTTTAGAACTTTTCCATTATTTTCGCGAAAAATCAAATTAAAAAGTTGTTAAAAAATAATTAGTATTGGCCATTCTACATTATTAGATGTGACATGGAAATTATATAAATTTCAAACAAATTTGGATTGTTTCATAATGTTGGACAGTCTAGAATTATTATAGTGAGACAAGGCAGTAGTAACAGCTGATGAAATGTAGGTATAATGGAAAATTGGCTCCAGTTAACTGATTAAGTGGCGGCATGACGTGAAAATGAAAGTTATTGTAGATCGAAGATTCTGTAATGTTGGTGTTGGGGCATGCAACCATTTAGGTATTTGTGTCAATCGTTATATTGAGCAGTAACCGGGACGCACCGCAAGATACAGCGGGAATAACAAACAAAACAAACTCGCTAGCTTCTTAAGAGGAACGGCTGTCCGGCATCTTTCACACAAAACTTAAATTTGGATATGAAGCCAAAATATTTAACCAAACTGAATAAAATATACATTTTTATTTGAAGGGTATAGCAAATTTCTAGGACGCATTTGTGCTACTTTATGAATTTTCGTTTTTAATTATAAAATATATGCCATTAGGATTCAAGTTTTCATGATTTTATTGGCAACTTTAACAATTTTTTGTAAGTTAATTACGATGGTCAGTCATAAAATAATGCCTTTTATTTTTTTCTACTTAAATAAAGTTACTTGAGTAAAAAATTTTTGAATTTGGTGTTATTCCTCCAACCTTCTTCTACAATCTACCGCATTAGTAACTTTCTGCATCAACAGGTGGCAGCACTGCAGTCGCTTACAAAATGGCTGACATTGAGATTCGTATCACACAGCTTTCTGTGCTTGAATTCTTGAATGCAGAAGGTGAAACTCCCATTCGCAAACATGAAAGACTGACCCAAGTATAATTGTTAAAAAAAGAGTCTAGCATAAAATATAAAATACAAAAGTAAAACGATGTAACACAAACATTTTTTGGGCAGAAATTTTAACTGTACGATTAATTTGTGTTGCAACATAAATCCGTCACTTGCAATTTAAATTCCCGCCCTTTTTTAAATATAAAAAAATATTACATGTTTCATCGTATATGCATATTAAAAAAAGCAAAAAATTATAAACAATAATTATCATTGATTCACAAATAATTTTCAAAGTTGCCTCTACAATCAAGGAAAATATAATTCTTAAATGACCTATATGCTAATATGCTAATATCGATCACGCCGGTAATCTGGCATCATACAAAAGATCCATTAAACAAAATTTGTCTTCTAGTACCATGTAAAAATAATGATCATGTAAACATAATATGCTTACCAGAACTTGCAAAACATTAATTCATTAGAAATCATAGGTACTTGTAAAATTTATCATATCGGTTAATATTTATAATCTATAATATCTACCATTAACTATTTTATTTAATTTTTATTTTTCTTTGCTCCTATGAGGACTTTTTACTTTATATTTTATATTTAAATCATTCTACCTTTTAAAGATATCTTATATTTCTACTTTTAACTTTTTTATTATTATTATTATTTTATTCTCACTTTAAACTTTTTTTTTATTTTTGCTTAATAATTTACAGCTTTTACTTTATACTTATACTTATACTTTATACCATATTTTTCACTTTACATTTATATTTTACCCTTTACCTACTACTTATAACCTTACTACTTACTTTTTACATTTTTTCCTTCAATTTAACTTACAATTATACTATTAGTCATTCTTCATGTTGTTGTACTATTTATATTTTATTTTATTTATTTATTTATTTCAATTTATTTCACCTCTTACACACAACAATTTTACATTTTAATCATTGTTTAACAATAGAATAACTAAATAAAAACAAAAATATAATAAAAAGGTATAACAAAAAGGTGAAAACATAATTTTTTGGTTTCTACACCAATTAAGAGAAATATGTTATGTCAATTATGTTAATGGCACATGTTGTGCCGTACATGTGTAAATAAATAAATAAATATTTAATCATTTAAATCTCTAATAAATAAAATAGCACATATCCGTACTAGATATTTTATTAGGTCTGTAAAATTAATAAAATAATTATTAGGTTTGATTGAAGGTGAAAGGCATCAGCTAGTATTTTATAATTAAAGATGTAAATAAATAAAGAAGCACAGGTCCGTACTAGATATTTCCTATACTTTTTTTATTAAATAAATATTCTTTCAGTTTTATTAGGTAAGTATTTTGGCCTCAATTTCAAAATTATATTTTGTACGAAAAACGCCGAGCAGGCGGTCCTCTTAACCACACTGTCTCTGGCGACCAATTACGTCGATTGCTCTACTAAATAAGATCGACAGCCTTCAGTTTTTGCTTTCTTCATATTGACTACTGACTGGGTACACTCGGTACTAGCTGCGGACAGGTCGAACAAAAACTTCGATCGATTGTGTCGAGGGCAATGACCCCACGTGCAACAGGCACTATTGATTGGTATTTCATACTTCAGTAGATAGGATATGAAAATGAATCTATATTCACGTGATTTGGTTATTTTTGCGTGATTTATTTATTTATTTTTTATTCACGAAGATCATCTAAATCAAAATCAAACAACATCAAAAACAAAATTATAAAAATAACAAAATCAAAAACAAAACGAACAACAAAAACAAGAACAAAATCGTAAACAAAAACAATAACAAGTTCAAAAACATAATAAAAAACAAAGTCAAAAGCGGAATAGATAAATACAAGGGAAAAGTACAATATGTAGATAAATTGAGTCGAAGTGGAGCTATGTGGTTTGTTTAATTAAATATTGTTGTTCTTTTTTTTATATATATTCTACTATGGCTTGTTTATATTTATTAATTGATGCATACCACATATAAGCCAACAAAGTAGGTACAAGAGGGCTATGCTATCATATATTTTCAATCAATATTAATTAAATCTAAGTTTACTTTATGTTGTGTTATAAAATTTGTATGTACATGTACCTCTTGCTCATATCTCATTTCACAATCAAAATTTGCCACAATCAATTGTTATTCTCTTTTTTTTGTTTTTTAATTATTCCTAATTTTTGCTTTTGGTTTGTAATGTGACATGTAAATAATGTTTATGGTATGTTTATACCGTTGAAATTAAATAAATAAACATCTTTATACTCATTTCCCAAATTTTGTATTCGTCGAGCTGGGGTATATACTGTGATTCATTTTTCGGAGTTGTCACAATACAACGGTAAATATTGCCTCGATGTTGGATCGCGAGGTATATGGAAAGAAATCAAGTACAATAGTTCAATTTATTTGTATTAAAACGCTATCTGGACAGGCAGGTTTTTTGCTAATTTAATTGTATGATAGTTATAGGATTCAGAAAAAAAGAATACAAACTAATTAATCATCGCGCTTTTTCATCGCTGGGGTAGGCAGAGAGGAAGGCACGCCAAACGACTGAGTTCTGGCGCGCACTCCTTGCCTCATTCGCATTCATACGTTATCTCATTTCTATTATTCTGACTATTGACATGGCGTATCTGATTCATTTGATCGTGCAAAGTCTTCCTCGGGCGTCCCCGACTTCTTCTACCATTCACATTTGCGTCATATTCATTATTTTTACAATACTTTCTTCATTCATTCGCTCCACGTGCCCAAACCATCTAAGCATACAATTTCTTGATCTTTCTCTTTACGCTCACATTAGTAATGCTTCTTTGCGTATCTCCACATTTTTCTCAAGACCATGCATGGTTTTACCACAAATACGCCTCAGGGATCAGATTTCAACAGCATTCAGTCTACTTTCATCCTTCCCCTGCCAGTTCCAAGCCTCACTGCCATACATCAGAGTAGGTACCAGCACTTCATTGTGGATTGCTGGCTTCGCTTCTTTGGAGTTTTTTTAGCGCCAACTGCGTCCAAACCTCCATTATTGGAATGACCTGCATTTTCCCTTCTTCCAATATCTCTATCAGCCTTCCCATATCTCGTAATTATACTTAAAAAAATACACAAACTCATCCATCTTCTCCAAGAATATATCATTCACAACTATAATGCACTATTTTCTTACTCTATCTATCAAACACCATGAATTTAGACTTTAGACAATAAATAAAGAATAACTGTGGCTTAAAACAAACATTCTTGACAAATGTTGAGGATGGAACTGGGAGGGGAACAAAATGGGAATGACTTAATACAATACAATTTATAAAAAAACGACATATTAAAATAATTTATCTCATAATAATATTGTGGTATAATTTAGTTAATGTTTTTGGCATAATGTGTAATGATATTGCGGATACCTTGGCATCAGGAGCGTCCAACCCTGTTGTTACCCTCGTATACCACATTTTCCTATCGGACATTTTTTCTATCATCAAAGATAGATCCCGCAATGTCTGGGCAGAGTTTTGGCACATTGCTAGTCCCCAACTTTAAAAATAAGGACCTATGGTCCTAGGGGTTATAGTAAATTGAATTTCAACAAACATATCAACCACAATAATCAGTACCGTATTATCTATGCTTGGTTTTGTCATCCGGTTCTGTAAACACTCTACAGATCTTTGCACTAACAACACACTGTATTTCTCATAACATGTGGGGGTTCCTCATAACTGTATTTCTCATAACAGATCTTTGCACTAACAACACACTGTATTTCTCATAACATGCGGGGGGAAGAGCGATAGTGACAATAACAATTTGGTAAAGTACCTATTGTTCAAATTTCTCAGTGACCGGGTTTCCTCTTAATCTTAGGCCTCTGTAAACAAAAAACTGAAATAATGTTTTTAAAACAAGAGGGTAAATTTCTTATCTTCATATTCTATATTAGATATTGTGCCCTTTTTAAAAAGTGTGGGTACTAAAATAAGCAAAAGATGTTGATTTTGACGACGCGGTGGAACTCTACCGGGAAAACACCGTTTGAGAGGAAAAAATACTCCGTTAACATGTTGAAAAGTAAAAAAAGTGTAATTTCAGAATAATGAACCGGGGAGAAAGAGAAATACCTGGAAATGTCTATTATTTTCATGAAAGAACCTTGTCCTAAGTAATTAAATTACATTATTTTAACGTTCAATCTTGGCTGTAAATGTTTTCTTTAGAAAAAAAAATGAAAATGTATTTTATGAAAGGTTAAAACACGTTTTCATAAAATAAGATTTTTTCTGATCTGGGTAAAAAAAAGTATATACAGATGTGCCAGACACACGAACACTGTGAATAGGCTGATGGTCCAAATCCACGGAGGTGCAAGATGTCGCTCCTGTCCTGTAGAGCTGGTGCGATATGATCGAGCGGCTCATTCCTGTTGACGTAGCCGGATCTGGTGCAGAGAGAGGTAGGGTATTCCGTGGTGTAGGGTGAGGCAATTATTGTCAGAAGAAAAAAAAAGGCGAATAGAGCAAGGGTCGAAACGAGTTAGAGCGGGCAAGCAGAACACAGAGGTATAGACAAGGCGATGGTTGATGACGATCTTTTTTTATTTTTTGATTTAATGGCATACAGAGCTCCGGGCCAAATAGGCCTATTTCTCTTCCATCATGACATGACTTTAAATGGTATAGCAAATGTAAAATTATGCAATGTTCAATGGGTTAAATATAATGTCCTCCGCGTGCAAAGTCGTTTCTCCTCCAAGCATTAACTTTCTAATTAAAGTGTGTTTATCGGAAGTGACCTGCCAGTTAAGTATGTTTTTTATTATTATTTATTTACGCCTTAATGGGCTTTCGGTATCTATTTGTAAATATTAGTTCTAGGTAGAACCTAAGAAGTCATAATAAAATATACAGCGCCCTTGAGGTGATTTCTCACGAAAAAGGCGCTCTACAAATTATCCAATTATTATTTAATAATGGTTGTAGAAAAAATAGATTTTATTTAAGTTGAGTTAGAAATTTTGTTGCAAGGGAACATGGTTGCAATACGGGGAGATTTCAACTTTACAAAGGATTTGTTATGGTTTTTTATGTGTCGTTTTTATGTTTACATCATATTGGTCGACGCAGTTGATGGATGCGTTTTTATGGGTGAAAATACCAGCATAAAATGTTTCCGCGAGACTTGATGTGATCTTTAATCTTTAAGGAGGGGAACTTTAGAGTCCCGGTGGAGTTGAGAAACCCTTATCCATTTGGGAGCTCTCATGGCTACTCTAATTAATAACAAGCATCATTATAAAATTATGTATAACCAAATAATGTATATGAAGTGTATATATTTATATATCGATCATTCAGTTGATTGAGAGTTGAGTTGAGTTTGCAGTTATATGTAAAAGTGTAGCCTCTATCTCCTACAATACTCAGATTACTAATTAACACCACCAAATCAATTATAATGCAGAAAAACCTGTGGTGAAAAAAAAAATTGATGTCTTCCGGGTCACTCTTAGGATATTTAAAAATGAAATACTAATATACTGTACCATTATGCCTCCCGGTGTTGTTTTATAGCATATTTAATATTAAAAACACAGACACGTGTAAATAATATTTTATTTACGGCGAGCATTAAAATATTGATTTACTCATTATCTTAATACTTAGTATTGGAAGATGTCTGACCAATCAACTAAATGATCGATATATACAATTGAATATCTGGAAAATCGATAAACTTATATATTTAAGGTTTGTCTCAACAGACCTATCCAAGTGAAGCGGAGAATCAGTACCGTCTCACAGAACTGAACTTCCAAGAAATAGTTGGCCAAGAACCCAAACAAAGCAGTGGCCCAATGACATGACACACTTTAATATTAAATAACTGCAACAGTTGGACAGTAGAACAGTGTAAAATGGGGGGCGGGGGGCAATTGATTCGCCTCGGTGCAGCGTTTTTTTTTGTAGAAATAAAAATTATGTAAAAGAATGTTTCTTCTTTGCCTTTTCGTACTGCATTGATATAGACAATTCTAGATGACAATAGCTAACAAAAAGATGAATTACTTAAAAGAGTTCAGAGATATTTTATTTGGTCAGTGCCGGATAAGACTTTTATGATGTTGATGATATTTCGTATAATTTAGTTTGCTAATATTTATTTTTTACATTCTTATTCAGTGCATTGCAGTTGTTGAGAATTTTTCAGCCACCATGCTAGGAACATGCCCGTTTTGTGGTGGTCGATTTTATACAAAATGCATTAAAATAATTAAATACATTATATCAAGAACGAAATATAAAAGTATATAAGAAATATATACATTTTTAAAAATATACATAAAATCAAAGTAAGTACTACTATGTAAGCAAATATGAAAAAAATATGTATTAATGATACTTTATATTGTGAATTATTATTGTTGCAATAATGTTCTCAACAAATACTAGAGCGTCTCTAAAGTACAAGAAACATATCCGCGGTGTCATGCATTTTTAAGTGATACATATAAAAATATTTTTTAATCTTTCTGTAACTTTAAATCCAAAAACTTTTAGTGGTGGTATAGATGCATATTATTTTACTTATTAGAAATATAAATAATTTTTTATTTTAAAAATTTCGCCACATTTTTGTTCTATTTTTAAATTATTTTTTTTTGTTTTTTTTTTCTCATGTACAAACACATTACTTTGTACTGCATTTTGTAAGAACTATCTAGGCGTTAAATAAACACATCAAAATACACACCATTTAAAATACTTTTTTCTATTTCTTTCGACTTCTTAAATAAATAAATAGCATACGGCAGAAGAGATATTATAGCACAAGACGAATACTGCTGTTGAATGAAATCTCGGAAACACTAGATATATATATATATATATATATATATATATTCTTCTTTAAGTAGCCTTGACGTACGAGATAATATTTTTTTCTCTTGTTTTCTCCCCTGTTGTTTGGCGTATTTTTTTTTACATCAGCGCCATCCTCACTGCGGTGCAAGGCGATGGGTCGACAGGGTCCTGCAGGAGAGATTAAAAGGTCTCCCTCAACCGGTCTCTCCCGATCCGGCCTGCCAGGCAGTTGGTGGGCAGACGCATCCGCCACCAAATCCCATAAAAATCCAACCCCATGAACCCGGGTACCCCTTCTAAGTCACCAAACGTAGCGAACCGCTTGGGGTGACCTGTGGCAGAGGTGTTGATTATCCAATTAGTGGTTTCCTGGGTGGCGGTACTCATATCCGCCTCCCAAATAATAATGTTTTTTTTTAAATTTTTAGATGGCGTAAAGATAGTGTCCATCCACATCCAAATGACATCCAAATTTGACGGCCGGCGTAGTCCAGCGGTAGGTCGCCATTCCGAAGGTCGCGGGTTGGAACCCGGCATGCGCAAATAAATTTTATTTAATTGATTTGTGTTATTTCACAATTAATTATTTGAAAAAAAATATATATATGGTATATTTGCGGCAAGTTCCAAAGTGAAAGATATTCTTAGTATCGCCCTGGTGTAAGACCACCATTCAGAAACGTTGCTTGAAATGGCTTAAGCCATGTTTAGTGACTAGATATGAATAGCCAGGTACTTCCCCACCTTCCTGTTTTCTTCGTCTCCTTCCCTTTCCCACTTACCTTCAGCCTCATAACATACCCTAATTGGGGATGCCATAGTCTGACGGGAGCAGTTGGGATTCTTGTGAGGTATTCAATATAAAAAAAATGACAGTTAATCAAAAAACTGGTGATCATCATCAGTTGGCTTTTTGGGAGTCAAATTAATCAATCGAGCGCCAACCTCGTTACACTTATACCATAGACAAGTAGGAAACCAGCAATTAGTCAATCTACTTATAATGAAAGGAGTTCTCAGAACAGACCGGGTGAACAAATCCATATCAGACGTAGTTTTGATGCGCGAGTAAATATTTTAGTCTGTAATTTACCCGTTTTCGTTATAACCACATCAATGAACAAAAGAGAAATTAAAAAAGACTACTTTCTTAACAAGAGGTCGCGCGTTTTAAAAACGTTTTGTTATACACAATTCAAAGGAGTTGACTAACTTTGCAGTTTTTTAAAAAATTATTTTATAACCAAGACAATATTACAATGTATACAAACACATTACATGGATTTGTTCCGAACAGATCCACAAATTCCCATCTTCTCGAGTTTTGTAATTACGTGTGTAATGCTTTTAATGATAGAACTCAAGTAGATGCTTTTTATACGGATTTTAAAAAGGCATTTGACAAAGTCAATCATTCTATTTTACTGCAGAAGCTTGATCGCATAGGTATTCACGGCGATTTGTTTAGATGGCTCAAATCTTACTTGGAAAACAGAACACAGCGAGTACTTATAAACGGGTACGAGTCACCTCCCATAATTGTATCCTCGAAGTTTATAGAAATTTGACCAGTTTTCCTTGGAAACCCGTTTGAAGAGAGTATCATAAAAAAAATTTCTTCAGTTGTATAGTAGATGCTGGTAATTTATTAATTTTATGGGAAATGGAGGTGATAGTAGCGTAGTGGTCAGTAACGGTACATTGATAAATGAGAGATTTGATATTTAGGTTACATTTGGCAAAAACGTGATCTATGCAACTGGCAGATAACTCTGACACACGAGTAAGGGCTGTAATAGCTGGGAAAAATCCTTGCAGAGTTTATACATTTATGTAGGCATTTGCTTGGGGATGCATTGTATTTATAATGTTGATATTAAGGTCACCAATAATAATGGTATTTTCATGATCTTTAATACAGAAACTGATTAAGTGAATTTAAAAAAGGTGTTATATTGGATGTGCTCGGTGATCGGTATATATATATATATATATATATAGTACAGAAACGCTATTTTCTATTTCAAGTTTAAGACAATTTGCGTGAGTTATTGTGATTTCCTTTACAAAGTGTTGTATGTGATTTTTTATGTATATAATAACGCCATCATTTTGTAATTTCTGAGTACTGTATTAATTATAGTTTTTAATGTTTTTAGGAATAAAGTTGTCTTTGATCCAACATTCGCTCAGAATAAGCAAGTCAATGTCTGAGTCAAGTTCTATAAGTAGTATCATTAGCTCATTGAAATTTTTGTTCATGCTCTTATATTCATGAAAAATATTTTTAGGTTAGATCCATTTAGGGTTTTTTGAACTTCTACAGAATTATTTGTTTCGATACAAGGAATTTGCGACATATTGCGCAAAAGGTTTGTTATATTATTTTACATTTTTTTAAATTGGTGTGCTACATATTATATAATAGAGTGTTATAATTTTGTTGGGTTTTTTGAAAAACTTTTGATTATGTAGTATTTGGTTTATTAATTTTTAATATTATATTATAACAGGTTTAGAAATAACAAATAAAGATTTTATTGCAAATACTAACCAAAATGTATCATAAAATAAAATTGATCATTTGGTTAATGGACCGGCAGAAACTCTCCGCGGACCGGTACCGGATACCGGATATTATCTATGAGAAATTAATAAGATTATATTTAGATAATTTATTTAGGATATAATCATTGTATTTATATGTAATAGCTCTAGAATGAATAAGAACCTTTTCAAACGCCCTCAAGTCGTAAAAATCAACGATGTACTTAGTCAACAAAAAACAACTCACTTCGGCATACCCCAAGGTACAGTCCTGGGACCATTACTGTTTATCATTTATGTAAATGACATATTTATTCAAAGATTAAATGGAAAAATAATATCATATGCTGATGACACTGTCATAAGAATTGAAGGTTCTGATTGGAATACCGTTAATAACTTAGCAAATACTGATATTAATATACTGAAAAATTGGTTCGATAAAAACCTCCCCTCATTAAATACTGAAAAAACTAAATTTATCCCATTCTCTATCAATAAATTTAGATTAAAACCAGAACTAAAAATTATAATACATCAACTTAAATGTAACAGAACAAATTGCAATCAAGCATGTTCAATACTTAATCCAACTTCTGAAATTAAATATCTTGGTATATATATATAGATCAACATTTTAAATGGAAAAATAAATTTGTGAACTTGTCAAAAGAATTAAAAAATGTATTTATACATTTATAAGACTAAGAAATATTCTTAGATTAGAAAATTTAAAAAGAGTGTACTATGCAATTGTTCAATCTATATTGCAATATGGTAAAATTGGTTGGGGAGGAACTTAAAATAATATTTTAAATCCACTCAAAATTGTTCAAAGATTGATAATTAAAGTAATATTGAAAAAACCATCCGAATTTTCTACCGAAATTCTCTTTTCAATATTCAATATACCTACAATAGACAAAATACATTAAAAAAATGCAATACTACAAATTTAAAAAGAAGTGAAGTTAAATAACTTACCATTGCATTCATCAGCAAGATATCAGAATACTATCAAAATCCCTAAGTTTAGTACAAAGCACACACAAAATACTTATCTCTGTCTAGGTATAACATATTATAACAAACTACCATTATATCTGAAAGTTATCGAAAATAATCAGGATTTTCATATCTCACTATTATTATTATTTCTTTTCAAATCCGTTATTGATAAATCTTGCATTTTCTTAATTATCCCTTGTATTTGACATATTGTATTATTTACAGGGTAAATGTAGGTAACTCCATTAATGGAGGACTGAATGCCGTTGGCGCTGACAAAAAGCTGTCCAAAGAAGCGAAGTTAGCAGTCCATAATGGAGTGCTTGTACCTACCCTGATGTATGGCAGTGAGGCATGAAACTGGCAGAGGAAGGATGAAAGTAGACTGAATGCTGTTGAAATGAGATCCCTGAGGCGTATGCGTGGTAAAACCATGTATGATCGTGTGAGAAATGTGAAGATTCGAAAGGAAAGCAAGGCTGATGTAAGCGTAATGAGTAAAATTCAGAAAGGAACCCTCAGATGGTTTGGGCATGTAGAGCGAATGAACAAAGAAAGGACCGTAAGGAGAATATACGATGTAAGTTTGAATGGTATAAGAAGTAGGGGACGTCCGAGAAAGACATGGCACGATCAAGTGAATCAGATACTTGAGTCGGGCCATGTCAAGAGTCAGAAAAATAGAAGAGTATGTATGAGACGATGTATGAATGTGAATGAGGCAAAGAGTGTGTGCCAAGACCGAGGTGTTTAACGGTCCGTCCTCTCTGCCTACCCCTGCGGGGAAACGGCGTGATGGTTAGTTAGTTAGTTAGTTAGTATTATTTACTTTTACACATGAAATTATATAATTGAACTAAAATTCCCTCACCAAACACAAGAGCCTCGTCTCTTTATTGTGAGGAAAAGCTACAAATTATACAGTGTTAAAATCTACTATTTTAACACTGTATAATTTGTAAAAAAAAAATAAAAAAAATAATAATATTATTTCATCTTAGTCCTGTTTTATAAATATGAGTAGCATATTTTTATTTTAAATCAACTATGGTCTCACCACATTATCTACATTGTAATGTGCTAGGCGCCTTCAGCTTAGTGCATTCGTGCGTTACCCATTCATTATCTGTAACAATGTTAATGTAACAACATTGTTCTTTCGTATATTATTTTAGTTTTACCTATATTATTTTGTGTTATTTTTGTTACTTTGAATAATTGTTAACCTCAACCCAGGATTGTCCTAGTGAGGTTGAAAATTGGACTGTAAACCGTAATACCTAACATGTGAAGAAACAATAAATAAATAACCTATATTATTTGAAACAATTCTGAGTAACGTTTAATCTTGCTAAACAAATAGTTTTGTTTAACAATATAATATTATCCGATGATTTCAATTATCTATCTTCAGTGGCGTAAGGTGGTCTAGCATGGGTGGCACCTGGTGCGGGCCCCCTTTAGCTACGCCACTGCCTATCTTCAATAGCCCTTTGTACAGCCTAAGACAATTCAATGAATAGTTTGAATACCGTCCTATTATCTATTATAAATTAAGCCAAACGCGATATTGCCTGCGTAAGTACTGTAAGTTCATAATAGTTATAAACTTACAGTACTTACGCAGGTAACTGTGCTTAAGTATTCAAACAATTAAGAGGCTAGACTTTGAACTACACGCGGAACACCCGCGTCTGTCATTCTGTCCCGCTCAAAATAAGCTCACGCACACTTACAATACATGCGAATGCGAAATGTGCGAATGAGACAACGCTCAAATTTACCTACAGAAAAAGCTCGAAAAGGGGTTTATGGAGAATACACTTTTCTACACCGAAACTTTCACAAAATTGAAATTTTAAAAAATGTATATTTTTTAGAAAGAAGAAGCTACGTCGGTAGCTTTTTATAATTTTATAATTCTTTATGAGAATTGATTTAGCAGCACTTTTTACTTAAATAATATTTTTTGATAAATTGACCATGTTTGACAGTGAATGTTTACGTTAATACGAAACGCATCGAAAATTCGAAAACATACCGACATAGTTTTCACCCTCTAAAAGGCAGAATAAAAAAAATATTCATTTTGTGCAATTTTCGATATAGAAAAGTGTTTTTTCCCGGGCGTCCTTTTTGTATGGGCCGAAAAGCGAAGTCTATCATCTTAAGGTGCTGGTTAAAGGTTGTTAGATGTCGCAGATTAAACCGCGGCTTCCCGAATTTCTTCAGATTACTTACATATTTTCCTTAAACATTTGAATTTTATAAACTCTTAAAAAAATATATGTTATTCTTTTAGAATAAATACGGGGCTATCGTATGAGCGTCGGCCGGCTTCTGACACATTTCTAGTAGTACTTTGTTGTTTGTTGACGTGCGTATTTGGTGTCCGTGCCAATCACGGGCCGTTTTGTTTTGTCCGTTTTTGATCGTTTTTAAAATCAATATATTTATTGAAAACATAAAAAACAAACATTTTTATTAGGATGAATGAGTGTATCTTTAAATATTCCATACATTTTCAACAGAATCGCTCGTTTTTGAAAAAATACCCTATTCAAATGATTGAAAAACAGTTTTACATTTTTTTCAAATGAAGTGGAACTGTTTTTTGGAAACTCTTGGATTTTCGATGGATTACTTATACAGCACTACTTCTGCCTGATTCCACCATAAGATGGATCATTAAGATCTTTATAATAACTGCCCAGTACTAAGTATAATTGGGTAATTTCACGGATCATAGTTCAACTTTTTCGGATATCGGTTTAGCCCTTTAGGGAACCTATTATGTTAAGTACCTTCCAATAATTGAGGGCTACCAGAAAACACCCTTTCATTGTCCTTTCAAATAATAAAATGAGGACATTTTTTTAATGGTATGGAATTCACGGTCAGTTACATTTACTGATAAATGAACTATAAAATTGGATGGCGGACCCCTTTTTTCAGCAATGATTCCAGTTTGATAGGCAATGTCGAATGATTGGATTAGGTCGTTAGAGTTTATGAAAATCGAGACTGTCGTGATTTATTTTTGGGATGTTATGTCGCGTTGCGCTTTCTCCTTCTTAAGCCAATGTTTTGGACAGCGTTACAGGGTCCATAAACGAGGCATAATACCCTAAAAATAAATTACGATAATACTTTTGGCCGTGAAAATCTCAAATTATATATGACTATCGACACCATCAAAAAATTATTGTTACAAAAAATTAAAAATAAAGAACAAATAACATTGTGTTCTCATTATTCGGCAGCCTTTTATTTTAATTCCGCACAAAAGTCCGAACTACTCAAAACTGTCTGCAGTGAGGCTGTAGGAGTGGGGAGAAAAATATCTGGCTAATCTGATCGTCACCAAACATGGTTGAGAGGTTACTATTCTTGACTGCGAATCTGGAATGGCAATATTTCATACGTGTTGTGACCCTGGTATCACTGGATAATAACCTACCGCCGCTCGCCGTGACAGAGCAATATTTATTCTGGTTCTAGCGTTGGCCCCTACGGGTCATTACTTTCCCTCCGTCGTTACCCCTCAAGTACTTTGTGAATTCGATATAAAAAATATCTCCGTATTAATAAAATTGACATTAGTAAACCGAGAGTTTTAATACGCAACATCCACAATATTTAAAAAAAAAAAAAAATAATTTTAATATTAACCTCTCTCCTATCTCCAGTTGTCTATTTGTTCATTCATATATCTGCCTACCGCCTTTTCGTAATATTGTGAACTCCGATCTCATTGCGTCGATTTGAAACCATTATTTGATAAACCATTATTAGAATCGTACCGCATAGGTACTCCGTACAGCCCCGGAAAGTGTGACATATTTCTTCCAACGTTCTAAGTAAGGTTCCGTGTCTGACCCCAAACGTGGGTATTGATAGTAAACATGTAATGAACACACGTGTGAGAGCATATTGGGTTACCTCTGCTAGTAGTCTCTAACTGTACATTTAAGTATTTTAGGTAGGTATTCGTGTCTTCGTGCAACCCTCCCTTGAAAAGTCATTAAAATTGATGAAAAAAATTGTTTAACTAGGTTACCTTAGATTGTATATTAAAAAAAAATCGTAACTTTTAATGGCTTTTCAAAGGGATGTTGAAATGCCACTTTGATGCTAAGTTGCGTGGAACCCCCTCTTACAAGTGCAGATCAATCTTAATATTAGGTCCTTACATATGAAATTGGTGTTTTGCCGTACTGGCAACTTTGATCTCACATATCTTCTCTTTGGTTAGGAATTCCAAATTCAAATTTATACAGCTATTTACTCATGTATTTGTATTTCGAAAATTATAATTCATTTGTTTTTTATTTATTTTTTTTTTCTTTGCGGCACTTAGTTTACAAAATGGAAAATTTGAAATATCCACCGTGGCACCAGTGCTCCAGAAATGGCTCGAAGAATTAATGATGTGTATGGCGACGGTGCCGCAAAAGAAAACACAGTGCGTTTTTGGTTCCAACGTTTTCGTTCTGGAAATTTCGACCTGCAGAACAAGCCCCGTGGACGGCCGGAGACCAAAGTTGATACTGAAGAATTGAAGGCTATTGTGGAAGCGCATCCATCGCAAACCACTTCCGAGTTAGCTGCAGGCTGCGGTGTTAGTGATAAAACTTTTTTAATCCACTTGAAGCAAATTGGGAAGGTGAAAAAGCTTGAAAGGTGGGTACCTCACGAATTAAGTGAAGCAAATCAACAAACGCGCGTTGACATTACTCAACCGGCACAATAACGAAGGGATTTTAAATCGAATCATTACCTGTGATAAAAAGTGGATCCTGTACGATGATCGGAAGCGCTCATCGCAATGGCTGAACCCTGCCGAACCAGCCAAACCATGCCCCAAGCGAAAAAAAACAATTAAGGAAAAAACAAATTAATTATAATTTTCAGAACACAAATACATGAGTAAATAGCTGTATAAATTTGAATTTGGAATTCCTAACCAAAGAGAAGATATTTGAGATCAACGTTTCCAGTACGGCAAAACGCCAATTTCATATGTAAGGACCTAATATATACAAATAATAACAAATAACTATGTTTGTCTCTTATGTGTTCCTAAACCATTCATCTGATTGCCATGAAACTTTGGTGATTTGTTGTAAGCATGCCCACGAAGGTTTCTATATATAAATATGAGCTCGAGCATTATGAAATTTGTATAAAAAATTACAATAAATGAGTTGATAAATGAATGTATTTCATATAGTTTAGCGGCAGGAAGGGAAGGAATGTGGGGGCAGGGAATCCAGGAAAGGTAACCGGGGGAAAAGGGGACGCTTGAAGGGAAATGGGGGAGGGATGGGGACGCACGGGAAAGGACACACAGGCGAGGTGGAGGACAAGAGAGGGGCAGTGAGAGGGAATTTAAAGGACACATAGTAGCGGTAGGGTATAGCAGCGCATACATATGGAAAATCCATGCTTCTCGCACGAAAATTTGTATTGTTGCCTGCTCATGCGTTGGAAAACCTTCTGATTTATTCGTGTACGCCCCAAAAGCACTTAAATAAACAGTATTAAAACAAAAACACTTTCTTTCTTTGAGTTGCGTTGCAGCGCATGACGGGTACTCGCTAGTATCGAAATAAAAATATGACCGCTGTCGTAAAATAAAATCACAGTCGTTTATATTGGAGATCGCACGGTGTAATATTATTTATTTCCTTGCAATTTTGTATGGCGGAATCGAATAAAAATAAATCAGAATCATAGAGAATTACAGTAAAAATATAGATACCCTGAGGTGTTTTACTTTACTTTTTTTACATTAGATCCACACAGGAGGCTCTGAGGAAAATGATTCCCCTCGTGGCCTATGTCATCGGGTTGTTGTGTGGGGGTCTTTAACGTGGTTCTTTATAGGATTTACCCTGAGATTACGGAATAATTTTTTGTGAAAATATCTGTAATAGTAATAAAAATAAGTAAAGGTAGCACGGCAGCGAAGGTATTTTCGAACGTTTTATATACGTAGATATGTCATACACAGTTTAAAATATTACATATTTTGAAAAATGCTTTAATAGTAGGTTAGAAATTTTCCTATCTACCAATATAGAATTTATGCATAAATTATTTGTAATATTGCTTGTACTAGAACGATACGAAGTGATGATGTTGTTCAAAGCCATATTTTAGTTTCAGTCCTTAAAAAATTTAGACCTTTGGGGGCAAAATGTGTGATCTCCTAGGTGTTGAGGAGGTAAATGGGCCTCCTTGATTGAGGAGATATCGGTGTGTCGTGATATCTCCGGGTGCTGTAGGTCGGGATAATAAACGCGAGGATGATGATGAGAATGATGTATTTACATAATTTACATAATGTACAGTATTTTACAAATGCACCGTATTTACAAATCGCGTAATATTATTCCCGACACGCGAACCGCAGATTGCGAGGTTGTGTTGCTGGGCCGCCGGCTTGTTGCCGCGAAGACTGATGAAGAACGACTGACTACTTGGATTGCTCGAGTCCTTATATAGGCTGGGACAAAGGTACTCGGAAGGTAGGTCAAACATGCACACGCGAGAAGTTTTTCGATATGGCTAGGCAGCGCTGTGTGTAATGTGTGGCAGGTTCGAGCTCTTTCCAGAAGGTGGTCGAAATTAAATTGCCTAGCGAAGTAGCAGGTAGAAACGGCCGTGCAGTAATTAGGTAGGCCGCTACGTAAGTACATGGAACGCTACACACCCCCCTCCTTTTTTCTCCTCCTTCCAGACATATTTAATATGTAAATTTTTATTTTTCCAAGATATCTGATCGAGCAAAATATATTTGTAAAAAAGTTCTTTTAAAAGCGATATTTTAGATTTTGATCCAAGTTAACACATTCTCATTACATTAACTAGACTAGGATATGATTAGGAATTTTTTTTAAAAACACCGTCAACTCTGTGCAGAAACGGACGGTCCGTGTGATAGATTCTCCCGTCTTAAGAAACGGATTGCAATCTCTAGAGCACCGGCATCGGGTGGGAATGCTGTCCTTGTTCTACTGGTATTTCAATGGAAGATAAGGAACTAGCGTCAATGATCCCCTCGGCACCGGTGCATAGTCGGGAAACACGCCAAACGCGCGCTCAACATATGTACATGGTTGACATTTGCACAAGAGAACGGGTCGCTTCTTCGACTCGTTCTTGAGTTCAACAGCTCGGCTGTGGAACGATTTGCCGGCCACTGTGTTTCCTCCTTCCTACAACATGGGTCTCTTCAAGACCCGTGTACACTCCTTCCTCTCCTCAAAAAGACCCTCCACCCAGCATCCGCAATGATTGCATAGGCCCCGAGGGAAATTATTTTCCTCAGGGCCTCCTTTTTTTTAACTCCACATATGGAGTAAAAAAAAAATTACTGTTTTATTTTTCGTTTTCTTCCTTCTTATTGAAAATTGGTAAAAACTAGGAAATCAAGTTTAGAATTTTTACAACCATAAAATAATAGTGCATCCATTTATTCTCTAAAATGGTTGCCTTTTTACATATTTTGATAAATGGTTACATTTAAATCTCTTTGTTTAAAAATGATCTACGATTGCATTGTTTTAAAATAACCAAAAACGAGTGTTCTTTGCAAACATGTTTTATCGTTTTCCAAAACCGCAGCAAATACATCCAGTGAATTTTATTTACAGGAATAATAATTCTGCATTCCTATAGAGTGATCAGAAAGCTTCTTTTGTAAAATGATCCACATATTCACTGTTCGATATGTGGTTGTTGATTAATATATATTTTTTTTAAACAAAATGTTTAAATATAGCATTTATAGGGGCCATCACCCTTGTCGAGGGGTAAGACTCACGACTCGCAATCCGAAGGTCGCGGGTTCGAACCCGGCGCGTGCACCCGGCGATTTGTATTATTTCACAATTAATTAATTAAAAATAAAATATAGAATATTTGCGGCACTTTCCAAAGTAGAAAATACTCTCAGTATCGTTCTGGTGTGAAACGTTGCTTGAAATGGCTTTTGCCGTATTTGGTAACCAGATCTGCACAGCCAGGTATTTACCCATATTCCTCTTTCCCATCTCTTTCTTCTCCCTACTACCTTCAGCATCACAACATACCCCAATTGGGGATGCCATAGTCTCACTGGCTCCAGGTGGGAGCAGTTGGGACCCTTGTGTAGTTAAAAAAATAGCATTCTCAAATAAACCAACCTATATGAAATTCAATGGAAAAATGGGTGTAATGATAAAAATAATGTAAATTTATTTGCTGATTATTTTAAGTCTGCGTATGAAGTGGATTTATACCTGGCAACGAAATTCCAAAATTCTCATAAAATCTTAGTCTGGATATATCTGAACGTATAGAAATCAATGGTATCACAAACATGTGAATCTGTTAGATGCTAGAAAAAATGCTGGATCAGATAATGTGTTAATAAAAGAAAAAAAGTTTAAACAGCGTAACTGTTCCTCTTTTTCTAATTTTTAATCAGTCACTAGAAACAGGTTTTTTCTTTGATACATGGAAACACAGTTTTCTTACACCTATTTTTAAAAAAGGGGACAAAACGGACATTACAAATTATAGACTAATATGTATCCAATCATCGATACCGAAACTTTTTGGAAAAATTGTACTCCCTAAAATATCTATAAACATACAAAAAATTATAAATCCCTACCATCATGGCTTTTATTCAAATAAATCCACATTTACTAATGCACGAAAATTTCATATTCAAATCTTTAGCAAACAGTCGCCAGGTTGACTCAGTATCCACTGATTTTAGCAAGGCTTTTGACAAGGTGTATCACACAATATTATTTATCAATAAATTAGCCTCACTTGGAGTTTATGACAGTTTATTAAATTGGTTTATTAGTTATTTGTCCAAAAGAAGTATTAGTGTGAAAATAAATTGCAAAAATTCTTACAAATTTATAGCGACAAGTGGAGTGCCGCAAGGATCTCATTTAGGGCCCATTTTGTTTATTATATTTATAAATGATATTTTTGATATATTTACTAACATAAACGTTTTACTTTTTGCTGATGATATGAAGCTTTATAAAGAGATTAATAACATAAATGGTTGCATTACATTACAAAATAATTTGAGACATATTTTTGAATGGTGCTCTATCAACAAACTAGCATTGAACATAAAGAAATGTCAGTTCATTCATTTTTCAGAATAAATAATCCAATATTTTTTCAATAAAAATTATGATAAAAACTTAAATTGCAACAGAGAAATTATTGACCTATGTATAATGTTCGATAGCCAACTAGTCATATCAATAATATTATCAATAAGGCCCTTAAGACTCTTGGATTTATTTTGAGAGTTAAGTAATTTAGCCACTGGAGCGATTTCGGTCAAAATTTGGACCACTTTAATTTTTCTAGGATTGGTTTCGGTCCAAAAATGAACCACGTTTTCCTATCATTCGTAAAACATTTTAGATTTTTTTTCAAATGTTCCCGCGTCCTGCAGAAAACGATGTTTGAAAACGGAAAGTCTACTTCAATCATTGATCAAAAGATGTCGCTATTCACCGTTTTATATACCTTACAGTGTTGAAGTTAAAATAACAGTATAGTTAACATTTTTATCAAACTGCTAACTGTCAAAATCTTGTTCTTTTGAAATGTCGAATTCACGTGTTTTTTGTCGCTTTTTCGAATATATTTGAAAATAGATCACACGCGAGTTGTTTGAAAAAATGTGTGTATATTATGGAGTTTAGCGGCAGGGAAAAAGGCTGGAGGGGGAGGGAGAAGCATGATGGGCATTAAGCGAGAAGGGGAAGGGGAAGTATGGGAAATAATACGAAGAGAGAAACAATTGATCTAATTAAGTGGCATTGCAACGTATGCCGGTTATCAGCTAGAATTCATATAAAAAATATTTGAGAGCAGTGCCTTTCCAGGGTACCTAGCACGGTCGATCGATATAGGATTTATCGATAACATCGGTTATTTGTCATCTTGCCGAGAACGACTGCAGATCACTAACGAACAAAAAATTGTTCACTACGACTAAGTATTCCTAATTTAACTGACGTGAACTGTTGTTTGTTCGTTGGTGATCTGTAGTCGTGCTCGGGAACGATGACAAATTACCAACATTTTCTATAAAAGCTATATCGATTGACCGGCGAAAAAGGTAGCACTACTCTTTCCGCCCGTGAAAAAAATTATGAAAAAGAAATATAAGTGTTTTTTTTTTAATGAAATTAACATAATTTTATTTGTAAACTTGTGTTTCAACTTTATAACCACCGCGTTAAATTTGCATTTAACGATACCATTTTATTGATATTTCCGTCACTACATGGCTCTGGACTGAAATTCATGTAAAATTAATGTAGCAGTTGGGACCTTGCAAACTTATTCACAGTGGGAGGTACTACCAGTACGTCACGTAGACCGTTATGCTATATAACAAACAATCATTTTATTTTCGTGTAGTCCGATCTGCAGTCAAATGACAATGCCCAGAATACGTGACGCGGAGAGAGATGCATTTAAATCGCAACCACAATGAAAGTTTATTGAAAATGAATTTGCCATTTTAAAATAATATATTATGGAATGTAATTCAAAAAAGAAATTAGATTCAAAGAGACTCCATGGTACTGTCGTTAGGACGTATATTATATTCAAGGGTCAGTTAAAAAGTAATGCCTCCAATTTTTCTGTCTTCTTAATTATCAAGAAATTAAAATGCAATTACACAGGTTAATAATTTGTTTCTTTTCAATGTAATTTCCATCCATTTTTACAGTTTTTGTTCATATTTTAACAAGAACACGTTTTCCAGTGCGGTAAAAAGCACAGTCATTCTTCCTATATAAGCCATTGATGCAAGGACGTTTTCACGGCCTCCGCATTTTCAAAGTGAATTTTGCGATGAGCTTCACATCACGTCTTTACTCTAGGAGAGAATGTATCAAAAATCATCTGTAGTTATCCGGCGGTCACCTCGAATGATGTCACCGACTCGCTGAACGTTGCGTGGAGTCACTGCAGTGAACTTGTTATGAACCTGCATATCAAACTGCATACCGCTTTAATCAGCCAACAGCATTTGTCCTTCAGCTTCGTTACAGCGACGAACCCATCATCTAACACTGCGGACATCCACTGTTGCATCACCGTACACATTTTTCAGTCTTTCATGATTGCGAATGGGCGTTTCACCTTCTGCATTCAAGAATTCAAGCCCAGAACGCTGTCTGATACGAACCTCGATGACATTGACGAAGAAAGTAACCACTGCAGTAGATTGTAGAAGATGGTTGGAGAAATAGAGTCTAATGCAATTTTTTCACTTCTAACAGTATTTAAGTAGAAAAAAAAGGCAGTAGTTTTTGACTGACCCTCGTATATATGTATATGTAAGCCCTGACGAAATCGAATACGCCACTCGAGTCATCCCTAGGGACAAGATTAAAGGAAAACCGCGAAATATTATCGTTAAACTAAAGTGCAGAATACAAAAAGATGACATCATGGCAGCTATTCGGACGAGAAGGGGCCTAACAGCGGAGGATATTAACTTTAATGGAAAATATTGGATTTATATTATTGAATATTAAGTAATAAAAACAAAATACTTTACAAAAGGTCAGAGAGTTTATCAAAATTAATAATTTTTCAAAAGAAGCAAACACATTGTGACTTGACATTTTAAATAAATGAAAAGAAAATACTTGGTTTTAAGTCACTTTATTGATATATTAAAACAAGGACAACGACAAAAACAAAGAGGATATTTTTATTTATAAACTTAAGGTGGCTGTAAACGATCAAATTTGTTTGGCAAATTATTTGAACGTCTGCGGCCTTATTTGATGTGTTTGTCAAACAAACTACGTCATTGACATTAAAGTTTGAACGATATTTGACAAACATGTTTGAAGGTTTGCGTCAAACAAACGTCAGTTTCATGTTGGCATCACCATGGAGAGTACAGCGTCATTTTCGACTTTCTGGTGTACTTTATATCTCTTTATTGCGATTTGCCGTAACTATTTGCCGTAGCTATTGTGATTTGCCGTAGATAATGGGTACCGCCTTCCGGGAACCGTTTATTGGATCTCTCTAACCAACACCTCTGCCACAGGTCACCCCAAGTGGGTGGCTACGTTTACTTTACGACTTAGCAGGGGTGCCCGGCTTCATGGGGTGAGGTTTGTCTCGGTCTTGACGGCGGATGATCTTAACACACTAAAACCCAGATTCCTACCCAACCCTCATACCATTTTCCTTCCCAGAACTTCCTCTCTTTCCTTTCATTAAAAATACACACCACACAGCATCCCCAAATATGACATAGGCCCCGAGGGAAAGTATTTTCCTCAGGATTTCCTGTGTGGAGGTAATGTAAACAAAAGCTATGGAAAGTTAAAAGTAGGGATTACATGGATAAGAATAAAAGAAACAATGGAATAAAAAAAAAATACGGATTTATTGAAAGTGTGTCGTGTCAAGATCACAGAAGAAGACTTAAAAAAAACAAAATACTTCACTATTCACCTCACTTCAAACTGGATTCAACAAATGTCAACAGACAATCCCCGGCGAAAGCTGTAAATAAATGGACTGATGTTTGACAAACTTCGTTTGAACGTCTGCGGCCTTGTTCATTAAACACGTGACGAGTAAACGTAAGATTTGGCAAACAAATTTGACCGTTTACGGCCACCTTTAGTAGTAATGATTGTCCAGCCTTCTGCATTGGACAAACATCATGTAACGTAAAAACTAGAACAAAGATGATGGAGAGGATGAGGAGATGAGGAAGGGAAGGTGGGGAAGTTCCTAGCTATTCTGATATTGTCAATTATATACGGTCTGTGGTCTCACACCATGGCGACGCTGAAAGTATCTTTCACCCAGAACTATTTTAAATATTTAAATGGTGAAATAACACAAATCAATCAAATAAAATTTACTTACTCAGGCCCATTTTGAATCCGTCGCGACGGGTGAGAAGAGGTGGTCAAAATTTAATTTGTATTGTTATCTTCTTCTTCAATGATATATTACATTGATGGGAATAACCTTCAAAAGTTAAAAAAGAGATTTTTTCTCAGTTCGAATTTGAATATTCATTGTGGCTTTTATAAAAAGTCAATAGGTGTTCCATAACCATAATAAAAATAAAATCCGGTATATTTATCCGAGACACTATCACAAAAACATTCTTTGAATACTTGTTTCAAATGAATAAAGGTAGCTGCCAATAATATGGAAGAAACGTTAGTCGAAGATAATATTGATAATTCTGAAATTTAAAATATATGAAGTTTGACAAATACGACAGTCTCATAATAGGACGCATTGGCTGAATTGGTTTTAAAGCGAATGTCCCGGTTAGACGTGAGGTCCTGGGTTCGAGTCCCAGTTGCGACGATGGGAATAACCTTCAAAAGTTAAAAAAGTGAGTTTTTCTGATAAAAATTTGAAAAAATAAATTATTTAAACTTTTTCTGAAAAAAAAAATCTTGTTAAAATGCACGTCATAAAGAACACAAATTTTTTTTAGAAATATTTCGCCAACGCAGATCGAAAGAGAAAAAAAGGAGAAAGAACATATTTAGCAAATTTTTGGATATTTTGTCTTTCAGAGCAGCGGCTTTCAACATGTGGTACGCGTAGTCCTTGGGGGTACGCCAAGCAATAATTGGGGGTACGCAATTTAGTGGCACGAATAAAACTCAGCTCAACGTTTTCAAATTTCGGCGGTTTAAGCTCGGTGGTTTGGCAGCCTGCCGCGCAGCCATACGTCAGCCAGGCAAACTTTGTAAAACTTTGCCCTGCAGAGCGAGCTCAAAGGTCACATTTTGTGTTAACATTGTATGATACAGGCTGTAACAAGAAATCAGATTTTTATTTTAACGACTGTTACATGAGAAACTTTTTTTCTACAAAACTTTTTGGGGTTAAAAAAAAAATCATCCTCTAAATACACTTTGTGAGTTTGGAGTTGTGTCTGGAAAACATGATTTTTTTTTCGTCGAAACTAAAAGACTTGGAACAAAATTTGTTCAATTTTGTAAGTAGAATGCCTTGTTTATGAATATATATATATATATAGCATATCTAAAAATTGTCTACGTCTCAATGTTTTAATTTTGAAAAAAATTGTTGCACAAAGATAATTATCAAATCGATTGTGTGATTTGTAAGAAATGCGTTTTGTGATTTTTTCTGAATCGATTCAATTTTGTTTATATATAATGCATAAAATGGAGACCAGACAGTTGACACAAATTCAAGCTGGCTTCGTACGTATGCAAAGTATAGTTGTTTGATTATAACAATGTTTGTAAATTATTTTGTATTTCTTATGACGAAACCAAGCATTTTAACTGCTTTGTTTGTTATTTGATTAATATGACATTGATATCGTTTATATCTTAGTATAGATGGCTTGTAACTACTACTTATTAAGTAATCGTTGTCACTGGAGAAAATATTTTTCACGCTAGATAAGTAGCACACCTGCCGTTGTTGCAATTTTTATTTATAGCAGTACCTAATAGCGATCATAATTTCTGCTGACAACATCGGGATAAATGAAAACATCTCGATTCGAGACGTCTCAATATTGATTTATATACCAAGCGAATAATATACAGGAAATGAGATTTTCCCTCGATCTTAGATTTTGAACCAAGGAATAATAATGACACTCAAAACCGCCGTTGTTCAGCACTGCTTACTGCAGTACCGTTCAGTGTTCACTGTTTTCGAAGTGAGCTTAATTTTTCCTTAAGGGCCGGTAGTACCCGCCCAAAAAGAAGAAAAAGGACGACAATACAATTGGAGATAAAATTCAAGCGAAAATTGGGAAAATCTTGAATAAAACACGACTCGTTTACAATAGAGCAAAAATCTCTCTTCAACACCTCAAGTAGCATTTAAATACACACTGTGAATTTTTTCAAACCCATGTTGTGTAAAATAACAGAATAGTATATTTTTTTTATTTTCGGTGCATACTTTGCGACTTTTTTCTATCGAGGTAATTTTATGTAATTTAAGCATTTATATACACACTGAAAATTTTTTCAAACCCATGTTGTGTAAAATAACAGAATCGTATATTTTTTTATTTTTAGTGCATACTGTGCGATTTTTTTCTATGGAGTGAATTTTATGTAATTAACGTTTCGGCTCTACAAATCTTCAGATATTATCTTTAAAAATAACATATATGTTTTAAAGAACTTAGAAACTTAAAGTGTTAAGGGACATATGGACATATAAATCGGTAGAAAATCGAAATTCCGGCTCTTTAGGATAAAACATTTTCAAATATCGAAATTATTTCTTGAGAAGAGAAATTCCACTTCTAGAAATTAGTTGATCAGTGTTGCTAATATGCCTATACATTGATAATGATTATGTGGGTTGATATGGTATCCAGTTTCCATTCAGGTTTATTTCCAGCCGTGTCAGAATTAGGTCTTATCGAAGTCTACTTAAATTATTTATGTTATAATGTGTTATTTAATTACATACACGAGAAGCATAAACCACTCTGGAAGTTAAAGCCGAAGCTAATTCTAATTAACCCCTAGATTTAAGTTAAGGCTTTTCCGTATTCTACAAAATCAAACTAAGGCCCCGGCATTTCGAATCCTCATTAATTTATAACAAATTTATCTTGAACAGATACGTTTTTAGATTTTCACGGCCAAAAGCATTTTCGTTGTTTCTTTTTGGGGTGTTATGCCGTGTTGTGCTACCTCCTTCTTCAGCCGACGTTTCGGACAGCGTTGCAGTGTCGATCATCAGGGCAGATCCGGCAGATCCGTCGATGTGAATTTGTTGTGTTAAGTGTGTGCTTATTTACTTGGAAGATAAGCACACACTTAACACAACAAATTCACATCGACGGATCTGCCGGATCTGCCCTGACGATGGACACTGCAACGCTGTCCGAAACGTCGGCTAAAGAAGGAGGTAGCACAACACGGCATAACACCCCAAAAACAAACAACGAAAAAAAATGTATCTTGAACACTTTAAGTTTTTAAGTTTCTAAAAATATATGTGTCATTTTTGAACATAATCTTGGATACTGTTGATCCGAAACGGTATCACATAAAATTCCCTTGTTAAAAAAAAACCGCCAAGTTTGCTTCGATAATTTTTTTTTTCTTTTTACTACGATGTATTTTATTTATTTATTTGTATTTACTACTTATTTTGGTATAGGAACATATTTTAATTTAGTACGATGTAAAAATGTATTCTTTATATTTAGGTAAATATTGTTTAAATTTCACTTTATCTATCCTTTATATACTTTAATCTGACTAAACAACCCAGCTTAATGTTTTTTTGCTGTGTTATGCAAAAAAAATCATCTACGTCAACTTTAAAAAAAATTATTTATTTTTTATTTTTTCCCAACTGCTCCCGTCTGGAACCAGTGAGACTATGGCATCCCCAATTGGGGTATGTTGTGAGGCTGAAGGTAAGTGAGGAAGGGAAGGAGATGGGGAGGAGGAAGGTGGGGAAGTACCTGGCTATTCAGATCTAGTCACTAAACACGGTTAAAGCCATTATTAAGCAACATTTAAATTCTGAATGGTGGTCTTACACCAGGGCGATACTGAGAGTATCTTCCACTCTGGAACGTGCCGCAAATACAGTATACATACATATTATTTTTATTAATTAATTTTGAAATAAAACAAATTAATAAAATAAAATTTATTTGCACACGCCGGGTTCGAGCCCGCGACCTTCCGATTGGAAGTCAAGGGTCTTACCACTCCTCCACGGTCGGCCGTCACTATTATTTTATGCGGAAACTTCAATGGTTCATGTAACATGTAATTGTAAAATATAAAATATATACGACTATTTTTTTCTCTAATATACTAAAATAATAACTGTTATTGGCGGTTCGTTCTTTTTACGAAATTTATTACTTGTACAATTATAATATTACAAGATATCTACTTTTCTATGAGAGTAGTTTCCTTGTAACGGATTGTTTTAGAGGCCACCGCAAAGGAAACAAAAATACGCAATGAGACCTAAACTAAATGGGCAATTTGTTTGTGTTTGATACGAAGGTGATTACACAAAATTTAAAAATGCTTACAACCGTGAATTATTAAGCTTTGTAACACATTTGTTGGTAAAATGTTATTTATTGAAGGTAAGTTCACAGATCACATATAGTAAAAATAGTCACAATGTATCAAATCACAATAATAATTAACTGAGCAAGGGATCGGAGGGAACCTTGCTGATTATTCTTTGGGAACAACAAAACTGACTCGTGCCGTTATGGTAACGGGCGGCGGCGACTGTGTTCTGCTTAGAGGGTCGTACCATAGGACGAAGCGCAACTAAGGCAGCAGTCGGGGTCTGGTTGGTGATTTGCTTATGGAAGTAGAATACTCCTTAGAGGGTCGTGCCAAAGGACGAGGCGCAACTAAGAGAGTGTACTAGCCAAGGGCGAGCTGCAGACGAACTGGTTGAATTAGGGCGCACAGCTCTTTATATAGGCCATTCCTTGTGGCGGGGCGTGGTTTATGGGGCGACTCGGGGGTAGGAAATGCGCAGAAGGCGTCTGCGCAGCCTGGTTAGCCTAGGTTTGGGTGAGCAGGATGGCGCTGTACGGGGGAAAGAGATGGTGTAGTGGTAAGCGTAAAAACGGTGTGCTACAGCTTTATATTTCCCAACCATTGAACATTTTTTCATAATCCTAGAATTGCTTATAGAAAGGAAGGGGATAAACCATTCAAAATTTCATAGTTAGGAACAAACATTTATAATAACTTCCCTTCACAACTGAAACCGTGTGAATAAGGAAGTTGAGTGAAAAATATTTTGACTTATA
Organism: Limnephilus auricula; assembly: GCA_951813805.1. Classification (NCBI taxonomy): domain Eukaryota; kingdom Metazoa; phylum Arthropoda; class Insecta; order Trichoptera; family Limnephilidae; genus Limnephilus; species Limnephilus auricula. The sequence continues at coordinate 26,712,573 of OX638408.1, forward strand.
AAAAATATGTTCACGTAGATGTCATGAAAACTTAAATACTAGTATTTTTTTTTAAAGTTCGTTTTCATAATTAAATTAATTCTACAAGTTTGAATTTTATCAAGCCCGCCAAAACGCCCTGAAAGAGGCGAAAGTGTGTGTGACGTCATCTGTACGCTTTTTTGTATGAAAAATAACGGTAAATATTTACAAAACCGGGACACGCTTAATATGGACTAAAAAAATAAATTAAAAAATTGTAGTAGTTATGTATTAACTAGTAATAATCAATTCAGTTACCGGAATTTCGAAAAAAGTGCATTTAATGGTTTTTTTAAAATTTAAAAACACAATACAGAAACTATTGCAAGTTTTGGTGAAAAATGACATTTCATGTTTTTTAATTAAAAAAATAACCATGAAAACGCACTTTTTTCGAAATTCCGGGAACTGAATTGATTAGTATCTGTTAGTATCTATTTTTTTAGTCCATAAATATTAAGCGCGTCCCGGTTTTGTAAATATTTATCGTTATTTTTCATAGAAACAAGCGTGCAGATGACGTCACACACACTCTCGACTCTTACCGGGCGTTTTGGCGGGCTCAATAAAATTCAAACTTGTAGAATTATTGATAAAAAAAATTTGGAAAATGAACTCACTTCCTTATTGTACAGAAATAGATGGTTATTAAATTTAGACAAGGGATTCGGAGATATTATAAAAAAATATCAAAAATGATAATTTAGTACAAGTGTCTAGTTGTATCTTCGTTTTTCTTTCTTTTATCTCTAAATTTGACTTTATTAATTTTATGTTTATGTTTTCAAAAGAAACAAACACATTGTGACTTGACATTTTAAATAAATGAAAATAAAATATTTAGTTTTAAGTCAGTTTATTGTTATATATTTTTTAACGTCTATCGGTTTCGGTACCTCCGTACTATCATCGGGTACAATATTATTACAGTCCTGCTGATGGTACGGAGGTACCGAAACCGGTAGACGTTAAGAATAATATAACACTAAAGTGACTTAAAAACAAACATTTTCGTATCATTTGTTTGATTTTAAGTTTGATTATTATTTAGTCTAAATTAATTTTCTTTCTTTCTTTTATTCGCTTTTTGTGTATCTATAATATAAAAAATTAATGTTTGTTTGTTCGTACCTTATGCGCGGCCATACCATTCATCTGATTGCGATGAAACTTTGGGAATATGATGTGCGCATACCCGGGATGGTTGTAGGATAGTGAGCTCTGGCGTTATGAAATTATTTCCTATACTATTCATACGATTGAGATTAAAATTTCATCCGATTGCTATTAATTTTTTTTTAATTGTTGTGAACATGCCCGTGAATACTTTTATATCTATAATGGTGAGATCTGGCATTATGAAATTTACATAAAAAAATTAAATAGGTCACGCATGTTGTTGGTAAAATGGGTGTATTTTATGGAGTTAGGCGGCAGGGAAACAAGGCTGTGGGGAGGGGTATGCTGGAGGGTCGGTTGGGAAATTAAGGAGGGGGAAGGCGATGAAGGTGGGAGCGGAATGCATGAGGGGGAGGGGGGTTCGCGAGAAAGGGAGAGCCGCAGAGCGGAGGGGGGGGGGTAGGTGAAAAGGGAACGCGGAAGAGGAAGACGAAGGGGAACGGGAACGGGGACGAATGGGAAATGACACGAAGGGAGAAACAATTTATTTATTTAATTGACACTGTAACGTCGGGTATCAGCTAGTTACCAATACAAATATACTCGTATTAGTAAAATGTTATTAAAAAATCTTGACAATTTGATATTACGTAACAAACAACAAACATTAATGTCATAATTAGTTTCTTAGAATAGGCACTGCTAGTTAGAAACTAATGTTGACTGGGCCATAATGTATTCACATCTGTATTATTATTAGCATATCCTCGACGTACATTGTACTTGTCATATTATTATATAATTATCATTGTGCATATTACATCCAATTAAATATTAATGTATACATCATTTGGCTTAATACGGTAACAGTAGAAAAATGAAAATAAAAAAATGACTACTGTAACATGTAAAATACGCCCATACCTACGTGTAGAATTGCTTGCAATGATTTATCTGTCTCTTTATATCTTTTGTGTTTATTTATTTTTATTTATAAAATGCGTGATAACACAATAAAACATTTACATATATAAATATGATACATTAAGGGGGTTTCTCACCATCCTTCCAGTAGCTTATCTACCCTAATAACGAAAATTTTCGATTTACGATTTACGGTTTATTTATTTATTAAGTTGGAGTTTATAATTCGGTACTCGAACCTACGAATAGTGGCTATATATTAGATAAGTTGGCCGAGTTTTCTAACCACTGCGAGTATTTAATTTTTATTTTTGATAATATTCGTTATTAGGGTAGATAAGCTAACGGGAGGATGGTGAGAAACCCCCTAAATCACCACACTAAGCGACTGCCTGTTTCACTGTGACCAATGGAATGTAGTTACTTTGTGAGGTCTAGTGTAAACATATGGATTTAACATATTATAAACATGTTGAAAATAGGAAAAATTATAGTAGAAAAATTATAATGGAATTAGAAAATATAAGATAGAAAACAGAAAAACGAACACAAAAAAGAATAAGACATGCTATTATGAACGATTAGATCGTATACATAACTATTTTTTCTAGTTGCATGTGTGTACATGTACATATGAGCGCGTAAATATTCGCATATAAATATGCATTCATACACATATATATACGCATAAATATTCATACATACATTGTTCTGATTGAACAAATTAAAACATTGTAAAAGCTTTCCAAATTAGCATAGTTCACGCGCTTTGTTTAAATTTAATTAAGAGTTCGTACTACTTGCAAGAGTACATGTGCTTCATTCCTCCGAGGAGGTTAACTAACATAGCCAAGCATCGATATTGGTTTTAAAGTACCTTTAAACTAATAAGACGGATAACCATCACCCAATTGCCCCGTAGGGCTAAGAAAAGTGGATAGACTGCCAGATAACTCTGTCTCTGTCACTAACTCCGTTCATTACTATTTATTACTAGCTGACCCGGCAAACTTCATACCGCCTCAGAATCAATAAATGTTGTGTTTAATTGATTAGCTGAAATAAATTAAGTTTTTATTAAGTTAAAATAAATAGGTACCTACTCTAAGTTCAAAAAATGAAACTGAGCTGTTGACTAAGCACGAAATGTTCGGCACACTACACCATTGACAGTTCGAATTGATTCAAATTATGTCGACCAACGCACATTATTTGAAAAGCCGTTCCGTACAAAATATTTGAAAAATTTAATGTTCTTCATAACTATTTTTCCCGTGATTTTTTCCGATGTTTTAACAGTTATTCTGTTAATCTGGACGGAGACAAATCCAACAAATCAAAGATCATGAATATCGGTTCAGCCGTTCTTGAGTTATAAATGGTGTAACTAACCCGACTTTGTTTTATATATTAAGATTATTATAAAAAAAGCAAACATTACATAACTACAATGAAAGATTAACATAATTCAATCTTAACAGGCTTAAAATAACAGAACTCTTGAGTGGAGTTAATTTAAGAGTACCTACTCGGCTCACTAGGCATAAGAACCAATTTTAATGTCACCAGTCACAAACAAATAATGTAGAAAACTTGCCAATTCCCACGTCTAACGGTTAACGAATACCTTCTACAAAAGATATAGAAATTTGTAATGTAACAAAAGTAACTTTTATCCCAAAAACATTATTATCTCTTATAGTTTCAGTATTTTCCATTGTAATGCTTTTATGATTATATAATTTATACCTTTTTTATTTATTTGTTAGTGTGTAATTTTAAACAGTTCTCTTAAGAGCGATTGACCAGCATTTAAGAATAAAAGTTTAAAAATGGTTGCAACTGTACTGGGAGGTTCCAATGAGAAAGATCGATTATTCCCCGTTTCAAATTTTAAAAATTAAAAAATTAATATCGATTTATTTCATTCAAAACTTGCTTTAATATATACCTCATTCAAGAAAGCAATAAAAATGCTCAAAACGCACGATGATAAATTATTAAATATAATGTATTTCTTTTAAGTATTTTTTGATCATAAGTATTTATGATTTTTCAATAATGTCTAAACAAAATAAGTGTGTAAAAAAAATTTGAAATATTTTAGTTTGTAAGACATTAAATAAATAGAAAAAACTGAAGTATTTTAGTCACAAAACACGTTCTCGGATTTATTTTTTAATGATTTTAATTGAACTAAAATTTTAATTTTGAAAACTGTGTTGACTAGATTATGTATTGATTTATTTTATTGTATAATTATATGATTTGAAATTTGTGTTATTTAATAGAATCCATCGTTTGAAAATTGAACAAATCTGCCAACGACCAACGGTATAACCTTAGTATATTAAAAAAAAATAGTATTTCAAAATTTTAAAACTGCATGTACCAGATAAAATAACAATCTTTCAAAGTCAATTTATGTTTTTTTGTAAAAAAGAGTCAATATTCTCTGTTAATACCCTTTTAATGTGTACAATATCTGTTTTCAATCCTTAATGTAGCACGTCTGATTATAATTAATAATATTTCCTTACAAATTTTGTATGTTGCTTATAATATTTAACCACGCAAGTCGAATAACGCCCCTGGGCAGATTAACTAACTAAATGTATTGTAGAAGGTTAAGGGTTAAGCCGCTCGTATTAGAGTAAGCGCACTAGGAGTGAAATATCACTGAATTGTGCCACATGAAGAGTTATTAATAGGACAGCCTTGGGGTAATCTCATAAAGCACACTTGTAATCAGGTAGGAACAAGTCAGTAATCCATGAAGAGATGTTGAAGAAAGGCCAGTGATGGTGACGGTGACGGTGACGTAAAGCTGTGATGGCTCGAGCCCATTGCAATCAGTGTTCCAATTCTCCGATTCGAATCAATCGGATTTGCTAACATTCCCTTTGCCGAAGATCTGGCCGCAACTAAGATCGGAGCTATAAAACCTCTCGACGCCGCAGAGAAAGTGTCACTTAATCTTTGTCCATCCCAGCGTTTAGTACCCAGCCATCAGCACATCGTATCTCAGTTTCAGCCGTGTCGGAAAAGTGCAGTGCAGTGGTTTAGTTCATTTACCGTTATGACTAAATTGAAGGGTTCCGGGCTCTTGCTCGGAGCCATATTGTTCGCTTTAGCTTTCGACTCCAGTTCGGGTTTCGTAATACATAAGAGAAGTGTTGCGGAAAAAACGCCAAATGTAGCACCCATCACGGTTCCCGGTATAGATCTAGTAGCGGCGGCAGAGTCCAGGAAAGTTGAAAGTCCCGTGACGGCTGCCATCAAAGACTCAATGAATGGAGCTGAATCTAGGAGAGTAGTTAAACCAATCAGTTATTCCTACGATTCTAACTACGCTTCTCCTTCGGTTGATGCGCAGGTCGCGTCATCGACTAGCGACGAAGCGCTTGACAGACAGCGAAAATACAATGAAAAGAGGATGGCCAGTATGACGGCCAAGCAGCTGAGCAAGCCCAAGAGCTTTGCTATAATTGGAAAAGCTGATCAGAAGTCGGCGACGACAATTCTGAAACCAGCGTCAAATATCAAGCTAGTTGGAGCCGCTGATCTCAAAGCTGATTTGAAGCCAGCAGCGACATATGCTGATGAAGAAGAGTATGGAGATGAATATGAAGAGGAAGATGCGTATGAAAATGATGGTGGCGGTCATGGAGGTGGCGGAGGAGGCCATGGAGGCGGTGGACACGGAGGGGGCGGTCACGGAGGTGGCGGAGGAGGTCACGGAGGCGGTGGACATGGAGGGGGCGGTCACGGAGGTGGCGGAGGAGGTCACGGAGGCGGTGGACACGGAGGGGGTGGTCACGGTGGTGGCGGAGGAGGTCACGGCGGGGGTGGACATGGTGGAGGAGGTCACGGGGGCGGTGGACATGGAGGCGGCGGCGGCGGAAAAGGAGGTGGAGGAGGTGGCGGACATGGCGGAGGTGGTCACGGAGGCGGTGGAGGCGGAAAAGGAGGTGGTGGTGGCGGCGGTGGTCACGGAGGTGGCGGCGGCGGACATGGAGGCGGTGGAGGCGGAAAAGGAGGCGGTGGCGGCGGCGGTGGACACGGAGGTGGCGGCGGCGGACATGGAGGCGGTGGAGGCGGACACGGAGGCGGAGGTGGAAGCAGTGGAGGAGGCGGTGGTAAACACGTCAAGGGTGAGTTCGATTATCTTATATTCAATTTTAATACAACCAAATCACACATGTCAACGCCGATAAAATTTAATATCATAGATAACAAATAATACTTTATTTGATTAACCATTTTGGAAACGAAATTGATTGACTTTTGAAAGGATTTCAGAATTTAGTGTCTATAACTCAGTGAAGAGCTACAACGTTATTTCCAAGAATATTCATTGTGCGCTATCCCATCGAATATTGATATTTTGAAGTACGACTTCCAGCCCAATATGAGGGATTTAGGATTAACTTATAAATAGCCGAGCTTTACCTGGATTTGGGATTTGCATCCTACCGCCAAACCAAAGCTCGGCCACCATTCATCAAATTAAATAGAGCTTAACAAGTATAAAAAAATCGTTATTAGCATTTTGTGCACGAAAATCTGCCAATTCTGAATAAAATGCTACGAGTTCAAATGTCAACATATTATTATGTATCCTTTTGTGTGTATGTGAATACCGCAAAAGAGTCTGCCTTAAGCCAGTGAGATTATAGCATCCCCAATCGGCGTATGTTGTTAGGCTAAAGGTAGTAGGGAGAGCAATGAGAAGTTATTAATTTTTTTTTTAAATGAAGCGCAAAAATGTAAGATGACATTTGTCTAATAAAATAAGTACGTGGTTTTTTCGTTATAAGTAATTTTAGTCAGAAATAAGTGAGTAATTTTTAATACTTTTGTATGTTGGCATTCAAAATTTTTATGTTATTTGAATTATAAAATTTTAAAGCGCATTTTATCACCATTTAAAAACAGTTTTTAGTTTTCGGATACGTTCAGAAATATTACATTTATTTGAATGTTTTGAAAAGCGGAAATATTTTGACCTTCTGAAAAATAGGTCCGAAACCTGAGAGGAATGTCCTTCCGATTGATTTTTGGAAACCTTTCTAAAAAAAAAAGATTTTTTTCTTGCACAAAAATGATATTAACATGGTTAAATTTTGTTCCTTAGTTAAAGCTCCCTTCTTTTATGAAAGTCAACATTTTGGAAAAAGAATATATCTTTATCAAGCGGTAGAAAGAAAACTTTCTTTAAAACGTGGTTGTAGCACAAATGTCTCTGCCCTCTCAACAAAACATCTCAAAGACATTCATAATTTTATGTCAAAATGCAGTCAGTCACTAGAGTTTTCATCACTTTTTAAATCTTGTGGTTGCTGCAAAATGAGTGTTATAACTTCTAACCGATTCTTCACAAGTAATGGTTGCTGATGAAACTCGGTGTAAATAATTCCGTTTGAATAATCTGAAAATGGATTTAGCAGGCAGTGGCAGCAGTAGGAAAGGAACTAATTGAAAATAGGCTAAAAGAAGTTCCATCGGAAATGGAGGTCCGTCTCCCATTCTGTTCAGCAGAGCCTCTTTCCGGCAGAAATAAAGCCTTCAATAGCTTTGAAACGCTTCGACACATTCTCATCTGATTTGCCTTTTGAAAAGCGGGGAAATTAAACAAGCTTTTCTTTTTGCAAAAGCTCTCTTTTAGTAAAACAGGGAAAACAATATTTCGTGCTTTTTTGGGACAATAAGGTGCTACCTGACATTTTAGTAAAGTTTACTTTTTGAACGAGGTTTCTTAGAAATAGTTTTTCTTTAAAATCCAAAATAAAATATGCTCAACTGTAACCCAAGTTCGCATATAATTATGCAAAAAAAGATCTGCTAAAAATACTTTAGCTGATATATTAATTTTTTGAACAACAAGATTCCATTTGCAAATGCGCATCTTATTTCTGTTTCAAAAACTTTATTTTTATTTTTAGAATAACAAGGATCCATTTAAAATTTGGGCTTACGGGCAACTTAGTTTTATCTGCCAAACATAAAATATATTTGGAGTACATGGTTTCTTTTGCTTTGTACTTCGAACTCATACGCTTCGGATATCTAACATGGTTATATCTTTGGATTGCGTGAAACTGAGTAAATAAATGAAAAATTACATTCATGAAGAAGTGAACATGCCGAACGTATTTTAATTGAATTATCTTTAGGTTTAAGAGGGTATTACCAGAGAATACCGGAAATTAGTCCCTTTTAAATCAAATTCTAGACGTATTGACTAGTTTTTTCAAAAAAACATAAATTGATTTTGAAAGATTGTAATTTTATCTGGTACACGCAGTTTTAAAATTTTGAAAAACTAAGTGTATTATTAATGTACTAAGGTTATACCGTTGGTCGATGGCAGATTTGTTCAATTTTTAAACGATAGATTATATTAAACAACATAAATTTCAAATCATATAATCATACAACAAAATAAATCAATACATAATCTAGTCAACACAGTTTTAAGAATTTAAATTTTAGTTAAATTAAAATCATTAAAAAATAAATTCGAGAACGTGTTTTGTGACAAAAATACCTCAGTTTTTCTATTTATTTAATGTCTTACAAACTAAAAATTTTCAAATTATTTTTACACACTTATTTTGGTTAGACATTATTAAAAAACCATAAATATTTATGATGAAAAAATACTTACAAGAAGTACAAGATAAATAATAATTTATCATCGTGCGTTTTGAGCATTTTTGGCTTACTTTAATGTAGGTATATATTAAAGCATGTTTTAAATTGTCATAAATTCCTTGTTATATGTATTACCTGTAAACATCATTATCATCAATTACTATATTATATGTAAATTTCATTATCATAAATTCATTGCTGCATTAACTGTAAACCTCATTATCATAATTATTATATAATCAGTAAATGTACTTCATTACCCATATAATCTGCATACTTCACCCGCCATAACACAGGGACATCCCTAGCATGGCGGGCGAAATAACACAATATGTACACTATGTATAAAATTCTTTAATAAATAAATAAAATAAAATAAAATAAATGAAATAAATCGATATTAAATTTTTAATTTAAAAAATTTGATACGGGGAATAATCGACCTTTCTCATTGGAACCTCAGTACAGTTGCAAGCATTTTTAAACTTTTATTCTCAGCTGCTGGTCAATCGCTCTTAAGAACATTCTGCGCAAACAAAAACATGGCGTTTAGCCAAAAAATAATCAGAAACCATGTTGCTCTGAATGGAAATGATTTTCAAAGCAATACGGTTCTATTTGTTTTTTTTTTCACTAGAATGTTCTGCATAAGGTAGATAGAACTTTGTTGTCCGAAAAGCATGATTTATTGAATTGAAGTAAGTTTTTTTTTGCTATTAAAATCAATTAAACCAGTATGGTTTATATAGTAGCCAGGAGTATATCTTTCACTGAGAGTTGTCGGCAAATCGTCGCCCGAGTGTTTAGTTGTCCAATAGCTTATCTCAGGGCCGTCTGTTTCAACGCTATCTACAGTAAAAGTTACACTGGCTAGTGGCCAGAAGTCGTAAGCTTACGAAAAAACTTACAAGTGTAAAGCTAGCCAGTTTAACTTTTACTGTAGCTCACGTTCAACACCTATTATAATGTTTAATTGAAATAATTAAATAAAACCTCCCCCTCCTGTAAAATTTGCTAATGGTCGTTTGGACTATTAAGCACTCGGACGACAAAGTGTTATAATTTTTATTGAAGCTAAATTTGACTTAAAACTGAAAAAATGTCTATTTTTTTGGAGAACTCATACAGTCAATTAAATAAGTTCGTTCAAATACAATAAATTCGCATTTTAACATACAAAGGACTTCAATCAACGAAGCAAGATGATATTATTTAGTAATTAAAACACTAAAAAATTAATAGACAATGATAAAATTAGTTTTTAAAAAATACGACTCACAAAGCAGAAAAAAAACTACTTACAAATTAAGCCAGTATTTAAGACTTTGTAGTCTAGATCAAAACGAACTGATAAATATCTACGTAAAATCGTCCCGCGTTTTAGTTTTTAATTTCCCTTGAGTATATAAAGATGTAATTTGAAAACATCTCTGTAAATATTTATTATCAGCCAAAGGGATGTTTGCTGTCTGCTCGGGTGAGGATTAGTTTCGCATTAACGAATGGACTTCTAACGGATTGTAACAGATCAACAAATGTTTCGGCTTTCTATCATGTCCGATGTTCACATTCGCTAGACATATGAAAAGCCTGAAAGTGAAAGATTAGCAAAGTGATTTTCTGATGGACGGAATCAGGAGGCTTGTATTTAAGTTAAACATAGCTCTAAGTGTAGTTGCTTATATAGGCAATATTTCTTCGCTTAGTTGGCTCTTCCGTTGAAGTGATTTTGTGTTAACATTTCACCTTCAAATAAATGATCTATCAAATGTACTCATATTTAGGTAAAGCTATTAAGCTAGAATCTAATTAGGAGAAATTTAACTAAATAATGCTGTGTATATTATTTTCGTGCTGATAAATTAAACTGGATTGATTAAACATCGTATCACTGTCAAACTCGTCACGTACATTTTCCAAAGAAGCAAAAAGAAGGAGACAAGTAACTTACAGTTTATAATATTTATTCATTTTAATAAGTTTATTTACCGTAGCAAGTACTCTTGCATCCATGGGGCGCAATATTTTACTACTTTATAACAACGTTTAAAAAATTTCATTCAACTTTAAAAAAAATTTAATTCACCTGAATTTTTTTTAGTCAAAACTGACCTGTTTATAAACTTTTATATACATGGGCTCCACACAGGAAAATAATTCCCTTCAGGGCCAATGTCATCCTTGGGGATGCTGTGTGGAGGGTGTTTTTGTCTAGAGAGTACTGCTGGAGAGATTAAAAAGTCTCCCTCAACCAGTCTAACAATTCGGCCTACTACGTAGTTGGTGGACAGAATCCGGGCTCCCCTGCTAAAAAACCAAACGCAGTGAACCACTTGGAGGGACTTATGGCAGAGGAGTTGGCTTTCCAATAAGTAGTTCCCGGTGCAGCGGTACCAGCATTCCCAAAATGAAAATGTTGTCAAATAAAACGGAATTGGGTTACCTACTACTTTCCGCGTTTTTGTCACTTCAGCCGAACCAAATAATCAAATATTTTCATTAATAACGACGTTTGTAAAGTGAACGTGTGTTTTTTATTCATTGTAAATTTACGGTCTACTAAATACAATTTCATTCAAATTAAATACTAAAGCAGAGAAATGAAATAAAATGATTGTAAGTGCTTATTTAAGAAATAATTTGCATTGATAAAGCTTGCATTAGATTCTCTTTTGTAGTTGACAAGCCGAAATTATTTGACAATCGACATTTAAGATGTAGGTACACCAGCAGAAGTGAGTGCACCTCTTTGTACGTGTAGTATTCAGAGTATCAATGAATCCGCCCAGAGTCCACTAAAACAACTTCATTGATTAATTTGTCTTATTTCACAATTTATTCATTTAAAATAATATATAGTATATTTGGGGAACGTTCCAAAATGGAAGATACTCTCAATATCACCATGGGATAAGACCACAATTCAGAATTAAAACGTTGCTTGAAATGGATTAAGCCGTGTAAAGTGACTAGATCTGAATAGCTGGATACCTCCCTATCTTCTTCTTCCCCATCTACTTTATCTCCCTATTACGTCAGCCTCAAAAAATACCCCAATTGGGGATGCATAGTCTCACGGGCTCCAGACGGAAGCAATTGGGACTCTTGCGCGGTATTCACATTCAAAACTACGAGTTTCCAGACTTCGCGTCGTGTACATAGGTATGATATATAGGTAGATGCTTGGGTCAATATTAATAAAAAATAAGCAATTGGGACTTTTGTGCTATTTATATTTAAAAAAGTTTTACTTCATAGCACTGCGTTGGCGGCACGGTTTTTGGGAATCCAGACTTTTAATTGAATCGAAAAAGATTTTTCTTGAGCTACCATCTTGTCGGATTTATACCAATAAATTCTTATAAAATAAAATTTTCATTTCCTTTACATAATACGCACCCTTCTCTCATGTTTACAAGAGCCTACCTACTTTAAAGAACGATTTATTAAATTCCTTTTGGATAATAAATATGCCAAATATCGATATTGATGTTTGAATTTCGTGTGGTGGTTGTAATATAAATTTAATTTGAAGATATGAGGGCCGCAAATTTTTTTAAAGTCAAAGAATCTTCTAAGATCCGGGTAGCAACTGTAGATTAATATTTTGTGAGATAAAATTGTATCTTGATTCCTGAGTTTTTAGGAAAGGTCTTGCGATAGACTTATTGTAAAGCTTTCTAATAATAACATTGAATCATTCTTTAATATGATAAATTCGCCAACCTAAAATTTTATATGTCAACATCGATTAATGAACAAAATAAAAAGGTCATCTATTGAACAAATTCATCTAAATTACAAAAATACTCTTCGAAGGAAATATATATATGAACTCAAAAGCTTCGTGATTATTTTATTAATTTGCTAAAGAACTGTGTATGTGAAAATCGTACTAGTTAGAAATGATTAAAAAATACTTAATGAAAAAATATATTGTTTCTACAGCCAAAGGTATCTATTTTATATAAAATGTCAAATTAAAAATTAAATAAAAATACATTTTTTATATAAGGAATTTACAAAAATATTGTCACCTCACTTTTTATCTGTTTTATGTAAAATTTAAAATTTTAAAATTAAAAAAAAAACCTTTTATGTAAGGAATTTACAAAAAAAGCCACCCCACTTTTTATCTTGTTCATACAATTCCAAATTACAATAATTATTCCAAGAGAGTAACCGAAAAAATCTGACAATTTGGATTAATTCTTTCACAATTTAAACGTTGATTTCTTAAATTCGTTTTTATTTACACACGCAAAAGGCATTTACGCTATTAAATAACTTTACTTTTATTGAAGTTTTATTAAACTCACGCGGTAAAAGACAAATAAAAAATAATTTATCCGATTAATCTATATTTTTATTTCAATAAAATTAAATTTTAATTTAATTCAACATTACATTATTAAAGGACTAAAACTGACAGAAAATAATACAAATAAAAATTAGGTTGAAATATACTAATTTAATACTGAATTGCTCATTAGAATACAATTTATGTACTAAAACATTACATCGAATCGCAAGTCTAATGAAAAAAACTATAATTTCGCCATTTCGCGCGTGAAAAAAACATGGCGCGTTTGCGCATGCGCCTATCTACCGAAGTTCAATCATGCGAACATAATATAGATTTTTTTTATTAGTAGCAATTCGAAAAATGAATGTGCAACAAAAAAACCGTTAAACGGTCGTGAAAGGTTAAGGTAAAAGCTGCTAATGATTTTCACGGTCATAAAAGGTGCTATTTTGAAAACTTGGTTTGCTACAGTAATATGGACACAACACGTGATGTAGTTTTCTTATTTTTTTTTGTTAAGAGTTTTATAAACAAGACCTTTTTTTGAATACCTGAGAAGTAAAATACTTTATGGCACTATATTAAAACTTCTAATTAATTTACATATCATATTATAAACCAATTTGTTTTGATGACACACACACACTTGATGCCTTCGATGTAAGTTTTAAAAACCATACTAGAGGTTAGACGATTTTGTGACCTGAAAAATTGAACGTATTTAGTAGACTATTTTATAGTGTGACGGTCAAAAACACGACCGTGAAAAATAAACATATTTTCAGAATGATGTGTCCAAATTCTAGGAATTATCTCTTTGTGAGAATTACGCACATTCTAAAATATTCCTTATTCCTTCCTATTGCCAAATGTTACTTCATTCCAGTATCTTCTCTCACATTATGACTATTTCTTCTCTATGTGTTGTGTTGGTATTGAAATTGAAGGAGTGCTTTTCGTAGTCAATATATGCTTATTCTCCAATCGGCTTTCCTTTACAACTAAGCTTGTTTACTGCTAGAGCTGCCTGTTTGGCTTTACAAAACAAGTTTGCCACCCTTACCAGGAATTTCTACCTGATATTTGACAATACGTAATATTTTTAATAAATCACACAACTCAAATAACTCACACAATCTGGAAAAATCTGAGAAATAGAGTGTTGATTGCGATGAAATTATTTATAAATTATCCTTACAGGTATTATTAAAGCTATTTTTGTTAGGTTTATCAAACTTTTAGCGAAATAGAACCTGTCAATGCCAAAATAATAAGCATAGCTTTCAAACCTGATGTAAATGAATACCCGAATCAATTAGAAACTAGACATAGTAAAGAAATCAATAATATTCATCTTAATTGGATGTGATTAGTTAAGCAAAAATACTATTTATTTACGTGAATTTTAAGGTCCAAACCAAGTTCGATTGTAGTAACAAGTTTGGAGATCGGTTCTCAATTCTTGCAATATGGGTATGAAAAAATATTTCCAATGTATTATCATAGTAATGCTCGTGTTATAATTTTTTTCTGTTTAATTTATTTTTTACATAAGTACAGGACGCTCTGAGGACAAACAAAAATTCCCTCAGAGCCTGTATAATCACAGGGAATGCTGTGTGGAGGGTTTTTTTAGGGATAGGAAAGAGGAAGTTCTGGGAACGAAATGGGTATGAGGGGTGGGTAGGAATCTTGGGATCAATGCCTCAGAGCCTATATCGTCACAGGGTATGCTGTGAGGGTCTTTTTAGGGATAGGAAAGAGAGAAAGTTCTGAGAACGAAATGGGTATGAGGGGTGGGTAGGAATCTTGGGGTCAATGCGTCCAGGAGTGACGGATGTATGATCCCTCTCTCCCACTGCGGTGCAAGGCAATGGGTCGAAAGAGTCTGGCAGGAGAGGTCAAAGTGTCTCCCTCAATCAATCTAACCCGATCTGGCCCGCCACGCAGTAGGTAGGTAAATGCATCCATATGTTTTTGTATTGATTATGAAACTGATAATGTTCGCCATAAAATAAGCGTGAGAGCCTTAAATTACACAGTGTCCTTATAAAAGGCTTCAGGAAAACTTAAATAAATTTTTGCTATAAATTGTTAAAAAAGTGTTTATTGAAACACTCATGATATCAGAAAAAATATATATAAAGATTTTATAATATTTCAATGATTACAAATGTCATTTAGTCAACATAATTTTTTTACCTTTTTTCAATGATTTGAAATTCTTTTATATCTGATCGTCGTTTAGAGTAATTTGTGGGCGACCACACTCACAATGGGCACGGTAAAAATAAATAAGGCGTACTACGCGAGTCTCCTTATTCCATACATGATCGATGGTTTGACCAGATAATATAGTCTCGCCATACATTATAATTCCCCAGCCTCCCAATTTGCTCGATCGGTAATACATTTATCCAGATTTTTAACATAATCTTCCAAAACAGTGATGTATAACCTTTTCAAAAGAAGAGCCAATCATTTTCCTGTTTCGTGGCATTAGTTTTGTATGTGAGTCGCGGATAGAAGTTTAGTATAGTATATTTTTAGAGCCAACCGATAAGAAATATTATCAATTTTTATCATTCAGGAAGACAGATTCTACAAAATATTTTATTGTGACATATTTTAGTACTGTTAATGGCAACATTAAAATTAGAACAAAGCACAGCGAGCGACAAAATTTGAGTATTTCACATGTAAGAAGAACATGTTGTAATTGTTGTTAAGAACACAGTAATTTTGGTTAAAAACATGGAAGTCATGAAAGTTTATTACGTATAAAAAACACTTCCCAACCATTAGAGGGTGTTTTAGTTGCACATTGAATAAAGACTATCGATACTTATTTTTTTATAACAAAAACTATATTTTTAACTTATGAAGTTTATTCCCTACAATTTAATAGATCATTGAAGAAAAAGATAACAATAATAAGCTAAATTACAATATGAAAATGAACAAGACACAGAATATAATAAAACATAATGGTCGCAACTGGGACTCGAACCCAGATCTCACGTCTTATCGGGACGGTAAGACTGAGGCCCTAGCACGCTTGCTCTATAACGATCGATAGGATAACTATCGGTAACTTCTCATCGTTTCCTACGACAACTGCAGATCGCAAACAAATAGGTGACAGTTCACAATGACTAAGTGTCCTTAATATATTCGATATCGACTGTCGTTTGTGCGTTTGAGATCTGCAGTTGTCCTAGGGAACGATAAGAAGTTACCGACAATCGGTCGGTAACTTCATATCGAGCGACTGTGCTAGCACACCTGGAGACTATACTTCCTATTTCGAATTATTACTAATATTATGTTTTTAACTTGCTGCGAAAGAACTGGCAACATTGCTTTTTGGTATACTAGCACCGCCATCTGGTGATACTTGTCAATACTGGTGGCAAGGTATCGTTTATCGCCAAAGTTTATTGGTTCGATTTAGATCATGTTTTCGTTCATAATTTCTATTCTAATGAACAAAACACTATTATATTCGTGTAAGTCAATATATTTACAAGGTATTTGTGGTATTTGTTTATACAACACCTTAAAAATAAGAAATACAAGACATTTAAAATTCCTTGGAGAACTTCCGAAATTCGAGGAGAAATTATTATTAAATTAAATTATTAACAAAAACAGTGTTATACAACAGATAAATAACACTCTTTGGCTAGAAAAACAATGTATATCATTAACTATTTTTTGTCGGTTTCTATATTAGTAAGGTTTTCACATACACGGTTGTTTATTAATTGTATAAAATATTCACAAAATTTTTTAGTAAGGCTGTTTGTGTTTTGTAAATCAAAATGGACACCGATAAATATTTTGATCAGAGCAACCATAAATTTTATAAATATCATTATTTGATCTGACAAATGTCGTGAGAGACCATTTCTTTTGTTTTACCATCCTCATTAGTATCTACTTCCAACACAATGTCCACATAGCAAACCCTTTTCTTAAATATTCAATCAATTCTCATATTTCTGTCCACATTTTTCGATTCGAAATTTTCAAATTTTTTTCACCGAAAATACTGTAAATTTTTTTGAAGACTTATTTAGCGAAGTGGGCTGCAAAAAATGCGCCCGGGTTGTGCATCACTGTTCCAAGGCATTATTCTGAGTTTGTCTGCAGCTTGAAAGGTGGCAGAAGGGAGGGAGGCTGTATAGTCGTATTCCCTTGGGATGAATATGATGGATGACAGATGACAGATGACGGGTTGTTCCGTCTAACAAGTGACATCATATAATGGAGTTTTATTTGCTGGGATAATGACCCGTGTGTACTGTGTACGCCACACGCTTCTTGGAATTCACGCACAGAAATACTTTTGGAAATAAGGTTTAAGATGTGCGAAATGGCCTTTTGTCCTCTGATATTACAAATTGTTCTTCTTCTTCTTCGTGTGCCCTATCAGGTCCCCCCGACGTTGGCGATTTCTCTAGTGAATATGTATCTATCTTGCGCGGCCTGGAATAGCTCTGCTCTTCCTCCACACTTCTAATATCGATCCACTATCGTTCATTTCGCAGCCAAGACATTTGCTTCCTACCAGGCAAATTGTTCAAAATTCGTTTAATAATCTACAGCCTTAATTATAAAAAACAATTCTCAAACGTTAAAGGGTGCGCGGATGCGCCATGCGAGTCAGTTTAGGGCCATAATTAAAGTTTTGATTTGTGAATGCTTATCGATGCACAGCCCAAGATATTTTTCCTTTGTCAGAATTTGCAAATCGTTCTTTTCAATTTTTAAGGGTACGTGAAGAGGAATTATCTTCAGGTTAAGCTTAAAACCATGTATCCTGTTTTTTATGTTCATTGTTAGGATTTGATTGGAGCCAAGTAATCGTCACATGTCTTCCTCGGGCGTCCCTGAAGCGTACCTTCATCTATCGTAAATACTTACATTATTCTATGGATTTCATCAATAGAACTGTTCTCGATGAAATGGAAATCATTTTTTGTGAGCTTTGTACCTATTGTTTTTAGTTCATCGCCGAAAGCTCGTGAAAATATATTCCCCACTTCGGCAATCTCTCACAGAGTTTCCCGGGAAATAACACACAATTTGCTCTCAAACTGGGAACGTCAAAACGATAAATTCGCTCTAAGCTGTATTGAGTTCGTTTCAAACGTCTCCGTGTTACTAGTATGAATTCGTGAAATGGGGATACTTTGGTCGATTTTGATTTTATTCTTACGATAACTTTGAAATCGACAGAACAAATGGTTGGAAAATGATATATAAATATTTCCGTAGCGCTTACCAAAAAGAATTTTATATTGTCATTTTGTTAAACGTGTAATGAAACGGAAAAAATATACTGTATCAAAATCACACCTTAGGTGGGGGCTATTTTGCTAAATCATGATTTTACGTAAAGCCGTAAAAACTTCAATTAATTTTTAAGCAACATAATTAAAACGATCGATTCTACCTATTACCTCCACGTATCAATCCTATCTAACAGTGTGTGGTAAAATTTCCTACGTGTGGCATTTGCAATAATAAATCGCGAAACACTCAGAGCCCATGTAATTATCAATTCCTATGGATTTGGTGAATTTAATATCAACTTAACTACGAAGTCTTAGCAGTGACCAGTTCTCCCTCGGTGTTTACAATTAAGAAATCAATGTGCAGTGTCTCAATATCCCTTAAGACATAAGATATTTAAACCAATAATAATAGGAGACAAAGGGGTAAGTCAGTCCGTGAAATTCCAATATTTACCAGTCCGTACAATTCCAATGTTTACCAATCCGTACAATTCCAATGTTTACCAGTCCGTACAATTCCAATCTTTACCAGTCCGTACAATTCCAATATTTTCCAGTCCGTATAATTCTAATCTTTACCAGTCCGTAAAATTCCAATCTTTACCAGTCCATACAATTCCAATCTTTACCAGTCCGTACAATTCCATTCTTTATCAGTCCGTACAATTCCAATCTTTACCAGTCCGTACAATTCCAATCTTTACCAATCCGTACAATTCCAATGTTGACCAGTCCGTACAATTTCAATCATTACCAATCCGTACAATTCCAATCTTTACTAGTCTGTACAATTCCAATGTTTACCAGTCCGTACAATTCCAATGTTTACCAACCCGTACAATTACAATCTTTACCAGTCCGTACAATTCCAATCTTTACCAGTCCATACAATTCCAATATTTACCAATATGTACAATACCAATCTTTACCCATAGTTGTGTTAACTTGAAACGTTATTTAAAAAAAATTGTGATTACAGTCCATAAATTGACTCGCAGAATAAACGCGTTTATAGAATTACTATTTCACTGAAATAACTTTCGGAATAATTCGATAATAACGAAAGTAATTAGCTAAATAACTAACATAGCACTTACTGGCAGGTAGCTCTACAAAAATCAGTTGGAATTTGCCTTGATGTTAGCAAACTTAGTCCAAGTAAATTCAAATGCAACACTGTCATGAAATGACCATTCGTCGCCGTTTTGTTTTCTTTTGACATTTGAAAGATCTCTATTAAACGCCGATTCCAGATGCATTTCAGTTTTCTATCAAATTATACTAAGCTGACGCTTACCCAGGATTTGTCAGAAAATCCAAAATTGAATTGAGTATGCAGTTATATGTGAAAGCGTACACTCTATCTGCTATAATACTCAGAATACTCATCAAACATCACCAAAATCAATTATAATGCAGAAAAACTTGTAGTGAATTAAACTAAATGTTTTCTGGGTCATTAGTATGATATTTCAAATCATCATACTGATGTACTAAACAGTTATACCTTAAATACGTAAAATATATACCCGCGTAAATAATATTTGATTTTTGGTAAAACATAGTAATTAGAGATGTCTGACTAATCAACTGAATGATCGATTTTTTAAAAGCTGAAACACGGCATTTATTGAGAATCTTTCAGCTGTCAAAATAATAAATAAAAATATAGCTCTTAATGGCCATTTGATGACTTTATCACAAGTGAATTTTTGCGAAACAACTGGGACTTAAATATACAACAAATCAGGCTGTAAAATAGTTTGTCCATTTTTTGACGATTATGCCATAGGTATTAGCATTCAAATAAGTAGTAAGTTTATAAAATTACGTGCAAATTAAATATATATTTACAAAGTTTCAAAGTCACCCTTCGATTGAATTGTTACCACCTTTTCACTGGTATATTCACCTTGGGCTATTGGTAGGAATTTGCTTATTTCGCTATGATGTGGGTGCTAGTGGTAGGCAAATAATATCATATCTTAGTAAGGGGGAAGATCATACCAGGGGCGTTACAATATATCTTGAGGGCTGTGAACGCACAGGGTAAAAATGAGGGGCGGTGAATTGTTGTGCATGTTCGTACGATTTTTAGTTGTTAATTTGAGGCCCTAGCATACTTGCTCGATAACGATCGGTAGGATAACTATCGGTAACTTCTCATCGTTCCCTAGGACAACTGCTGATCGCTAACGTACAAACGACAGTTGATATCGAATATATTAAGGACTCTTAGTCATTGTGAACTGTCACCTATTCGTTTGCGATCTGCAGTTGTCCTAGGGAACGATGAGAAGTTACCGACAATCGGTCGGTAACTTCATATCGATCGACCATGCTAGCACACCACGCTCGCTCTATAACAATCGATAGGATAACTATCGGTAACTTCTCATCGTTCCCTAGCATGACTGCAGATCGCCAACGAATAAGTGACAGTTCACAATGACTCAGTGTCCTTAACATATTCGACATCAACTGTTGTTTGTATGTTAGCGATGTGCAGTTGTCCTAGGGAACGATGAGAAGTTACCGATAGTTATCCTATCGATCGTTATAGAGCGAGTATGCTAGGGCCTCTGGAGGTCTAGAATGACCCTATATCAATCTTCGGTCAGTTATCAATATTTGCGACGACGGTCAACAATTGGTCAGAGATATTGGTCATAGAATCAGATAAGTTTCCGTTAACTGTCAATACACGCATTTATTTGAATAATATCGTTTGTTATGCAAAATTACTGGCTTATTAGTGAACGGAGTTCAACTAACGAAGCTCTAAGAATTGAAAGAAGTCGTATGCACGATTCATACTTAAGATGATAGACTTCGCTTTTCGGCCCATACAAAAAGGACGCCCGGGAAAAAACACTTTTCTACATCGAAAATTGCACAAAATGAATATATTTCTTTTATACTGCCTTCTAGAGGGCGAAAACTATGTCGGTATGTTTTCTAATTTTCGATGTGTTTCGTATTAACGTAAACATTCACTGTCAAACATGTACGATTTATCAAAAAATATTATTTAAGGAAAAAGTGCTGCTAACTTAACACTCATAAACAATTATAAAATTATAAAAAGCTGCCGACGTAGCTTCTTCTTTCTAAAAAATATATACTTTTTAAAATTTCAATTTCGTGAAAGTTTCGGTATAGAAAAGTGTATTCTCCATAAACCCCTTTTCGAGCGATTTCTGTAGATAAATTTGAGCGTTGTCTCATTCGCACATTTCGCATTTGCATGTATTGTAAGTGTGCGTGAGCTTATTGTGAGCTTATTGTGAGCGGGACAGAATGACTGACGCGGGTGTTCCGCGTGTGGTTCAAAGTCTAGCCTCTTAAGTAATTCAGCAAAAACGCAACCCATTATAATATGATAAACTAAAATGGTTGAAATATGATTAAAGACCTGATTAACTTACAGGCTCAATGATTATTTAGGCTAGTAAATCAATTCAACATTGTCAATTTATTAATACTTTTACGTAATTGCTTGGCGTTTGAAATTCGTAGTGTTAATTCGTCATTCATATGGTTATAATACAGTTACCCATGAACGTAAAAAACTCATTTGTTACACCAAGATTTTTCGCAGTGTATTACCTTACGTTTTTATTATTTTTTCATTTTTCATTATTTAAGTCTTATCTAAAGTCATAGTTTGTCCTTCTTCAGTAAACACATTTATCACTCAGACCTCTAAGCTTGTTTTCACGTCAATATTACTCACATAGTAGTCAAGTCCCATAAGCTTGTTTTCAAGCTAGCGCGTGTGTTCCCACAGAAATCTTTATAACTCCATTGTTGTTCTAGTGACAATCCTAAAACGAAAAGGAGAATATCTAAAATAAATCACGCTTCTCATTTTTGTTCAAAGTTGTCCATAGAAATAGACAAAAAAATACATATGTTGTAGATACAGTTTCACCCGCCAAATCGCATGACTTTTGTTAGACTTGTTCAATATTTTATTAAATTATTTTTGGATGAAATGGTAGAAAAATGAGGTGTGAATATTTATTTGTAATAATACAATTTGGAAGCGTATTTCATCACATTTCAAAATCAGTATTTAGTATTCGGATACGTTCAGAAATATTTCATTTATTGAGCTTTAATTGGCCCCGA
Organism: Limnephilus auricula; assembly: GCA_951813805.1. Taxonomy (NCBI): domain Eukaryota; kingdom Metazoa; phylum Arthropoda; class Insecta; order Trichoptera; family Limnephilidae; genus Limnephilus; species Limnephilus auricula. The sequence continues at coordinate 26,735,037 of OX638408.1, forward strand.
GTGCTTAATTTTGTTTTTTGATATTTATTCCCCGGACGAATACTAGTGACACCACTGAACAATTTCTAACATTTCAAAGTCATAATACAGAAGATTATCTTCAAATGATGTCTTATTGATTCTAAGGATACCTTAAGTTTGTGTAATGTCTTTGATGGTTCATTTTCCATTGAAGTAGAAATTCATTCAATGGAAAATATTGATATTTACATTCTTGATGTTGATAATTAATAATTACGCAAAGTGAAACTTCTCAAAATTGTTTACATCTGAAAACTCGATATAACTTTTAGCAATACATTCACAGCCTTATCCATTCTACCGCTTTTTGCCACAATATGGCACTATTTCCAACACCACGGATTACTTTGTTGCCAAAATATTGCAAATATTCTCTAGATTCTTTAAAATATTTTAATGTTAATGCTTTAATAATATTGCAAGGCAACTAATTGGTTAAAGCACTAAGCGATTTGACGTTTGAATGTGGATGAAGCAAGGATTGTGAGAACTACTCAAAGGGTCCTGCGAGTTAATCCCTCAATTTTGTGCACCTGCTGGCGACCTATAAAATCCATATGAAATCCCCATCCTTGGTTTACCAGAAACGATTAGTCACATGACTAACCTAAGAAATGTCTTAAAAAACAACATGGCGACCAAAATTTTTACTAATATCAAATCCCCATCCTCGGTTTAGTCAAAAACGATATGTCACATTACTAACCTTAGAAAAGTCTTAAAAAACAAAATGGCGACCAAAATGTTGACTAATATGAAATTTTTTATTAATCCTACGAATATGTGATAATAAACAAAAGTAGTATGTAGAACTATAATTAGTTTGTGTGTCTCCATACTCAAATTCGGAGGTATGATTTTTTTTAATGTGGGTGGAAAAATTTCCTTTGGAAATCCGAGAAAAAGTTTTAAATTGCTCTGTCGCTCCAGTGGTTAAGACAATATAGTATACAGACTGTTAAGGGACGTACTTGACTTACTTTAACCAGTGATCACATTATTTGGAGTAAAAAATGTAAATGAAATTTTGTTCTCTGGTGACCTACTTTTTACCTTTTTTTTTCAAAAAAAAAAAAAAAGTTCTTTCACGTGACATCACTGGTCACTCAGTCGAGTGATCGCCCAATCCCTCAGCCCGACCCTAACTGTTTATTCGACTACGTGATTTTAAATATATTAATACATTTTATTAATATATTTTACTCCAAATAATGTCACAAAACAACGCAATAAATTCAATCAAAGTCTAATTGTATTTAATAAGATAAAACACTTTTTAAGTTGTTTTTTGGTAACTATCATAAAGAATCCCAAAAGCAAGTGAGACTATGGCATAACTAAAAGGGGTATGTGGTGAGGCTAAATTGAGAAGAAGATTTAGAAAGGGACGATTTGACTATTCATTTATGGTCACTAAACACGATTAAAGCCATTTTAAGTAATGTATTTGTTTTCTTTTTATATATTTTTTATATGTATACCGCACAAGAGTCCCAACTTCTCCCGTCTGGAGCCAGTGAGACTATGGCATCCCCAATTGGGGTATGTTATGAGGCTGAAGGTTGTGGGGAGGGGAAGGTAATGGAGAAGAGGAAAGTGGAGAAGCGTCTGGCTATTCAGATCTGGTCACCAGACACGGCTAAAGCCATTTCAAGCAACGTTTCAATTCTGAATGGTGGTCTTACACCAGGGTGATACTGAGAGTATCTTCCACTTAATTAATTTTGAAATAACACAAATTAATTAAATCAAATTTATTTGCGCACGCCGGGTTCGAACCCGTGACCTTCGAATTGGGAGTCGAGAGTCTTTCCCCTCGACCACGCCGGTCGTCAAATTTCTTTCTGTTTAAATTATTAATTGTTATTTAATAAGTGTTAAATTCGAATTTCTGATTGTTATTAGGGCTATAATAAGAATATCTGCTAACAACTTGTTAGTTAATCAGGCTTGATTAATAGAAACCTTTAAATATAAAATTTTCCAACAATGCGTTCGAGTGTACCTTTATCCTCTTTACAAAAGATCATCTCTTATCCGTTACATTTGTTGGCCGATGATTTATTTATGGAGGGTGTTCTTCCCCTCCGCTAAAAGGGTGGCTAGCACTCACCCCACCCACCATTCCCGGAGTGGGTGTATCCCCGATATGGGATGATCACATTCTTATGAATGCCACAACCAAATAACATGGATCCAGCGATATACATTCTATAATCTGACTCTTAAACATGTACCCCATTGTATTTTAGGTTTTCAGTGCAGAAATAGGCCTACCGTTTGACAGATAACCTTGTCTTATCGAAGGAATTGAAGTTTTTGAAGCATGACGTGAATGCTGTCCTTGTTCAACCGATATACGGTTGACATTAAATGTTTCACATGAAAAAGGGTCATCTCTACGACGCGTTCTTGTCCCCAATAGCTATGCTGAGGAATAATTTGTCGGCCTCCTCGAACTTCATTCCCTCCTTTTCCCTCAAAGATGACACAAAGCAAGAGCTTTATGGGTCTTTCCTCAGAGCCACTCGTTTAAAAAAAACCTTACGGTTGATGCTCAGTATGCCCTACAAAATCATGTGATTTTGGTTTGAAAATTAGATCGAGGAATATTTTCGATTCTTTAATTTACTGCGAGTAGAACACACATGTTCTAAAAAAAGTAATGGATCCTATTTTGGTCTCCTTTTAACTGTCAAGAAATTAAAATGCAATTGTACAGGTTGAAAACTTCACAATTGACGATTAATTTGCCACTTTTCAATATAATCTCTGTCCATTTCCACAGTTTTGGTCAATCTTTTAACAAGGGCATGTATTTCAGTGTGGTGAAAAGCACAGTCGTGCTTCCTATATAAGCCACTGTGCACGGACGTTTTCACGGCCTCTGCATTTTCAAAGTAAATCTCACGATTAGCTTCACATCACACTGCTTTTACTGAAGGAAAGAATGCGCCACAATTTATCTGTAGTTATCCGGAAGTCACCACGAATGATGTCATCGCCTCGCCGAATGTTGCGTGGAGTCACTGCAGACAACACTGCCTATCTTTCCGCTTTTTGTCAGCCAAAGGCATTTGTTCTTAAGCTTCGTTACAGCGACGAAACAGCGAAAATAAACTCTTTTGCATCACCGTATGCATTTATAAGTCTTTCATGATTGCGAATGGGCATTCAACCTTCTGCATTCAAGAATTCAATCACAGAACCCTGTCTGATAAGAACATCATAAGCCATTTGCAAGCGACTGCAGTGCTGCCACCTGTTGACGCAGAAAGTTACTACTGGAGTAGATTCTAGAAGAAGGTTGGAGGAATAGCGCCAAATTTCATTTTTTTTTTAACAAACTTTATTTAAGTAGAGACAAATAGGAGGCATTAGTTTTTGACTGTACATAAGGAGTGTTATTATTAGCGGCGTGATCCAAAAATTGACATGTCTTGCACCAAGCGTTTTGCTATTTTAAATACGCAGATTTTAAAAAAAAGTCATTTTAATAACATCAATAAAATGGTTCCGTTGAAATGAAAATAAAATGCTTATAAAGTTTTCATTCCAAGGTGGTAAATAAATTGCATTTGATCACACCACAAAAAAATAAAGCTCATTGTCCATAAATAGAACTTATGAGGATATCTGTTTTTACAATTAAATTACTATGCGGTATACCCTTTTTTATTGTATCAGAAAGCTTTTTAACTTGATCCATTAAACTTATAATGAATAAACAAGCAATTTATCGAAACAGAAAAAGTGTTGGCACTTTTATTTAATGACAATACAATTTGTTGACTTCGTTAATAATGTATCGGTATTTTCGTAGTTAATATTGTATTTTTAACCACTCGGGTTAACCTATCGCCTTTGTGTAGGTTTTTGGTCTCAATGAACTGTCAGATTGATAAAAAATTTGTGTTATTTCCGCTTTGCAATTAAAGCTCAATAAATGAAATATTTCTGAACGTAGCCGAATACTAATAACTGTTTTTGAAAGGTGTTGAAATACGCTTTAAAATTGTATTACTTCAAATTAATATTAAAATTTAGATTGCAAACATAAAAAAATTGTATAAATGACACATCTGTGATGTTTTTTTTTAATGTAAAAACTGTACTAAAATCACGGAAAACGTAAACAACATTAATTTTATATTACAAATCTATAATAAACAATTTTATCACCTGACTTTTCCACCATTTCATACAAAATAAATTAATTAAAAAAATCGAAAAAACGTCGGCTAAAGAAGGAGGTAGCGCAACACGGCATAACACCCCAAAAACAAACAACGAAAATGCTTTTGGCCGTGAAAAATCTAAAAACGCATGTAATAAAAAATTGAATAAGTCTCACAAAAAGTCATGCGATTTTACGGGTTAAACTGTATAAACAAAATAAGTTTTTTTTAATCTATTTCTATGGACAACTTTGAACTGAAATGCAAAGCGTTGTTTATTTCTATTTTCTATTTTCGGAAACATTAGCATGAAACGAGCTTATGGGACTCGACTGCTATTGATATATTGTCGTGAAAACAAGCTTAGGGGTCTGAGTAGTCAACATAAAATATAAAGCACGAATTTATGCTTTCCACGCTTCAAATATATATAAAAAAATTAAAAAGACCCATGATCAACAGGCTTATTTTTTAAGTGTGAATCGGGATTAGAGGGATCTCCTAGTTATTTATATTTCAGTACACTTTCCAGATTCATTGACGAGTTTAATCGAATGAAAATCAGCGCTCTTCTTCAGGGCCAAATTTGGAGTATTTGAATACAAAATTTCTATTAAATAATAAGCGAATGGAGACAATTTTGTACTTATACGCAAATAAGAAATATATTTATATTTGAAGATTCAATGTGAAAGCACCGTAATTTATAATCCGTTGGTTTCCAAAAATAATAATTTCAAATCAAAAATGTTTAAAATTATACGCAATTTTTTAAAACAGTGTTTCGGAGAAGAAATCTCGAAGTGGTTGGATGAAGATAACGAGGACATTCTCATATGATATGGCATGATTAACCCCTAGAGCCTCTATATTTGCCAATGTTCTGTTAAGCAAACTGTTCGGGATTGCGCGAGAGATATTTTCGAATTTCATTCGATTCCAGATAAAAACGCCGTTTTTAAACAAATGTCAAAATAAAATACTGTTTTTAAAAGCAGGTGACAGACTCTCTTATATTTTAGTATTACAAAATGAAATAATTTATGCAATAATTATTTTTTTTAATTAAATTTTTAATGTTGTTTACCAATGTATTTTTTAATTACTACTTTAAAATAATCAATTTGTTTTAATTAAACCAAGGCAGGTTATATATATAAGTTATTGTCAAATCATTTTTTTTATTTTATGTAAAAAAATTGCAACGTTTTACAATTTAAAAAAAAAATCTGTTTCAATTTATTAAAATTTTTTCGGCTTCTTCTACGCTAAGCTTTTTATTTAATTGCTTTAGGATTTTATTGCAAAGCCGAAACTTGACCTTCGGAAAAAGTTGGTCCGAGGCCCAAGGGGTTATGAGTCGGAAAATCAGGACGAAGTTAGTAGTACAATTTTATAAGCTGCATGCGGAAAATATCATATTTAAATTAATCACAAAATATTGTTTTTATAAATTAAATTAAAAGTATGTGCACGGAATTTAATTCAGTGTATTTTGCATAGCTTAGCAATTAAAGCTAATTGAATTCTCTTGTTTACAAAGCTTGCACAGTTGCACCGTTTTTTTTTGTTGTCGTTATTTTTACACAGAGGGAATTTGTACCCGTTAAAGGATACTCCTAGTAACTTGTAGCACGAGATTAGTTTAACAATGTTATAAAATAATGTCAGGAGGAGATTAAAATTAATCACAGAAGTAGCAGATCAGTAAAATAACAAAATATGTATTTTTTTGTTGTTATATATTTTTGGGGTGTTACGCCGTGTTGCGCTACCTCCACCTTTAGCCAACATGCTTGTGATGGCCAATGTAACGCTGCCTGAAACGTTGGCTAAATAATTATTTATCATTAATATCTAGAGTATTATTATCCGAGTGCCTGTACGGTTGAAATTTAAGAACCCGACTCCAAGTAAATCTTTGACGCCTCACTGTATGGAAACCATTTTGACCCATTATGACCGTGAAATTTTTGACCGAGCTACTGCCGTAAATTAACCCGTATCACTAAACCGGACCGTACCGGGCTGAGTTTTACACCGTTTTACGTATATGTTTTTTTACACCAAATACTCAATAATTTAGGTAGTCCTAGACAAACTATTCAGTTATCGATCTGCTTTTAAAAAATGTATTTCGCATTACTATATTTTTAGATATTATATCATTCCTATCGAATTCCCTATAATTTTCGAATTCTCCCCGCCCCACTTCCCCTGTACAACAACGCTAGCATCCAGTCCAGTTTAATATCCATCATCACACCAGGTCAGATGTGATGATGGGCACTGTAACGCTGTCCGAAACTTTGGCTAAAGAAGGATTTAGTGCAACACGGCATAACACCCCAAAAATGCTTTTGGCCGTGAAAATCTAAAATCATGTATTTTTTTATTTCTATTCTCGGACATGCAGCTCACATTTTAAAAATATAACTAAGGGCGTTTTGAAGTTAATGTATTATTTACTGTACATTAAAATCATCGGCTAGCAAAAATCTTGTTATTTTCTAAAAAGCATTACGAAAAGAAGATGCAGATAAATAAGTAATAAAATATTACAGTAAGAGTAAAAAACATTGAGATAAACTGAAAAATGAGTACACTTTAAAATATTTGTGATGGTTTCAAATGGTTTAATTTTCATTTCTCTGCTAAAATTTAAATAACAATACACCCGTCTAGACTACTGCTATGTATATTTGAAGAGCTTTTCTTTGAACTTTAATTTTTTTCTAAATTTCACCTCCACAGTAAAAGTTGAGGAAAAAATCCCCTAGAGTCTTCGTCATCTTTGGAAATGCTGTGTGAATCTATTTGTATTTTTATGAAAATAAATTAGAGGAAGTTCTGGGAAGGAAAAAAGTGCAAAGGATGGGTAGGAATCTAAAGTCAATGTTTCCAGGAGTTGGGAGTTAACAATCGGATTAATAAGTTAGTGTTATCAAAAGGATTGCATTCTTTAAGCCACAGACGTCGCACGTCCAGGTGGGAATGCTGTTCTGCCGGTATTTAACATTAGAATCAGTTGAAATTTGTCACATGAGGACGACTTTTTTCCAACACTCGTTCTTGTGTTCAATAGCTCGGCTGTGGAACGGTTTGCCGGCTTCTGTGTTTCCTCCATCCTACAATATGGGTCTCTTCAAGCCCCATGTTGTAGTATGGGACATGGTTCTCTTTAAGACCCAGGTTCATTCCTTCCATTCCACAAAAAGGTCCCCCACATAGCATCCCCAAAGGTGACATAGGCCTTTAGGGAAATTATTTTCCTCAGGGCCTCCTGTGTGAAGTTAATTTAAAAAAAAATAATGATGGTCGTAAGGATGCCATCCGTCCCACTGTGGTGCAAGGAGACGGTTAGAGTCCGGCTAGAGAGGTCAAATGGTCTCCCTCCAGTCTCTACCTCCAGTGGGTGGACAAACGCACCCAACGCCAAGACCTAGTCAAACCTCACCTTATGAAACACTTGCGGCGAACTTTGGCAGAATGTACCTGTACATCTTCCCAAATTGTAATCATAGAACGATATCTTCACAGGTTTTTATGATACTAGTATCATAGCAAAAGTACTTACGGAGGATAGAGTGCTAATATGTTTTGTACGTTTTTTTTCAGGTGGAGGAAAGGAACATAAATCTGAGCACCATTCACAACATGGAGGCAAGGGAGATAAAGGTTACACGGTAAATATAACTTAAATTAATATAACTTTAATTAATACAACTTTTATTTACATAACTTAAATTAGTATAACTAAAATGGGTTTACTGTAAGGTTTTAAGGCAGATTTTAACCCTCACATAACTTTTTTTGTGGTATAAAAGTCAAAGACTTGTCTCTGAAGGTTATTCCAGATAAGCTCAAATCCGTTTTGGTAGGATACGTGAATAATTAATGTGTGTTGCTCAAATCCTTTAGCTGTAGTCGGGAGGAAGCAGCTGCGACTGATCTGGAATTTATCGGTTTGCGAACGATTTTGCTTCCGAAAAAATTGTTTATTTTTCGTGTTAACGCGTTTTGATAGGTGTCTTTCTGATTGATTGAATGTGCAAAATTAAGTTAATTATTGTTTAATATACTACAAAGCAGCAGTTCTAATTCAGCAGCATTTAATGTAATCATCATATCAACTGATATACTTAATGGTGAGGATCTTTATTAGACTTGTAAACATTTATGGTAATTCAAAAGAAAGTTTCTTGTCTCACTTATATCCACTTCTTATCATTAAAAATAAATACAATTTAGCTACTAAGAAAATGATCAAAAATCTAATTATCACATTCTCAATTTATTTATTTGTTATAATAAAAATACATTTACATCTTATTGACATTTTGACTGACAAACTAGGTAGGTCCCCCGTTCTAGGACAGTAAAATTCACAGGTATCGTACATATTAGGTAGGTAGATAGGTACATGATAATTCATATAAGTATTAAACAATTCACAATCAATTAATTATCTAATATACAATCAAATTATTAACAGCATTTAACCCTTTATTAGGCGTATTAAGAAAATCATGTCGCATGGGGTCACTACTGACCCCAAAGAAATATGAAAATGGAATGGAAGAAAGAAATAAAACGAGTAATTGATGATCAAAAATATTGAAATACTTTATTATAAATTAACACCAAGAAATAAAAGAATAACTTTGCCATTAAACAATTTAAAAAATTATTGCATTATATCTTAATAAATCGCTTGGATCTACTGAAAACGTAACGCATATAGGTAAATCGATCGTCATGTTGATTAGTCAGACTTCTGTAAATACTAAGGACCAGTTGTTTCGGAAAATTTCACGTTTGAATTTCCTTCAAATCGACATTCACCGAAAAATTGGGTTGTTTCAACTTCCGTCAGCAGTAAATAGCATCAAATAACGTTCGATAAATTTGAAAATTTTATTCAAGTGTTCCCCGCCGAATCACAATTTTGACGTCTGCGCATGCGCCTCCCATTATTTCGCTAACCGTCCGGACTCGGCTGATCACATTCACATCACATTTCTAACTGCTGACGGAAGTTGAAACAACCCAATTTTTCGGTGAATGACGATTTGAAGGAAATTCAAATTTGAAGGAAATTCAAATTTGAAGGGAATTCCGAAACAACTGGTCCTATGGAATTTTTGATGAAATTTCTTCTGACGGAGGTTGAAACAACCCAATTTTTCGGTAAATGTCGATTTGAGGGAAATTCAAACGTGAAATTTTCCGAAACAACTGGCCCTAAGTTTAAGATAATGACGAACACGATATTCGAATGCTCACCATAAATCAAATATTATTTACACCTGTCTGTGTTTTACATATTTAATACTAGCTTCTGCCCGCGACTTCGTCTGCGTAGGATTAGTACTTCTATTAGCCTATTTTCTTTTCCTTGGTCCCATCTACGTTTATACCAAAATTCTTAACCTATTTATTTAAAATATCTATAATTCTTGATTCGATTCAAAGTATTAGGCGAGTACTTCAAATATTAATTTCTATTAAACAATAATTATTATTTACTAGCTTCTGCCCGCGACTTCGTCTGCGCAGGATTAGTACTTCGATTACCCTATTTTCTTTTCGTAGGTCCCATCTATGTTTATACCAAATTTCTTAACCTATTTATTTAAAATATCTATAATTCTTGATTCGATTCAAGGGTGAGTACTTCAAATAAATTCACTATTTTAAATATTTTCCAAAATGGAATTTTGATTTAACTATCATTGTTTTGCAAAATGTCATTCTCAAATTTTGACGTTTTTTATTAAACAATAATTATTATTTTCAATATATTGAAAATAAATAGCTAGCTTTATAAATTATAGCCTATATGTTATTTTGATGTATGAGTATTGTAAAGATTAATTAAAATCCATTCTGTAGTTTTTGCGTGAAAGAGTAACAAACATACATACATCCATAAAAAACTTTCGCGTTTATAACATTAGTAAGATAAGATATGAGTATAGTACCTGATAGAGGAAGCACTTTTACATATAACTGCATTTTTAATATTTAAGTTAAGTGGTGATTAATTAGTCCAATACGAGTAGGTACCTATCTGTAATTGATTAATTTAGGCAACAAAATACTAAATATTTCATGAATAGTTTGCAGTAAGTCTAAATTTCAGTAAATCTGTTGTTCAATCATATCAAAACAGCATATTAACATTTAAGTTGTTTGTACTTCGAGTTGTTTGTAATTTTGACTGTTTGTGATTGGAGTTGTTTGTCACCACGCTTGTTTATATGTATGCTGCAGGGTTCCCACAAGCATAACAAAGGGCAGACCGGACACCACGACAAGGAGGGCCACGCGGGCCACTATGCCGACAAGGGCGGGCACGAGAAGGGACACCACGAGGCTTCCGGACACCACGGCGAGTACAACAAGGGGGAGAAGGGAAACAAGGCTGCATCGGTAAGCACACAACCCTGATTTTTAATTTTTTTTTTACCATAAAAAAAACTTTCTCAGAACACGTGCAGAGTCGTGATTATACGAAAAGAGTGGGACGATGATGGCGAGATTAATAAACAAGGCCATTGAGCAACGACAGTTTTCAAATGGTGGCGATTGTTGAATACTCGTTCTTATTTTCTGATAAAATAAACAGAGTGATTAGGCTCTTTTAAACTGTTTAGTTTACTTAGAGACAGCACTGACTTCTTAATTTGGCGGTCGTGCGCATAGACATGACTAGTCTTCTAGATATATTATTTTTGACGTGTACACAATAAGCAGCAAGGTTTTAGGAAAGCTCGGAAATGTATTTGTTACGTGCTTTCCGAATGCACTCAAACTGGTCCAGAAAGAACGCAACTATAGCGCATAATTTAATATTGAAAAAATCTTATTGACATAAAAAATTAAATATAATAACAATACCAAAATCCCAATCTGTAGGAATAAGCATCCCCGGAATTAGAACCCCCGGAGATGTTCAATGAAATATGCGACTTAGAGACTTTATTAAATTAATTTCCCAATGCTTTGCCGCTTACCGAAAACTAACATGTGGTTAAACGGATATGTGACATCTGTTCCAAACGATTGAATTGGGTGTTTGTGTTTGATCAGGTTAGCAATAATAAGGAAGTTGAGTCCTTTTTTTTTCTTTTTTTTTATCAATGTTCACATGCGAACTTAAATACTAGTATTTTTTTTTTTAAAGTTCGTTTTCATAATTAAATTAATTCTACAAGTTTGAATTTTATTAAGCCGAAAACGCCGGCTAAGAGTATAATACCGTGCGAGAGAGTTCGCGACGTCATCCGGTCTTTGATTTTGTGAAATATAAGGTAAAATATTTACAAAACCGGGTCACGCTTAATATGGACGAAAAAATAATTTTAAAAAGTTGTAGTAGTTAGATATTAACTAGTACTAATCAATTCATTCACCGGAATTTCAAATTCATTTTTCAACGAAACTTGCAACAGTTCCTAACATAGCGGTCGGTGAAAAATTACATTTTTTTTTTTAAATTAAAAAAATAACCATTAAAATTCACTTTTTTCGAAATTCCGGTAACTGAATTGATTAGTACTATTTAATATCTAACTACTACAACTTTTTAAATTTATTTTTTCGTCCATATTAAGCGTGTTCCGGTTTTGTAAATATTTTTTCTTATTTTCCACACAAACAAGGGACCGGAACGAAACTTTCAACAGTTCCTAACATAGCGGTCGGCGAAAAATGACAATTCTTTTTTTTTAATTTAAAAAATAATCATTAAAATTCACTTTTTTGAAATTCCGGTTACTAAATTGATTATTACTATTGAATATCTAACTACTACAACTTTTTAAATTTATTTTTTCGTCCATATTAAGCATGTTCCGGTTTTGTAAATATTTTCCCTTATTTTTCACTCAAACAAGGGACCGGATGACGTGAGACGACGTCACACGCTCTCTCGTTTCTTACCGGCCGTTTTCGCGGGATTTAATAAAATTCAAACCTGTAAAATTAATCTAGTTATGAAAACTAACTTTTAAAAAAAAAGAAAAAAGAATACGGGTATTTAAGTTTGCATGTCATCTTCATGAACATATTTTTTATAAGTCAAAATATTTTTCACTCAATTTCCCTATTATTAATTAAACACTGATATATGATAGCATATTTTACCCTTTCAAATCAAATGTAAAGTGTTACATCGATGATAGAATGTGTAGGTGATAAACTTGCCCTTTATGTCATTTGGATCCGTACAGGGAATACCTGAGACAAAATAATGTTTTTCTCCACAATAATTGAAAGAAATGCGAACTTGTGGATTAGTCTCCACCGCTCCTCAAGAAGTAAAGTAAATTCCTAACTAATAAGTCAGGATTACCAGGGAATTACTGTGTTCCGTTGAATGTTGTTGGCTCAGTTAACTTTGTCTTTATTGCCGGTATTCCTGGCTTTCTGTATTCAACCGATGTGCTAATGAAATGTTATTTGGCCTCGAATCTTACAACTGCCGAGGATCAACGAACTTATTTACGTTAATATAACCCATACAAAGCAGCACAGATAAATTACATAACTTCTTGCATTATAAACTACAAGCTTCTGCCCGCGACTTCGTCTGCACAGGATTAGTACTTCTATTAGCCTATTTTATTTTCCTTGGTCCCATCTATGTTTATACCAAAATTCTTAACCTATTTATTAAAAATATCTATAATTCTTGATTCGATTCAAAGTTTTGACATTTTCTGTAAAACAATCATTATTATTTATCATATATTGAAAACAGCTAACTTTATAAAGCCTATATGTTATTCCGACGTATGAGCTATATTATTGTAAAGTTTCAATAAGATCCAATTTGTAGTTTTTGCGTGAAAGAGTAACAAACACACATACATCCATTCAAACTTTCGCGTTTATAATGTTAATAAGATAGTAAGATTAGAATCCAGGGTAATCTATATTCCCGCTAACAGCTGAAGTGTCTTCTTCATAATTTCATAGACGATAATTTTTTTTCGGGAATAGCTCAAGGTTGCTCGTACAGTATTTAACACAAAATTCACTCTAAAACCATCTATAATATGTAATTTCTCCGAGCTTTAAACTCTATTTGTAAGCCAATTTCACGTAAAATGGTCCAATAGGCAGTTAAAGCGTTATTAACTGTTGTAAAATTTTTCACTCTCCTTAAAAAAGGTCTTCAGATCCTCTGTAAATAAGAAGAACTGCAAAATCTTAAGCATATGTCCATTGACGACTGTTTCAGTCTCAGACATTTTCAGCGTTCTATTCATATCCAACCTTTGTATCAATAACTTACAACTATCTCATACAAGAAAATTGATTTACTCAGCCATTTCGACTCCCCACCTCAGAGAAAATTCTCACAGAGTGAAAAATTAAATTAATTTATTTTTTATGTAGTATCGACAGATTTGTTGGAAAATATAATGTTGGTGCGGGACAAGGCCAAAATTTCTAAAAATAGTTTTTTGTTGTTTCTGCCAGGCTAGGGGCTAGTATAAATCATGATAATAGGAACATTTGTTTACAGTTTACAGCGAACCAATTTGAAACATGTGACGATAAGATAAAAGGCGGCATAGCAGGATACTTTTCCCCTCTGTAAAGAACATATTATAAATCTAGAATAAATAATCAAAATCATGATACCCTAAATGATTAAAACGCTATATAAAACACTTTTCGTCGATTAGCTTCTCGTCAAATAGACCACGGATATCATTTTTGTTATATCTATAACTCTACCTCATAAGAGCACCGTTGTATGTGTACAGTAATAAGGCAGGGGACGCCACCCGGTTGGGCAGCGTTAAGAGGCGTGTTAAGGGATGGGCTGTAGGAAGAGATTTATTATTGCGGGTCTTGAAACATAACCGGATTATATGAAGGAGGAAAAATCGATGCCGGTAGCTCTTTCCACGTACGAGAATGTCTCATGAAGCCAACATCAACTGTGAACAAGTGTTCCGCTGGTGTCCGTCGTGTACATGCAGAGGTGCACCGAGGATCAATGCTGCTAGCTCCTTAGAGCAGGCTCCATTAAAATACCTGTAGAATAGATTAAGAATGTCCACATTGCGTATGTGCATTAGAGATGGCAATCGGTCAGTTATCAACGGATTGTCAATCAGACAGACCGCCCTCCTTTGCACAGAATAAAGTAGATTTATCAAATATTGTGGGGCTCCAGCCCAGAAGCGGCTTCCAAATTCAATTATTGGACCTATTTGATATTTGTACAGAGTTAGCAACGTTAACAACGGATTGTTAATTAGACAGACTTCCCTCCTTTGCCCATAATCAAGTGGGTTTATGAAGTATTGTGGAGCTCTAGCCTAGAGGTGGTTCCCTTATTCAAATGTTGGGTGTGCTTGAAATTTATATAGGGTTGGGTCAATGGTCAAGAATCTGCAAGCCCTTTACAAGACGCGCAGAGACTTGGAGGCTAGATCTAGTTTCTCAATTTCTTAGTAAATATTTTGAAAATACATACTTTAAAAGACTAAACCTTTTTGTTCAAAATACTCAACTCTAAAATCGACTGTTGCGAACTCCTGCAACTCATAAACTTACGAATACCCACAGTAACAACATGACAAAACACACTTTTCTACTGCTGCACTCATAAGTTTAACTACATTGCTCACTCTCCGATACAACGAATTCACACTACGGGAAATCAATACTTAGGTGACGTTGATATATTTAATATCAACTTGGCGAATTTTGTGGATCATGTGAAATATTTATTCCAACACTATTCCTTAACTAATCTTGTATTTTTGTAAACCTACCTAATCGCTGTATTTTTCAGTTTTTGTTCTTGTATTTTTATGACTTGTGTTTTTGTATTTTTTACAACCAACAAAATGTGCCAAAATTTATTTACTACCAACAAAATTTAAATAAATATAATACTATAATATCCAGAAACCACATACTTGCCATTTTGTTATCTTTCTGTAAAATTTACACATTTAATTAAATAATATCAATGGACGTTTTTACGGAAAGATCAAAAACCAATTAAATTAAACCAACAAAATTGAAATAAATTTACATAACATGTTTTGCAATTTTCCAACAAGAAGTTATTAACGAGTATGAATTGAGTAAATATCGAGTACATTATTTAAACGAGGCACACATTTTCCACTCAAAGAACACATGGAAATGTTGAATTGAAGTAAATATTTTCCGTAGGAATGCTTATATGGAAGTACCGAAACTCCCACGTAACAACGTTTTTAACTACACGTGTAGTCACAGGTTTATTTTAATAAACGTCCAACTAATTTTCTATTTTTGTATGTGAACTTTTTTTTAACTCCCTAACATGATGTTATAGAGGTTCATATCGGAAAGTCACAGGGGAACGGCTGCGCGCCCTTTTTCATACAAAACTCAGTTTTGGATTTGAGGCCAATATACTAAGTCGAATAGAAAAATTATTTTTTTAATCAAAAGGTGTAGCAAATATTTAGTACATATATGTGCCATTTTATTCATTTGGATTTAAAAATTTAAAATATGGGCCACTTCAGAAGTCGATTTTTCACAATTTTAGAGTGAACTTTCGCAATTATTGTAAGTTAATACTAACTATTTAAAACTAATTATTTTTCTCTAACTTTAATGTTAATAAAAAAATGAAAGTAAAAAACATCAAAAAACATAATTTTGATGGGTTTAAATTTTTCTTGCAAATAACCATTTTAATTTGGAAATCAAAAATTTGCGATATAATTTTTTTATGTATTATTTAATTATATGTTCATATTGATTAGGTAAGATTACCTTTTTAATAAATATAATTAACTCATAAAAAGTTCCAAATATACCTCTATGACATAGGCCCTCAGGTAAATTATTTTTCTCACGGCTTCCTGTGTTAAGCTATTGTAAAAAAATCTAATGTAATCATGGATATTTTAATTCTTTAATAGCCAATATATCATAATTTAATAAAAAAATTAATAAGATAGTACATATCAGTTCTAGAAATTTGTTACACCTTTAGATTTAAAAAATAATTGGTGAGTTTGATTGCGTATTTAGGCCTCAAATTTAAAATAAAGATTTCTGTGAAAAAGGCCGCGGAGCCCTTCCTCTTAATGTATTTTGCAACGAATAAATAATATAATACACTTTAACATTTTTTTCAATTGCAACAGTGATCAGTGTCAGTTATACATATTATATTTAAGGTTAATCCTTCAGAATGTTTGGCTTGTGCGGTGATCCATTGCTGAAAAGTGTAATAGAGGTTTTAATTAATATACAGCCACAAGAATTTTCAACCCTGCGTTTACTCCCGGGAATCATCGAACCGAGATTCCTACAAGAAACATCGGAACCACAACTTTTACATATAATTGCATACTCAATTAAAAGATCAACTGGACTTGATCACCAGCATTGAAAAAATATTTATTTGACAAAAGTGAGAATGCAGGAAATGAAGCGGGGTTTGCAGTCCAAAATAGAGTGCTGGTACCAACCCTAATGCATGGCAGTGAGGCATGGAACTGGCAGAGAATGATGAAAGTAAACTGATTGTTGTTGAAATAAAATCTCCGAGGCGAGACTGTGGTTAAAAATGTGAAGATCCAGAAATAATGCAAGGTTGATGAAGCGTAATAAACAAGATTAAGAAAGGGACTTTAGTTAGTTTGGACATGTAGAACAGATGGACCGAAGAATGATTGTCATGGGAGTAGATGGTGCAAAAGTGAATGACGAAAGATTTCGAGGATGCAAATATATATTGAAAGAGTACAAAATAAATTCTTACGTTTCATAAATTTTAAAATGGGAATTTTATGAATTATTTTGAACTACAACACTCTTTTAAATGATATGAATATGCTTAAATTATCAGACAGAAGGATTTTCACCGACGTGGTATTTTTATATAAAATTATGTAATTGATAGTCCTGAATTGCTTGCATGGATTTCATAACGTAATACTAGAAGTTGGGATTAATTTCAGTGAAGAAATTCTGGGACTATAACTACCATAAATGTATATTCTTTACCCAGAATACTAATAGAGAGAAATAATTATTCCAATTCAGTGGACATCTTCAATTTGTCACTAAACAAATACAAAATGTTGTTACTAAAGCAGTTCAGGTATGTACAATAAATAATGTAAATTTTTTACTACCTACATGTAAAAGCCCCAAAAAGGGCTTTAATAAATAAATAAAGAAAATCCAATAAAACTGAGTTGATTAATGGTGGAATTATACTTGTCTGTCGTGACGTGACGTGACGCGACAAAACGGTATCGGTTTCATACATTTAGTATGGTCACGATTATAATAGTCTGTTATGTTGTGTCATGATGCGATATGTCGTGATGCTTCAGAAGCGATCGACGGTCATGTCTTGGCTATTGTTTACGTACCACGTGCTGAATTGATTTAAAATATCGTCATAAGGCGTGAGAATACAACTTATAGATGTGAACGCTAGCCATCACGGCAGAGAACATCACGACACAACACGCCTTACAAGTATAACTCCACCATTACAGAAGAGTATGACGTATGAAACGTAATTCCAACACCATATTTTTCCTGGAAAGCTTTCATTGAAACCTTAGACTTCATACGTGACACTCGGCATTCAAATTATATTTCAGCGTGTGTTGAGTCACTTACTAGTTTTAGCAAAACAACTTCAAATGATTCCCACCAGTTGCATTCAAGTGGTTTCGCTAATTTACAACGTGTGTTCACCCCACGATACGCCGTACAAATGCTTTTAAGTAAAACAGCCGCGGGAAACAAGCGTGGGGTGACCACCGTTTTCATTTATGAAATAAATATTTCGAATACAAATATAACGTACGCAACAAGTTTGTGTTCAATCAAGTTACCTTAAAAACCAAAATCAATAATAGTTGAAACAATGATTGGTAAAACAATATAATTTTTTTGAAGTAAAACTTCTTCAGGCGCATTAACATCAGTAACATTTTAACATTCGGTTTATATATTAACAATGAGAGCGACGCCTGTCAGCGAATTACAAAACGTCAATGCAAACTCAAACCTCAGATGTCATCCGTTTATTTTTGTTTATCAATGTATAAGTTTAGTTCAACCGGATTTTTTAAATTATGTTTTGTTGATTATTATATGATTTATCTGAAGATTTTAGTTAAACTTATTGATTTGTCTTATTTTTACGATGAATAAGGGAGATTGGTGCCCGATTTTCAGTAAAGACAAGTGCGAAATCCTGATGAATATTGTTCACCAGTATAAGCACGCGCAATTCAATTCTTCTGCATCACATATTATAATACTCGTTTTAACCTTCAAAATCAAGTAAGAATCACGTAATGTTTAACCCTTCTTTCTCTCTGATTCGTGTGAATTCTAGCTATTGAAGTAAAAAGTGGCAGTAGTGTGACAATCAAAATATGTTGTTCTTATATTTTATGTTACCCGTATTTTGTAAACTCTTTATTTGTTTTTAAAAAAAATGTTATGCATTGTAAAAATTAAATAAATAATTTATTTATTGCCACAACACTCAAAGAAGTTTTACTTCAACTTCAGGTAAAGGTTTGCGGACTCATTTTTAAATTTTTTTAATTATTTTTTTATTTTATTTTTATTTTTTTTATTTATTATTATTTTTTTATTTCGACTGTGTTTTGGTATTTTCCCTTTAAGCCACATTTTTAGAGAAATTTAGTTGGTCAGTGGTTACATATACAATAGTCTTCAAAGCACAACATGTTAAATTAAGTTTTCTTGGGGCATTTTAAATACTAAAAACTAAATTTATAGGTTTTTTTCGAAAAAAAGCACGTTTGAAATTATTCAGTCCATAATTATAAAAAGAATTGCTAATATTTTACATCAAAATATTTAAAATAATTAACCACTTTCATATAAACTTTAAAACTTTTAATTAGTTTTACGAATTTGTCAAAATTGGTTTTTAAGATCTCTTGCAAAATTTTCATGTTGCTAAAGTAAGTTTTGACTAAATTATTTTAATAATATACCCAGAACAAGAAAGGTCGAATCTTGTCACATAAGCAACCAAATAATGTTGTCGCAAATATATGCGAGTCAAAATAAAATAAAATGTGGCGTGACACAACTACGGGGATGGGAATTTCGGATTCGGAAAGGAATCTGATACTTCCACGAATTCCTGGTTTCGTTCTTGTGGATTTATTGTGTCACAAAATCACTTGGCCATACACTTGCACAAGTAAGTATCCTTTTGAATCGATATTATAAGCGCCGAGGGATGAACGTAAATTAATCTCTGCACAGAACGCACATAATAGATTCCATAAAAATAAGCCATCACAGTCGATGCACCGAGGGATGTATATCACAGCACAGTACACGACATACTTCGATCTGTTCACTGTACAGTACAAAACAGACACGATAACAGTCGATATTAAAGTCGCCAAGGGATTAATGTACTAATCACTGCACAGTGCATAACAGACTTCCATAATTGTCGATGTTAAATGCCCGAGGGAACACTTGTTGTTCACTGCACAGTACATTAATCATGCATAAAAAAAAAGATTTTGACAGTCATCTGATCGTATTTTCTATTTTCATTTATCGTAACACTTCAACTCAGACTCGTGTTTACGAAGGCAAACAACTACAATGGAACATTATTTATCTTACGATGATAATACGCTTTAAAAAACGAACGTTTAAGGCTCCGTAGTAAGCATTCAAATAGAAGAAGAAAGGAGATATGTAAATACAAATGTTAAAGCTAATTATTAAAAAACGATAATAAGTAGGCGAAAATTGTGAAAGTATTTAATAAATTTAAAAACGAATCCCCGTTTCCCTTGGTCACGCCCTAACTTCAGAACGACTTAACCTATTTCATTCATCTTTTTTTAAAAAGTTTTCTATTACTTTGTAGAAGGTTCTTACGGAAAGAAAAATTAAGAAAATTGCGCAGAAAACTGGAAAATTTCAGAAAACTTAACACTATTTTAACTTCGTACGTTTGACAGTTAGCGCGTTTGATACCTATATTTAGAGATATTTCCTATGCTGTTCATCCGATTGCGATTAAAATTTGGTGAGTTGTTGTGGACATGTCCCGTGAAGGTTTCTATATAGCAATGTTTCAATATTGGTAAGTTCTGGAGTTGTGAAATTTGAAAACAAAAATAGCGATAGGGCACACGCGAGTTGTTTAAAAGATGAGTGTATTTTATTGAGTTTAGCGGCAGGGAAAAGAGCAGGAGGGGGAGGAAATCCGGGAGGGGCGGAAAGGAATGAAGGAGGGGGGGGGGGCTCGCGGGAGTGAGGATGAGGAAGGGGGAAGGCGGAGAAGGTGGAAGGGAAATTCGTGAGGGGAGGTTCGCGAGAAGGGGGACAGCGGTTGGGGAAGAGGTGGCGGAAGGGGAAGGGGGACGAATGGGATAGGACTTGCAGGGAGAATTTTTTCCTTATTACGTGGCATTGCAACGCAAGCTAGTATGTTATAAATCAAAAGAAATTTGGAATCAGGGGGCTTAAGTTAGACGGTGCATATAGTAAAAAAAATACTAAAGTTCTTAATTCGCCTATAGTGGACTATAGGCACTATAAGGATGTCACCCCACAAATGTAATACTGGGTTATCTAATAATTTAGTGGCTGCAGTAAATTGTACCACTAACGTCACCGTAATGTGTAGTCGATGATATTATTGCTTGGATATAAATTAACTACCGTCAATGAAATGGGAAATTACTTTTTGGGGTTATATTGATAGCGGTTAGATACTACAAATTGAATATAGGTGACATGTTAGCTAATATTTTAAGCGTTCCCAATACAGAATGTTTGAAAATATCTGAAAATAGAACAAATGTTTTATTTCTTCAACCTTCGCAAAATCGCCATGTGGCGTCATTTTGAATTGAATGAAACAGATAACTTGGTGTACACCACTTATACAGGGTGTCCGAGGGTAAAGTGCATTAACTTCGGATGGTGATTCTAGATGATGGTAGGAGTAAAAAAGATTAACAACTTTTTTAGAAATTCCAACTTTTTTTTCCCATACAAAAAGACGTACCTATTAAAAATCGTCAGTGTAAGGTACAAACTTGCCCGGTAATTTAGCTGTGAGTCAGCCGGGCGCATTGTTGTGACGTTGGTTTTGATTGGCGCGTATCGTAACAGCTGAAAATACCTAATAGTGCAGGCCGCACACGCCGGACTAATTTAATCTTTTTACGAAAAAAGTACCCCTAAACGTTAGCATTTCGAAAAAAGTTATTTATCTTTTTTACTTACACTATCACGCAGAATCACCTCCCGAAGTTAATGCACTTTACCCCTGAGGCCCTAGCACGCTTGCTCTATAACGATCGGTAAGATAACTATCGGTAACTTCTCATCGTTCCCTAGCATGACTACAGATCGCCAACGAATAAGTGACAGTTCACAATGACTAAGTGTCCTTAACATATTCGACATCAACTGTTGTTTGTACTTTAGCGATGTGCAGTTGTCCTAGGAAATGATGAGAAGTTACCGATAGTTATCTTACCGATCGTTATAAAGCAAGCGTGCTAGGGCCTCTGGACTCCCCATATAATCACAATTATCGACATGTTTCAAAACCGATGGTTTCCTCGTCGGGATAATTTGATTAATTTTATTATTACCCTGACGAAGAAACCATCGGTTTCGAAACGTGTCGATAATTGTGATTATATAAGTGGTGTACACAAATTTATCTGTTTCATTTAATTAAATGTTTTATTTATCAGATTATTTTAAAATGTAATACATTTTTCACAAGACTTTTTGGAATCTAGTCCTCTTGAGTTTTTAACGATTCTTGACGACTTTTACTTATCTAAAGACCTCAATTCTTTTATTTTCGTGTTGATACAACAATAATGCTTGATGACACCTAAAACGGCCTCCGTGGTTGAGGGGCAAGGCTCTCGACTAGCGATCCGGAGGTCACGGGCTTTTTTTTTCTTCTGCGCATGAAATAAAGAAGCCTAGAAATTAAACAGATTTGCACCTTTTGGTTTTAGCCCATTTAGCACGTGCTGTCTCTCTTCCACTTGCCTGGTAACACGTATATTGCCACCCCATTTCAATTTAAGCAGAGAAACCTTAGACTGCACGGCAACATGGCATTTCTAGTGTTCATTTTCTATTCTATACTTTTGTACTACTCAGTTACTGCAAAAGTAATTCTTACCCAGTTTATATCCCTGATATAGAAATTGTTATTACGGTCGTACTAAACTCAATTACTGAAGAACTCTTAGAAGATATAACATTATAAGATACGTTTCAGAAAATTTCTCAATTCCAAACAAATTTAATCAATTTATTGCAGGCTGTTATTGGATCGGGGAAATGCATCCACAATTCAAGTTTTCTATAACTGTACGGTATCATTTTACAATAACTTATCAATGTTGGAAGTATGAGCTTATTGAAAAATGCTCTCATAATATTACTTTACGATAAAATATGTATTTTCTTCTTTATATTGGAGGTTGAACGAGTAATTTACGTATCGTTTCCTTCTTATTTTAGATTACTAATAAATTCTACCCACCATTGTCAGTTTAATGTTTTCTAATTTGAGCTAAGACCTGTCAGATCACTGTTCTTTGCAAAATTTTCTGCCTAGTTAAGTAACTTTAGAGCATTTTCGTGCGTTGGTTTAGTGTCCAGAGTGACGATTCCACTTCTACTTAAGGAATTGTCCTTAACCTTCAAATGAACAACTTTTTTGCTGTCATCCGTGATAACTGAAATCGCAGTTAAAACAACTCTTCATTTTAAGGTTAAAGACAATTCTGCTGTCATCCGAAAGAATTTGAGGCGTTCTTTATCCTTAGCTAAGGAATCCGCCTCCTGGAATAGCAGTTAATGTAAAGTTCGTTAATATTTATTTAAGGTTAAGAATAATTCCGCTGTCATCCGCGAGAAATAAATGCGTTCTTTATTCTTAGCTAAGGAATCTGCTTCCTGGAATAGCAGTTAATGTAAAATTCGTAAATAATTTTAAGGTCAAGGACAATTCATTATCCTTAAGTAGAACCGAAATCTCGCTCCGGGACTCCATGCTGTATAAAATACATATCATTGCAATATTTAATTTTCTTTCGGTAGGTCCAATGTTCATGTTTCCACATCGTAAAGAAATATGTGACGATAGATCAAAAGTTATAAAGAAAAAGTACGCATTAAACAGAAACTCGATTAAAATTATATAACGGCAATATATGATCCACAAAATACAAAGGTTTAAAGTTTGAACATTATCAAATACGTGAAAAGTTTCTTGATACATTGATCTCATTATCTGGAGCTTCCAGCCTTCTGGGCATTCTCAATAGATTGGATAACAGACTCCAATGGGGGCTTATATTATTTGAAATCCACTTATGCAGAAATTCTCCCTCAACTATCTTCTGTAGTTAACTGATACAAAGCGTGGTTAAGACGATGCGACAATAATGCGCCAAGATCAGTCCGTTGATATTATAACACCCTCTGTAAGTTAGTTAGGAAGTTAGTTCGTGTGCCGGTTCGTTAATTGTATTGATATTCCCGCTTTATCTTATTAACCCATCGACAATAGACACACACGATAAGTTCGATTCTTCCTCATGAATCGATTCATTTGTACCGATTCGTATTTTACACACTTCCAACTTCCAGCCGAGTTATTTGTGCGTTTCGGTTAAAAATTCAACATTTCATCAGTGATTCAATCCAATATTGTATTTGTTAGAGTTTTTTTAATTGACAAAACTATTTAATAAAATTCATATTGCTTGTGTACTTGCGCGAACAATTTTTTTCTTAATATTTCAAAGCATAACTGGCAAAAAGCGTTTATAAGTAAAAATACTAAACGCGCGCCATTTACGAAAGCGTAGAACATGAATACTTTTGACATTCACCTTAAGTGATAATTACCGTAAATTATAGTACTAATTCCTCTTATTAACAATACAATTATGATGATCGGGAGTTTTCAATTTTAATTCTGTTTGTCTAAATTACGATTCTTTTTTATTATCAGGATGCTCCCCCTTAATTTGCGGCGGGGAACCGCTCACTGAAGATGCCCGTCTCTAGATCGGACATGATCGACTATCTTCGTAACCGCTCGGGTATTAGACCCAAACATCCGGAAGTTGTGTCTATCATGTAATAGTAACAATGGCACCCATTGAGTCACCTTAAAACTACATATTCTAATGAAATCTGTTGAGAGATATTGAAACTACATAATATATATTTATCAACACCTTCAGTGCCGGTGCACAGTCCGCACATAAACACACCCAACAATTGTACAAAGATGACATTTTTTGTCACATGAGAATGGATCGTTACTACGACAGGTTGAAAAACTTATTCAGTTTACAGTGAAAAAACAGTTGGGAAAGATTTACGTAAAGTCTACATTTTCATACCCAGATTCTCTTTCTTGAGAAAATATTTGGTTGGTTTGATGTAATGAAGAGGGTTTATTTATAAAGTCAGTCAAAAGAGCAAAAAAGCTTTAAAGAAGTAATTATGATGTGCCATAATTTGGCGGAATGTTTCAAATATATACCAGGCGATCTGAAAACACATGTTTTTTATAAGGTTATTGAGGAAAGTATTATGTAACAGACTTTTTTTAACTCCCGGCAGGACATATTTTAAAAGTATTTTCAGCAGTACATGCGTCATCGATCTTCGTCGCCAATTTATATAAGATCATTCACTCCTACGTCCCAGACAGGACATTAAAATCGATCGTCTATTTAAAAATAAGTTAGATATTTGAAAATGTTCATCAATATCTTCCGAGGAAATTAAAAAAAAAATCAAGTTGTGTTAAGTAGGTAGCATTTAGAAACATTGTGAATTTTTCATACATATAACCTGGAAAATAACGGAAACAAACATTTAATAATAATTTTCGGAGCATACCTTTCGATTTATTTCTATCGAGGGAATTTCAAATAAATACCGTTTCAGCATGGGAAATGTAAGAATAACATACATTTTTTAAGAGCTTGAAAACTTCAAATGTTAAAGGAAAATATGCAAGAAATCGGTAGAAATTCGGGAAGCCGTAGGAATCCGAAGAAGGCGGAAAAATTCACATGACTGAAGTAAATACTTCTTTAGCTCCATCTATATATATGTCTATATATAATATGTTTATACAGGGTGTTAAGGTACGTACTTGACATACTTTAACCAATGATTCCTGAAATTATTTGGAGTAAAAAATGTAAATGAAATTTTGGTCTCCGGTGACATTTTTTATGTTTTTTTTTTTTTTTTTCTACAAAAACTAAAAAAATAGTAGGTGTTGGGTAGCTGGGGCCGGGGTAAGTGATGGGGCGGTAACTCCACTGAGTGACCAATAAAGTCATGTGGAAGAATTTTTTTTTTGTTTGATTTTGAAGAAAAAAAAAATTGTCATAAAAAAAGTCACCGGGGACTAAAATTTCATTAACATTTTTTACTCCAAATAATGTCAGGAATCACTGGTTAAAGTAACTCAAGTTCGTACCTTAACATCCTGTATGTATAAAATGTATACATATATTAATTTTCTACAAATATTTATTTAAATTTATTATCATTCGCCTCGCCTGACCAAGCCATGCGCATCGACGTCCGCTCCCCACCGCGTTTGGCGCGTCACTGGTATTTCAAAATACTGACTGAAATAGTTCATGCACTGGCTACGAGAGGAAGAGAGAAAGAAAATTGCAAAAACACTGCTCTCTCTCTTGCTTCTACAATGTAATACAGCCCTTTCGCCTCTCAACGCATTTCACTTTTCGTTACACATTCGCCAGTTTACCCCTCAAGTCTAGCATGCGTAAAGAAGTATTGACTTCAACAAGATCCTTATTAATTACGCAAAACACAACAATGGGGTCAATTTGTGATACAATTTACCATAACCTACATTACTTTAAACGAACAACCTCAATTTCCACTTTGTTTATAACTTTTTCTGTCGAAAGTGATTAGTTGCATAACGTCAGTGCCGCTTCGCTTGACGTTTGACGAAAAACCTCATAGCAAACAGAACGAATTGCCTTTAATTTTGATTTCAGAATCCGTTACGGTTAAAAAATGATATTACTGCAATATGGACTTTAATGAGATCAATTTAATTCAATTACGTTTACTCAATCGTTGAGTTTTTTTGAAAGTCTTCTAACTTGTATGCAATTTGTTATTTAGGAGGTTTTTTGTTCGTCAAATTAGAGTAATGGATATTGCTTTTAAATCAATTATGTTTGAGTTTAGTTCGCTGTTGGTATTTTGTTATTTAATTTGCGCTCGATTTTATTTATTTGTTTATAAGATATACACAGTATAATATGATATAAGTTGTATGGTATGTTAAATAAATTATATGGTTTTTTACCTATTACGTAAATCTGTAAAATGTCATTAGTATCTGTAAATTTCGCCTGGGTTTTAAAACTTAATTAATTTTGATGAATACGATAATAAGAATCAAACATTGGATGACTAATAATAACAGACAGGAAGAATGTGGGCGGAGAAAAAGATACGTTTTAAAATCAAAAATTATTTGCACATTAAATGTAATTGACTGTTTGAATTATTTGATTGCTTAATAAAAAGATAAGAATTTTAATAATTTGGTTGTGGATGTTTGCAAGGAATCATGAAAAATGTCTAATTGTAGTAATTTGTAGTATAAGTTGAGATTGCGCGAGTAATTTGAGTGAGTTATTTGCTGCATTATTGTTGTGGGCTTCTGTATGAAAAAGGGAAGTATGCCTGGTACGCTGTTTTGGAATATTTAAACCAATGACGGATAGTATTTTGGGACTTCCTATATTATTATTTAGCAGGTTTTATAGAAACAATAGACCCGAAAATGTGCATCTTTTTTGTAATGTCAACATAATTTTGTAGTTTTGTTGTATTTCTTTAGTATTGTATCGTTTCGAAAATGCATTCTGTATATTTTCTACTAAATCTATGTTTACCTTATATTGAGGATTCCATATTGTGGACGCGTACTCCAGTGGACTTCTGACCAATAAACAAAACAACAGACAAATCGATAAAATAATGTGAATAAATAAAGTATCACATCAGGAATATTACATTTACATGGGTAAAGTTTTTCTGACATCAGTAATGTGACTGTCGTTGGGGACGTAATAAAAAGAGCATCATCATCTTCCCCTTTCATATTAGGGTCGGAGTACCATCGCTTCGATAAGGCTTCTCCAGAACTTCAGCACGGTCGATCGATAATGATTGTGTCGATAAATTTCGGTAACTTCTCAATGTTCGAAAAAATAACTGCTTACAAGTGTTCTTAATATATTCGACTAATTATAATACAATAACTAATATAGTCAACCGTTGTTTTTGGCAGTTGTCCTAAGGAACTGAATGTACTCCCTTTCAAATTGCCGGTAGTATTTTATCTCCATTTTTAGGGAATTTTACATATGGATAGTGAAAATTATGCAGTATTTATTGTACATAACTGAATTGCCTCAGTAACAACATTTTGTATTTATTTAGTGATAATTTAAAGATGCCCACTGACTTGGTATAATTATTTCCTTCCATTTGTAATCCGAGCAAAGAAATATACATATGATAGTTAGTTCCAGAATTTCTGCACCTAACTACTCTAGCATTTCGTAGTGGAAAAGCTTATCAATGCAAGCGATTCTGGACTATCAACTTCATCATTTAAAATTTTTGTACACGAAATACCCAATCAGTGAAAATCCTTTTGTCTGACAATTTGAGCATATTCATAGTATCATTTAAAATAGTGTTTTAGTTCAACATGATTGCTGGAAAACCTACTTTAAAATTAAATTAATTTATTTTTTGTTCTTTCAATAGCTATGAATATTAATTATGTGGGTTCCCGACGGGATAATTGTAATCAGGTTGGTATCTAACAAAGGAAAAATATTACAGTTTAATACAGTGAATATTGATGAAATTTCGAGTTAGCCTAGTATAAGTCCTAATGTTTATTGGATAACCAACACCTCTACCATAGGTCACTTCAAGTGGTCAGCAACGTTTGGTGACTTAGCAGGGGTGCCCGGGTTCATGGGGTAAGGTTTGTCTAGGTCTTAGGCGGATGATCTAGACACACTGAACCCCAGATTCCTACCCAAACCTCATAATATTTTCCTTCGCAGAACTTCCTCTCCTTTCTTTCTTTAAAAATACCCCCCATACAGCATCCCCAAAGACGACATAGGCCATAGGGGGAAATTATTTTTCTCAGGGCCTCCTGTAAGGACCTAATGTAATATATATACAGGATTTATAAAATCGTTAACTTTAAAACGTTTTAAAGAATCCAGGGAATATTTTCCACTAGCTTCTGCCCGCGACTTCGTCTGCGTAGAATTAGTACTTCGATTTTCTTTTCGTAGGTCCCCTCTATGTTTATACCAAAATTCTTAACCTATTTATTTATAATATCTATAATCCTGATTCGATTCAAGGGTGAGTACTTTAAATAAATTCACTAATTTAAATATTTTCTAAAATAGAATTTTGGTTTTACAATCATTGTTTTTCAAAACCTCATTCTCAAATTCTGACTTTTTCTTTTAAACAATGTAATACATGAAATTTTTTTATTTGTAATAAATGGAAAATAGCAAGTTTGGGTATAAATTATTGCCTATATGTTATTCCGATGTACGAGCTATATTATTGTAAAGTTTCATTAAAGTCCATTCAGTGGTTTTTGTGTGAAAGAGTAACAAACATACATACATCCATACAAACTTTCACGTTTTTAATATTAGGCAGCAAAAAATTCCGTGGTTTTGGAAAATGAAAGTTTTGATTGAAAAGTGATGCCTAGGTCCTTAATTTGTACGATTTTTTACCAATTCTCAATACCAGGGTAACATAATGTCGCTCGAGTAACAGGAAAAATGACTCTTATAGAAAACGGGTTGTTTTCCAACAACCCCCACGACTTCTGCTCGTTAAGTTATTACATTATTAGTCTTCATTACGTATGGCAATCTTTTAACTCCCGCTGTGTTTCTGATAGATCTGTGGTTCCTTCTCCCTGAACATATTTTCAAACACGTGTTTCTAATACCTTTGACGTTTATATGGCATAATTTGCTGTTCGTTACACGAGGCAAGATTTTCAAAACAATAATAAATAAAATCGGCCATGAAAGGGCCAAAGCCAACCACTGTTAAATAATAATTTTACGGAGGGATAACAAATTGAAATAACAACTTTAATTTCATATGGCGCATGTTGGTTTTATCACACTTTGATTGCCTAACCTAAAATAACAACTTTAGAAATTTTCTTAGTGAATATCTACTTAAGGGTATTTTTGTTGCTTAAATCATTTTGGTTTATACGTGATGTAAGCGACTCAACCAACAGATGTGTAACTAACAATTTAAATCAAACCATTTCAAGGCATTTATTAAAGATTCTAGATGGATTTTGTAAACATTTTAAAGGTCAGAAAACATTATAATACTATGTTTGATCGAAAGATAAGAAAATATGATTTGCGACATTATTAAAAATGGTTCTGCTCAAACTGTTGCACCTGAAACTGCTTAAATGGACTCTAAATACTAAAGAACGAAAATTGTGATTGCTGGCTTTGGGTGATATGTAGGAAAAACAAGGTATGCAAGGAAAAGGGATAACCAATCACTTACCACTGTACTTCTACGCAGGGGCACTCATTCACAATATAGTTATACAGTGGACCGCGATATCTCGTGGTAATTATCGCCACAATAAAACGAATAAGTGTTATTTTACTACGGAGATGGTCAAATACCTTATTTTTAGTTTAAAGAAATCGATATTATGTACACGAAAAACACCAACAACTTGTTTTCAAGGTAGTTCCAAAATTAAATATTTTTTTAAAACCCAATTTACTCGTATTTGTTATTTTTCTTGTCCTTGTTCCAAATTTTCAAAACAATTTTCCAGCAAGATGGTTAGGGAGAGGTAGGATTTGAATAAATGACCCCCTGGTAGGAACAATGAATATTCTCATTTCAAAACCTTATAGTTTTCAGTTTTCTCGTATGCTGCGTTTATTTTTCTTTCCATATCCGTCATCAGGGCAGATAATCTAAACAGTACCTAAATAATCAAATAAATCATAAATACCAGCCACATTTTGCCATTAGCCGTTAAAATCAAGTTTGTCTGAAATAATTTTTTACCTTACTTTACATGTTTAGGCAAATCCTGGGAAATTCGTTCCAAATATTATTTAAATACCGAGAAAGCTTAGCGGTGTCATTTTAAATATGTGCATACATTAAAGAGTATATACCTATAATCAGTTACTGGTCCAGGGACCAAAGAAAATAAATTGGTATCGCATAATTACTAATTATAAATAGAGTAAAGATATGTGACACAGAGAGAAAAAAAGTGTGACATGGAGTTAACAATAGATAATAATATTTTAATTTTCTATTTGTGAATAAAAATTAATATTTTCTTCTTAAATTTACACACACTTTTTTCGTTTTTAATATAATCTGATAGGCAATTATATAAATTGCCCCCCTCGTAACTAATGGATTGCTTACCTTAGTTCGTATGAATGGTGTTTAAATGTATTTTATCGTGTTGCCTTGTAAAATGTTTGTGTATTTGGGACTTTTTAATGAATTCTGTGTTTGTACGTATGAGTTTATTATTTATTTTGTATGCAAGAAGACATATATTATACACATATATTCTTATTGTATATTGAGGTAGAATCTCCAGACAAGCAGCCATGTGGCAGCTTCTCGGAACTACCTATTTGTTGCAGAGTTTTGATAGAAATAAAAAAATGGCAACACCGAATGAAATAGTTCAAACGAAAAATAGTGCAAAAAGGCCTAATAGAAATTACTGCAATAATATGCATACAATAATACTATTGATTGTACTAAAACTTCTTCTAAAAACCGGTGTTACCATAGTAATGAAAAATGTTACGTGACTGAAAAATTCATAATCTATGCTTCGATGGTAAATTTAAAAAAATATATATATATTTTCTTTTAAATAAGCACCCTCCATGATACAGTCGTGTTTTTGATAAATCATGAATGTCATTAAGGAAATGCTGTGATTCAGTTTACTTATTTTTAATATTCAAGTATTTGAAAATATGAATTTTAAGTTACCGCTATAAAGTTTATCTCGATGTTCTAAAAAATACGTTTAATTTATGGCCTATATAATGAATAAAATTTTATTTTTAATTGCAAATTCAAATGACAGATTTTTTAAACAGGCAACACGTCCATTAAACTTTTCCAGAAAAAATATTCAGAAAAATGTATTCTTTCAGTAAATGAAAAACCATTTAAAAGTTTTATTTACCATTATTGTCAACCTGTTTTGAAGATATAAATTATTTTTTTATTGCTTGAATCTTCATATTAAAAAATTGAAACTTTTTAAAATTAACATTTTACATCCACATAAAAAGTAAATATAAAAAAATGACCTAAATAATTCGAAAGAACAAAAGAAATATTTCAATAAAATGTATTTACTTTGACGTTTTCTTTCCATGGACACGACCCAAAATAATGATTCATTAAAAATTACAATGACTTGTAAATTCTGAAAACTTTTTGTTCTTATAAATATACGTAATTTATTTGGCAATGTTCTCATTTGGTGTCCTTTGTGCGAGCATGCGAGTACTCATAATTAAATTTCCTTAATTTATAAGGCTTTACATGTAATGTTACATATTGTAATGACTTCTTTTATTTTGACAACAATGCTCTCCGAAAGGTGTCGGATATCAGAGCGGAGTTTTAATGTAATCATGGTTCTTTGGAATTGAGTCACAAACATATTTTAAAAATAATTATGTCATTGCGAGTATCCAGCTCAATCAATGTACCATGATTGTATTGGAGTTCTCTGCCAAAGAGAAATGGGGAAGGGGAATAGTCGCAAGATTGAGAAAATTAAGAAATTCAGTATTCAAATCGTGCCACTGAGACCACTTAAAGTTAGAATAAGTTCTGCTGGTTCATTACTGTTTTGTTTGAAGCATGACAGTCGTTATTTTATATTTATAGACAACTAGCTGATACCCGGCATGCGTTGCTATGCCACTTAAATAAAGAAATTGTTTCTCCCTGCGTGTCCTTTCCCATTCGTCCCAGTTTCCCTTCCGCCACCTCTTCCTGTGTTCCTTATTCACATTTTCCGCATTCCCCACCCCTCTCTCCCGCTGTCCCCCTTCTCGCGAACCTCCAACCTTTCGAATTCCCCTTCCACCTTCTCCGCCTTCCCCCTCCCCCGTTATCCCCCCCACGAACCAACCCATCTTCATTCTCACCCACCCCTCACCCCTCCCATAAAATACACTCATTTTTCAAAACAACTCGCGTGTGCCCTATTGCAATTTTTTTTGCAAATTTCATAAATCCAGAACCCACCAATGTAGAAATATTGCTATATAAAAACATTCACGGGCACGTACATAACAACACAACAATTTTTTTATCGCAATTAGATGCATAGTATAGGAAATATCTTTAAATATATCAAACGCGCTAACTGTCAAACGTACGAAGTTAATAGTCGGTAATTTTTCTGAAATTATCCAATTTTCTGGGCATTTTTTAAAATTTTTCCTTCCATAAGAACCTTCTACAAAGTATTAGAAAACTTAAAAAAAAAGATTACTGAATTAGGTAAACGTCGTTCTAAAGTTATGGCGTGACCAAGGGAAATAGGTATTCATTTTTATATATATTGATAAACTCCTGTAATTTTATAGGAGATTATTGTAAAAATGGTTTAAATCTATGATATCAAGATTTGATTACTAATAATGCAGCAAATTATTAATAGATGTCTCTGTAGTTATTTTGATTTATCAATAGAGAATCGGGTAGTAAGTACCTCTTATACCAATTGCAATCAATTTCTTTCGTTTATGATAAAGGATCAAATTTAATTTCTTACCCGACCGAGGCGTACTAATCTTATATTATTACAAAAGTAATTAATTAGATCATAAATTTGTTTGTCATGTTGAATCAGTGCAGTTATTTAACAATACTGTCAATGTATTGACATGAGAATGGCAGATCGAACGTCAGTTTGATGGCTTCCACGGCAATTTAACAAAGGCTGACGTAAACGATCATACAAAAGGTATTAAAAAAATATGTATATATTACTGAAGGCTTTATTTTTTATTCCAGTATGCCGAAGCAGGAAAACACTCCAAGGGCCACAGCACCAAGGGATCCCACGACATCCACAAGAAGGACGAGTATGAAAAGAACATAGAGTTCTTCGAGGAGGACCACGCAGGAGGGGAGGAGGAGAAACACGGAGGTTTCCATCACGAACACGATGGCAGCAAGGTAACGTCAAAGAGTTCCATGATTTTTATAAGCCAAAACAGGATTAGATATGAAATTCAGGCCCAGTATCAAAACAGCGAAAGCAACGGAACACGGAAACTGAAGAATCAAAATTGTCATTTAAGGATCGGGAATTCTTGAATCCATGTTCTAAATCATATCCGTTTATACCATTGTAAATCTTCGGTTATTTATATCATCTTTGTAAATACTTAATTCAGAACACAATATTTGGATCGTGCCGGAGAGCTTTATCTTAAAGCTAATAAAGGAAATAAAATTGTTTCCACTGAATTACTTTCGTTTGGGCAAAACGGAATTTTGGTATGTCTTTTCATAAATTGCTACTGGAGCTTTGTAAATATTTTCTAAACATTCTGAATATTACCATTTCTATGGTTGTTTGAACGATGCGAGCAGCTTAATCAATGTATTTATTTTCTTTTTCAAAGATGACATTTTTCATATTTGTTACATCACGTCATTATGCGAACTGCAATATTTTATTATTTTATTGTTGTCTCTAAATTTTTTTGAATGCTTTTAGGGTGGCAAACACAGTAGCGGTCATCATCATTCTGGTTCTTCAGGAGCCTCCAAGGGCAGCAAGGGGCAATACGAGAAGGGGAGCCATCACGATGACCACAAGGTATGTACCACCTTACTAAATACTTAATAGAAAACCACAGATGATTCTTAGCACACTCAAAACAAAACACAAGCAGTAATGACGGGTACAAATAGACTCACCTAAAATATATAATTTAAAGTATTTTTTAAAGCAATTTTTCGTAAAATCTTTAATATTTAATATGTTATTTTGTGCATTTCCTTCTATTACACATATAATATTATGTTTATTATTTTTAATATAGAAATATTCCAATTGTGTTAGAGCGAGCTAGGCACTATTTTGACAGCTGTCAATCGTATCCAAATTCAAATGACAAAGGTGGGCGTTTTTATAAACCTGAGATTTTTTATAATACTGAGTAAGTACTCACTTGAACCTTGTCCGATTTTATTCGTTTTTACTTCAAATTTACGGTAAATATTCGATTAATGATTACACTAAATAGATCAGACTCGACGACTTTTCTATAGCGTAAAAAATATTTATGCAAACGCTGTCTTTCCTGAATCATCCCCGGAGTTGTTAACCATGTTGGAAACCATGCTGTACTTCCATTAAAAAAAAACAAAAATTGGAAACTTTGAATCTAAGAATCCACGAGTTTCATATATGAATCTTTGAGTTCCAAAACCCTCCCTAATGGATTTTAATACTTTCTAGTAAATCAAAAAAAAAGTACGGGCTGAGTTTTCAAGATTGCAGTTTAATTATGGAGTATTTTGGAACTCAAAATTTTAGAAGGTCGATATTTAAACCGGATTTATAAAGAAACTAGGAGGAATTTGAAAATAATAACAACAGCATTACATTCCTGGTTAGAAAACACAAAATATGGCATTCACAACTTATTTTCAAGAGAAAAATTATTAGGGAGAATATTGGAACTCAACGATTCATATTAACTCTATACAGGAGGCGTGTGCAATCTTTAGGTATAATGTGAGTAAGCTATCGATGATATTGCTATTTCATGAGTCTCTTGATCGTGAATTTTCAAATCTTGTGCAGTCATTTCCTGTGTAGTAGATTTACGAGAAAGTTAGTAAGTGGTCAAATTCGAAGTTTTGTGGTAATTTTCTGTGGAGTAGAGGCCAATCTACCGCCACCGCAAAGGTTAATTTAAAAAACTTCAAACCTATTCAACAAGTTTACCAAAGTATTTCCATATTGATTGGAAAAGATATTTTAGTTCCTTCACCTCGCTTGTAATTAATAAAAATTATAAGTTCTCATCGAAAACTCATTTGCGAGCAAAATGTATAGCAGCGCTTGGAACATTTAACTAGAAAACTAAAGAATGCCAACAATCTAATATTTTCCTAGCACCTTCTCGCTGTAGTTAGCAAAGGCAAAGTACAAAAAGGCGAACAAACTTCGTTTAGGGGAACACGATAGCTGGGTAATGGCGGATGTCTTTCAGGATATGAAATGCTAATTGCGTTTTAGTTTTTACAAGAGATGCGGTGAACACATACAATTTTCTTTCAAGATGAATTTATAAAATGGGGATTTAAGAGGTTTCGTTTTAACCAACGAGTTCCAAATTCAGGTACCCAAATGGGTTAAATATATACTAAAATTAGATTTTCTCGAAATGTATCTTCGATCAGTAAACATTTGACGAAGGTGTTAACATGAAAATATACACGCTTTTTATTATCTGTTCGGTAATTAGATTGTAGACGTATTATTATTCACCTGAGAAAAACTGAGAACTGAACAAACAAGTAAAATTAATAATGTTTTTCTTTTCACAGGGCCATAAAGTCGCCGGAGGAAGTGACAAACACCATTCTCACAAAACACAATACGGGAAAAAGGGAACCAAGGATGGAGGAGAGAAATGGGGTTACAAGAAGGGATCTGGCGGAGGGGGTAGTAGCGGGGGCGGCGGAAAAGGAGGCGGCGGCGGTGGTGGCGGTCATGGAGGAGGTGGTGGAGGTCACGGAGGCGGTGGACATGGAGGAGGCGGTGGAGGTCACGGAGGTGGTGGACATGGAGGCGGCGGTGGCGGCGGTGGAAAAGGAGGTGGAGGCGGCGGTCACGGAGGTGGTGGACATGGAGGCGGCGGCGGCGGTGGTGGAAAAGGAGGCGGAGGCGGCGGTCACGGAGGCGGTGGACACGGAGGAGGCGGTGGAGGTCACGGAGGTGGCGGACACGGAGGAGGCGGTGGAGGTCACGGAGGTGGAGGACATGGAGGCGGTGGCGGCGGTGGAAAAGGAGGTGGAGGCGGAGGACATGGAGGCGGTGGTCATGGAGGCGGTGGACACGGAGGTGGCGGACATGGAGGCGGTGGCGGCGGTGGAAAAGGAGGTGGAGGCGGAGGACATGGAGGCGGTGGTCATGGAGGCGGTGGACACGGAGGTGGCGGTGGAGGTCATGGAGGTGGCGGACACGGAGGCGGTGGCGGCGGTGGTGGAAAAGGAGGTGGAGGCGGAGGACACGGTGGCGGCGGCCACGGAGGCGGTGGATATGGAGGTGGTGGACATGGAGGCGGCGGCGGCGGTGGTGGAAAAGGAGGAGGAGGCGGCGGACATGGAGGCGGTGGACATGGAGGCGGTGGTGGAGGACACGGAGGGGGTGGACACGGAGGCGGTGGCCATGGAGGCGGTGGTGGAGGACACGGAGGTGGCGGACATGGAGGCGGTGGTGGCGGTCATGGTGGAGGCGGTCATGGCGGCGGTGGTCATGGCGGCGGTGGTCACGGAGGTGGTGGCCATGGCGGCGGCGGTCATGGCGGCGGTGGTCACGGAGGTGGCGGTCATGGCGGCGGCGGTCATGGAGGCGGAGGTCATGGCGGCGGTGGTCACGGGGGTGGCGGCGGAGGAGGCCACGGTGGAGGCCATGGAGGAGGTGGTGGAGGTCATGGGGGCGGAGGTCACGGAGGAAAGGACCATTACGATTTCTACCCTGATGCGTCCATCATCAATGAAGATATTGCAGTGCAGAAGGCTGTGGTCTTAAAGGAA
Organism: Limnephilus auricula; assembly: GCA_951813805.1. Classification (NCBI taxonomy): domain Eukaryota; kingdom Metazoa; phylum Arthropoda; class Insecta; order Trichoptera; family Limnephilidae; genus Limnephilus; species Limnephilus auricula. The sequence continues at coordinate 26,772,290 of OX638408.1, forward strand.
GCAGCTGCTATTGAACTAGAATCGGATCCTCCTCAGCTTGAATCAAAGGCATAAACAACAATTAGCAGAGAACTTAAAGAAAAAGGTGTCACAGCTCGAAAAATGGTGTGCTGTTTTTTAGGCCCAATAGCGGTTTTGTGAAATGAAAGACAATCGTTTATTTAAAATCCCAGTCCTTCACACTTTGGAGGAATATTTGTAAATACTGATCAAAACTAATTTATTTATTGCAAAACTACACTATTAAATAATTTATTGTTTAATCACGCATCTCTTCGTTTCGCATATAATTTATTTAAGCAAATGAATAATTTATGATACAATATTATTTCCATACCCAAAATTTCTATGAAAGTAAGAAAAATGGGAATTAGGGTGAATTACGAAAGAGAACAATAAAACTGTATACGGTTGACTGTTTCACCAAGAATACATTTTGTAGTAAACAATCGTCTGTTGTAATAATGTTATTGCTGTTTTGTTGATTATATGATTTATTTCTGTTGAATTTTTGTTAATAGGTTTTAATAATATCTTAAGTATATTGAATTGGAAAATAAATACATAATGTATTAAAATATGTTTTTAATATATCATCCAAAATGAAAAACTTCCCTGTTCCAATCCCCCGTGGTCCACTCGAATCTAATGTGAACAGTGGGGTTTGAATCAATCGTTTCAAAAAATGTTGGCGGTCTAAATCTACCGTTTTAAAAAATGTTGGTGGTCTAAATCAACCGTTTCAAAAATTGTTGACGGTCTAAATCAACCGTTTCAAAAAATGCTGACGGTCTAAATCAACCGGTTCAAAAGTTGTTGGCGGTCTAAATCAACCGTTTCAAAAATCGTTGGCGGTCTAAATCAACCGTTTCAAAAATTGGTGGTGGTCTAAACAACCGTTTCAAAAATTGTTGGCGATCTAAATCAACCGTTTCAAAACTTAAAACACATTTTGTTTTAAATCACCTCCTTTGGGAATTGGATGAAATACCGTTCAATCAAGAGTCAAATCTTGGTACAGCCAACATTTCAAAACAGTCAGTTACAACACATTTTATGAAATTGATTTAGGTTTAGGAAATTGAAAATCTCTGAGATACCATCAAAAAATTAGATCAATAAACAAAAACTTTGACCAATTTCTCCACCAACTCGAAATTACTAAATCAACGATTTATTCATTACTAAATTACTAAATCAACGATTTATTCATTACTAAATTACGAAATTACTAAATCAAATATGACATAATTATCCTGACAGAATGTTGGCTAACACCTTCTTATACCCCAAAAAACGTCCTCAATTACACCCACCACCAAACCACAAATAACTACAGACAAAACGACGGCATTGTGGTATACATATTAAACAACACTTATAACTCTTATAACTCTTATAACGTCAAAGAAATTACCGTTACTGATTCAAACTGTCTTCAAATAACATCCAACGTCAACATCAACACAATGTATCATTCACTTGTTATTACTCTGTAAATGTTTCAAACAATAAATAAAAAAACACAGAACCGCAAGGAGTGGAGGAGCCTTGAATTTGGAGTACACACCTGTTGACCTTTTTGTAAAAGTCTAAATGAATATTTCATTATTATAAGAACACTCTTTTTACAACTGTACAGGGTGTTAAGGATCTTACTTGACTTACTTTTATCATTGATTCCTGACATATAAAGTTAATCAAATGTTAATCAAATTTTGTTCTCCGGTGACTTTTTTACTGACTAGGTGACTGGGCTTGGTTTGTTACATGGCTTAGTGACCAGTGACGACATGTGGAATTTTTTTTTTTTAGTTCTGAAAAAAAATGTTACTGAAAAGAAAGACATCTAAAAACGCCGGAGACCAAAATGTCATTTACATTTTTTACTCCAAATATTGTCAGGAATCACTGGTTAAAGTAAGTCAAGTACGATCCTTAACACCCTGTAGAAAATAATATTAATTTAGACATTTACACGAAGGTCAATAAATGTTCCATATATCGGAAATATTTATCCAAGACACTATCTAAGTAACAAACACGTTCAAATAGTATTTGTTTCCAATGAAAAAGGTAGCTGCCGATAATATGGAAAAAAAATAGTCAATGATAATATTGTTAATTCTGAAATTTGGAATATGAGTTTGACAAATATGACGTTTAAATAAATGGTGGGAGTAGCCAAATTGATAGAGGCGTTCGTCCCGGTAAGACGGGAGGTTCTGGGTTCGAGTCCCAGTTGCGACCGTTATCTTTTATTTTCGTGTATCTTATTCATTTTCATATTTTAAATTTAGATTTTTAGTGTCTTCTTTTTCAATGATATATTACATTGACGGGAATAACCTTCAAATATCAATAAAAGAGAGTTTTTCCCATCCATATCCATTTTTATTTTCAATGTAAGGCGCTCCGCCCACTCAGGCAACTGAAAACTCTCAACTGCCAACTGTCTTTGTATGACAATGTGATGGTCCGCACACTTCACAATCACACAAAACCCCGTTGTCAATGGTAACGCAAGCTGTGACTTGCGACCATATTGCGACTGTCACGGCCGATTGCTCTGGGCAGCCGTTTTTAGTTGCGATCTGTCAGCTGATTGTTCTTCATCTATGGTTAAACAAGCTTTTTGACCAATCAAGACAGAGAAAACAGCCGGTTTTAGTTGGTTTTCAGTTGCCTCAGTGGGCGGAGCGCCTAAGACATCTATTGTTTTATATAATTTTTCCATTTATCTACACTTTTCTGTACCGATCCAAGTACTTCTCATCCCCATTTTCACTTTGTAATGTAGACCAAGGGGTTTTGCAATTGTACCTACTTCCATAACGGAACAAATAACGTAAAATTTGATGATCATGTCAACTGTCTCAATAACAATGATGTGATGATATTTCCTATAATGTGGTAGGAAGGCAGGACGATACGGTTTTATGGTCGGTTTATGATAATCGATGACAACGCCGTAACAGGAGAGAACTGGAAATAAAAGTGATAATTTTAACACCTTTAGGTGTTTTAAAACGTGTTTTTTACGCCTTCATAAATTTTGAAAGTTCTGCCAAAAACATGAGTCTCGTAGTAAACCAGCAGAAGACCAAATTCATGGCTGTAGGATGCACCCAACAAACCCCAACCCTCTCATGTGGAAGTCAAAATTTTGAAACGGTACCAAGATTTACATACCTAGGCTCCCTGATAACACACAACAATAATAATACAGAAGAGATCCAGAAGCGAATAATGAGCACAAATCGCTGTTTTTCCGCCAAAAAAGCAGATAACATCCAGCCTGCTGTCCAGAAACACCAAGATATTAGTGTATAAAACACTTATTAGACCAGTGCCCACGAACGCAGCTGACACTTGGGTACTAAGAGGAATGAGCGAGCACTGGTCATTTTTTAAAGGAAAATTTTGAGGCGTATCTTCGTACATATAATAGGTTATACAGTACACAAAGTATAACATTAATTAAGTATAAGTAGTCATTACTTACTTTACTCGTTAGGTAAGAAACATTATAACAGAGAATTAAAAAAAAATTAATAAGAGTTGTAGTTGTAATGATTTGTCACGATGATTGGTAACAACCCAAACAAATCTTCAATATAGATTCTTATACACATGATTGGAATGGTTTTATTCGATGCCAGGAAGAAAATTAGATTAGATTACTAAATAAGTATTCACTTCAGTCGTTTGGTCTAAAGCACACTCCTATTTTTTTTTTATTTATGATTTTGTGTGATTGTGTGTTCTATGCATTTTTGTGATCTATACTTTACGATTCAGCCATTGCGATCTATTATCAGACTGTCGTATTTGTCAACTTCATATTTCAAATTTCAGAATTAACAATATTATCTTTGACTAATGTTTTTTTTTTCATATTATTGGAAGCTACCTTTTTTTTCATTGAATGGCTGAATTGGTAGAGCGCCGTCCCTTTGCGACCATTATGTTTTATTATTTTTCTGTATCTCGTTCATTTTCATATTTTAATTTAGATTATTATCTTCAGTGATATATTACATAAATGGAAAATAACCTTCAATAGTTAAAAAGAGAGTTTTTCTTATAAAAAAATGAGTATGAATTGTGTTAAAATGTATGTTATCGTGTGAAATGTTTGCGAACTTGGGACGTTTTAATGAATTCTGTGTTTTTATGTAAGAGTTTTTTTAATTTATTTTGTAAATAAGGAGACACATAATAGTTTTGTTTCCGAATATAATTTTTTTTATTGATTTATTGGATCCGTAGTAAAATAGCTTTTCGATTAGGTACCTTATTTTGAATTACCTGTAATTCATTAATGTAATGGACTATAATATAAAATTAAAACAAATAACTTTGTTTAAACCACTAATATAATCACAATCACCTACATGTTTCAAAACCGATGGTTTCTTCGTCAGGGTAGTAATGACATTAATAACAAAATAAACAAACAAGTATAGACTAAAAAGAACAGATTAAAAAGAACTATGGACAAAAATATTATAGAGAGAGGTGATTAATTAATTAAAAAATATCGTAAAAAACAATTATTTAAAATTAAATATAAAAATTATTTTAAAATATGAAAAATTACATTATTATTTTTTTTTATATTGGAAAGACTTCTAGAAATTTTAATATTAGAGTTAAGGAACATCTAAGGTGTTTGAATAATAATAATTATTCTGAATTTGCCAACCACATTTTAGAAACAAATCATTCTTTTGATATAAATAAAGGGTTAAAAATTTTACACACAAACTCAACAGATTTACAATTAGCAAACTTAGAAATTTCAGAAATTAGAAAAAGTGTTAATAGTAAATTAAATATTATTAATAACCAAATATTTTTTTAAAATAGCCATCTCTTAAATTTATTTTCTTATTAATAATTATATTTAAAATAATTTATTTTTGTGGTTTAAACATCTTTATTATGTTTTGATAATTTATATAATGTAATTTTTCATATTTTAAAATATTTTTTATATTTAATCTTAAATAATTGTTTTTTACGATATTTTTTAATTAATTAATCACCTCTCTCTATAATATTTTTGTCCATAGTTCTTTTTAATCTGTTCTTTTTAGTCTATACTTGTTTGTTTATTTTGTTATTAATGTCATTACTACCCTGACGAAGAAACCATCGGTTTTGAAACATGTAGGTGATTGAGATTATATTAATGGTTTAAACAAAGTTATTTGTTTTAATTTAATTCAAAATGACGCCACAAAGGGATTTTGCGAAGTTTGAAGAAGAAATGACTATAATATAAACTTTTTATATTATAACCGGTTAAATACGCTAATTAAGGGATAATTAATAATTTACTATTTATAGCCTAGAGTGCATAGGTTACCTACTTCTATTTGTAATGGTTTATGCGACGGCTTAGCGGTTGACTCTAGAGTAAAATTTTGAATGATTTATAATGAATTCGAGTTTAAAAAGTTTATTTACTCTAAAATATTTATTTACTCAATTGAAACTGTTCATTCTGGTTCTGGCCTGTTGTGGGAGGCCGTTAATATATTTTACTGTATTTGATATCTTCCGGTCAATAAAACTAATGGACATTTTATTGGTCAAATCGGGGCACTTCGATACAGAAATTCAAATTGTTATATAATATACATTGCGCATTTATATTATAATATAAAATTCAAACACCATACACTGCCATGTAGTACCTCTGACTTGGGGTAGATAGATTCTGGACATTCCATATAGTGGGGGGGTAGTTTTTTGAAAGCTCGTGAAGGGATTATTTTTTAATTGATAAACTAATGTTTAAGACAAGATTTTTTATACATAGCACAAAGGGTAACAAATATTATAAGCAATAGTTCTTAGCCTGAAACACTCATCCACATTGAAAAAATCTCCCGAGAAAAGATACATGTCACCGACGGGACTCGAACCCGCACCCCTCTGATTGCCGGTCAGGAGCTCTACCATTAAGCTACGGCGGGTTACGGCCTACCCACCAAACGATTCAATATATACCTAGTGTTTCATTCTACAATTACCGCTTATTACATTTAAAATGTAGACATAATATGTCTCGATGCCACCTAGTGAGAGAGTTAGCAATTACATGCCTTTCTCATATAAAAATAAAGTTGGTTGTTTGCAGGTGAAAAAATGTAATAAGCAGTAATTGCTGAATAAAACACTAGGTACATATCGAATAATTATTGCTTATAATATCTCGTGAAGGGAATTTGATGGAGACCGGATAACTTAGAGCTTAGAATCATGCAACTTCAGATGTTAAAAATTAAAAGTGATGAAAAAATGCTTAAATAGATTACGTCAGGTTAGAGTATGGGCTATTTTGTTTTATTTTTTCATAACTTGACTTTTCAAAGTGGTGTTGAAGTTGCGTGATTCTGAGTAGTCGTGGAACTGAATGTGACAATACAAGAAGGATTTGAGATTTTAACAGCCAGAATTATTATAGCGATTTATTTTTTGGTTATTATGCCGTTTTGCACTACCTCTTTGTTTAGCCAACCTTTTAGACAGCATTAAAGCATCTATAATCTGAGCATGGAGATGGAGATGGACACTGTATTGCTGTCCGAAACGTTGTGTAAAGAATGATAACCCAAAAATAGATAATGATAATAATTTTGGCTGTGAAAATCTTAAATCACACAGGACTTGGCAAGTTTAATATCAAAATAACAAATATTTATTTTATAATTTTGGTGTAACAGTTTACAATTTTTTCAGGAAATAGGTAATACAAAAATGTATGAAAAAAGGAAAATTTAATTAATTTAATATTCCTACCTACAATTACACCCTATAAAATTCAAGGGAAAGAACCTCTGTTTAGCAAATAAAGAACATAAAATTTTTTTTTGAATGCTACGTCCTTTAAAAAATCAATCTAATGTTGACGAGGAATCTGTACTTTAAAGGTAAAACCACAGAAGTCCACTTTTTGGCAGCTTTGAGTTGAATATGCAGAAACATTGTCTGTATTTCATTACATTTTTGAATGAAACAATGAAATCCATAAACAGTATATTAATTTGCTGTCAAATTTACTATCGAGGATAAATCAAAATATATTCATATATTAATATATTTGTCTTAACTATGGCCAAAAACTAATGAAATTATCTTCAAACATTTTTTTTTAAAACATAAAAATCGCTTTCTTGAACCAAAGTGCATAGTCGACTCCCGTGTTTTATCCTTTAAGGTACAGAACACTTTCTGCTAAGTAAATATCAACCAAAGGGATAAAAAATTATCATCGCAAGGAGAAAAATATAAAGGTGCATTAGATAATAAGAATATTCTAGCAAGGGTATCTCACCTCCCCCTTCTAACTCCCACATCCCCACCCCCTCACCCTTGCAGCTAGTCTGACAGTCGGGATAGTACCCCACTGGACAAATATACGTCATTATCATAATAACAAGGCATTCCCATCGATATTATTAGTAAAAATAAACTCCAGAGATCCCTTTGTGTTTTAGCGCTCGCTCTTCCGTGATCTTATTACTAAGAGTATTGAAAATTCTGATGCAAATTACTAAAAAATAAATAGAGATAAGAAAATTGCTCGTAGACTTAAGAGACGGTAGTACTTGCGCAAAAATAAGAAGATGGAGAGATACGACAATACGAATGTTGAAGGGAGCGCGCTAATATTAAAAACGATAAAATTCAAGCGAAAATGTTTAATAAAACACGACTCGTTTACAATAAAGCAAAAATCTCTCTTCAACACCTTATGTAGTTTTTACACTGTGAGTTTTTTCAAACCTATGATGTGTAAAATAACAGAACCGTATGTGTTTTTTTTTTAATTTTCGGAGCATACTTATCGATTTTTTTCTATCGAAGGAATTTTATGTAATTAATGTTTCGGCTCTACAGATCTTCAGATATTATCTTAAAAAATAACAGACAGAACAATTAGTCACAATAGACCCGATATAGTTTTACATGACAAAATTTAAAAAAAAAACTTATATCATTGATGTAGCTATTCCAAATTCCTGTAATATTGAAAAATCTGTTTCTGAAAAAATAAGAAAGTATACAGATTTAGGGAATGAAATTAAAAGAATTTGGCATTCTCAGACTATAGAAATATTACCATTTGTTATTTCGGCTACTGGCATTATTCCTAGCTCGCTCATTAAAAATTTAGGCATATTACATTTGTCAAAGAATTTGTATATAAAAATGCAAAAAATCAGTCATTTTAAATACATGTAGGATTACGAAAGATTTAAAAAATATTTATATTGAGGGATCTGTAGGATTTATCGGTCAAATTAGGAATTCCACCGAGCCGAATCCTCTGATATGAAAATATCTGGAGTCGGTGAATTATTTTCCCATTTAATAGTTTGGTAGATTAACATGTTGTTCTTGTATTTTTTTGTATTAATTATACTTATATAGTACACTTGCATAACGTGGATTTACTAGATGATCATTTATATGGAAAAGTGTATGAAAGGGTTTAGTTTTTCGGTTTTGGGAAAAACTAAACCCGGACCTGAAAAAATAAATAATTATAGGCAGTATAAGAATGATTCTCTCAGGTAGGTATATTTAAATTAAGGGTAAGAGAGCCCAAAAAGGTAAGTTTTTATTATTTTTTAATTGATAAACTAATGATTAAGACAAGATTTTTTATGCATAGCACAAAGGATAAAAATTATTACGAGCAATATTTATTAGCCTGAAACACTCATCCATATTGAAAAAATCTCCCGAGAAAAGATACATGTCACCGACTCGAACCAGCACCCCTCTGATTGCCGGTCAGGTGCTCTACCATCAATCTCCGGCGGGTTATCTCCTACCCGCCAAATGATGCAATATATACCTAGTGTTTCATTCAAGAATTACCGCTGATTACATTTTTTTTATTTCGGACGTAAATTTCCACATGGAGACTCCCTCTGGAAATTGGGTGCTCGAAAAGCGCGATCTTCAACTTAGTATTTGGTTTGCGTTAAGGTTCTATCAGTCTGCCTATAGCTGATGATGTTGTTGATCTAAGGATTGACTGCCTTGGACCAGTGTTTTCCGGGACGCAAAGTAAGAGATGTAAAGGTGGGGCCATTTCATTGATGGATTTAAACACCATCCAGCACATTTTGTACTGGTTTCTTTCAGGGCACTTGAGCCAGTGAAGGTTACACATGTGTTCTGAAATGTCCATATATTTAGAGACCCCTGTTATGAGCCGTGCCGCTGCATTAAAACACGAATTGAGGTTTGTCTGATATTTTGGAAGTTTCATTGCAACATATTTTTTCTGTAACGTGCGTCGTAATGATAAAAAGGAAAAGTTCGCAACGGAGCTATCAGCGGCATTATGTGACCTTCCACCATCTATTAATGAGTGCAACTTTTTAATAAGAAACTCACGTCGATTCTCGTAAAAGCAACAATAAACTTCATTAAAAGTGTAGCAACTTAGCAAAGTGTCTATTTTATTATCGACCATAAAGAAAGGTAACGTTATTAGCTTTTATTTTCCGAGGAAAAGGCGAAGGACAAGCTTATCAGGCTATAAGGATGATGACAGAGGTGGCCATGGCCACGTTTCCACCATCTTAGAACTTTACTGCAATAAAGTCTCGTTATACCCCGTTTCCGTAAGACTTTTTACTTCTAGAGCTAATAATTTTTTTTTTATTAATGAAGACAATACTAGCGAAACTCAATCGAATATCTGAAACAGAAAAATATACAATAAAATATATAAATTTGTTTTAGACCACTTGAATTTTAATTACACTCTACCGGTTTCGGAAGAACCCTTCCTTCTTCAGGAAAATATTAAAACTAACCTATGATACAAAATATTGATAGATATAACTTAAAAACTTAAATTAAAATTCTTCACCGTAATAATAAAAGCAAAAAATTAGATAACCCGAAAGCACTTGAAATTAAAAAATCCCTAAATGATAACGCTAATATATTGAATAACCAAATTAATTTATCGTTTAGTCCCATTCTAGATATGTTTCCAATAAACCGCTCTGTTATTGCTGGATTTCCCGAAACTACCCCCCTCCCCCTTTGACCTCCCACTCCAGCACCTAAATGTTTGGTATATATATTTTTTATTTTTTTTATTAATAATTCAAAAAAGATACATAAATTACAAATACATTTTATACACTAATTAATTATATAATATATATGTTTGATGTACCCCCATAAAAAAGCAGGGCTTGTGTGTATGGGGGGGATATATCTAGCAATATTTTGTATCATAGATTAGTTTTAATATTCTCCTGAAGAAGGAAGGGTTCTTCCGAAACCGGTAGAGTGTAATTAAAATTAAAGTGGTCTAAAACAAATTTATATATTTTATTGTAAATTATGGCGAGCCACAAAGTTAATGCTTATTACGAACATAGAAAAATATACGGTCACATTTGCAGCTCTACCGATTACGCTAATGTGTCCCAATCCGAATCCGTCATATTTAACTGATGCTTCGACTGAGAACTACCAACATTATCTTCATTTTCTTAACGCAAATTTAATGGCAGCTATCTTGTATGATTGCAAGATCCAAACCTGAAGTAAATGCTATCTATTCTCAATCCACGATAAGATCAACCCGTGGACGCGCATGTCTCCGCCCCTTTTCCCCACCGCTACTAGGACGAACGCCAACACATTCAATCCCACAATTTAAATAAATTTAATTATTTTATAAAAGTTTATTTATTTGTCTACCGACAAACAAAAAATGGAATTTCTTTATACACTTAAATAATGGTAGTGACAGTATTACAAAATACAATACTGTATTTTATGTGGCATGAAATTTATTAAATTGGCTGAGGAATTAATCCGAAGTTATAAACATCATAATTCCCATTAATAAAAAATCTCAGATCATTCACTTGAAACAAATGAATAATCATTGTTATCCTCGAGCTCATCAACAATATGATGGACATTACAAATTTTTTGCCCAATACCAATAATATGTCGAATTAAATTACTCCAATACCTTCGCCAGCAGTGACACCTACCATAAACTTATCATATAACCCCCTGTAAGAGTTGTCCTCTTTAGTTCTTTGTAATTAGTGATAATATATTTGGACATATCGGCTTAATATCCGTTTTATCACTGGGTCTGAATGGGTTAATTTCTCGCAGCGCAGGTCACAGGACAAGGGTCAGTGACATACTGAATTTTGGGCGTAACGATTTGCAGTAGCCATGCGGCGGTGAAGGGACCGTAGTGGAGGGGCTGGTATGCGCGGTAAAAACCAAATTTCGTACTATCGCAGGTTGATCTAATCCTGGATACAGAATAGATAGTGTCTTGATTAAATTTTATCCAATTTCATTTAATATGCGACACCTATTGACTTTTCTGCAAGTCTAGGATGAATGTTTATTTTTAACTTAATAGGTAAAACCTTACATCGTAATATTTTAATTAATGAAGACAATATTAGCGAATCGGATAGGGCCACATTAGCTTAATCAGTAGGCCCGGAAAGCTGAAGGTCCTTGGTTGGAGTCCCAGATGTGACCCGATCATTTTTCTGTTTCAGATTTTCGATTGAGTTTCGCTAAAATTGTCTTAATTATTTAAAATAAAATGAACTGCTTACTGCGGCTTAAAGCCAATGAATCCACCTATATTTCACCATTTATCCCGTATTTTACCATTTTATTAAAAATGGTTAAATTCATAATTAACTTTAATTCATAAAAATTACCCAGCGAAAATTGGGTAGCTGTCGCTTGAGTGGCCAAACATAAGCATTTTATCTAACATGTATTATTATCGTCAGAGATGTACTTTATTTCAAATAAGTCCATTTCAAAAGGAAATGCAAAATACGAAATGGTTATTTTTCATTTTAAATGGTTTTTTTCACCATTTCGAATTCCATTTTAGATACTTTTCCAAATGCATTATTGCAACATTCTTCCTTTTATCTCAATACATTTTTTTCGTATTTACGTCTGTCAAGTTGCTCCCTGGTAGATGCTCTGGCAAAATATAAGATGCTCTAACATAAAATTTTCGATAGTAGTTTTTATTTCTGCTGTCATTAAAATGCACAAACTGCAGCAGTTATAAAATGTACAAACGCAAAAACAAATATTATATTAAAAAATTCGCTCGCTGAAAGAAATAGTTTGTATTCGATTCTAAGACACACAATTTCTAACTTCATACACTTTTTATATATATATTTTTTTTTATGTCATGTTACACCTCTTTCATTTCATACTCCTCTCACTCCTGGTTACACTAACCCCCAGATTCCTACCCGCTCCTCATACCCTTTTCCTTCTCATTCCTTTCCTAAAAATGCTCTTTACACCCTAAGATGACATAGGCCCCCAGGGAAATTATTTTCCTCAGGTCCTCCTATGTGGAGCTAATGCAAAAAAATACGAAACTAAGCAGTTAGTAACTCGCTTCACCCCGCCTTAATTTCCACCTACACACCAAACACTTTCATTATTTGCTCCTGTAGGCTATTTTAATTTGATCAGCTTGATCGTAGCTCGGCGACGGTTCACAACACCATCCATTTGTTTCTATTATTTGCGTTTAGAGAACTAAAGGAAAATCTTCAAATGCGACCTGCCAATTTATCTAAGAACATTAGTTCCGTCTGAACATTTTTTACACCTTCCGGAGCTTTTACAATGTGAACCAGCATGCAGTAACATTGCAACCTTCCCTACACCGTCATTATTTGGCTGTGAACCTTATTTGAACAGTGTACACTTGACATAAACATTTTACAGTTCCGTTTTGTAACCATTTTCTTCTAGAGCAGAAATAAATGATTCACCTTTCGAATAAAATGAAATTCAGACTCCTCAGCTGGACTCGTAAAAGATTTTACCTTTTTTCTATGACATAATGTGACATATAAAAAGGCTTTCTCACAAATCTTACAATCACAACTTACTGATAACAGAGATAACATTCTTTCCGATTTTTGAAATAAATTCTTCTTTACCCACGCTTGACTTGAGGGGTAAACTGGCAAATGTGTAACGAAAAGTGAAATGCGTTGCGACGCGAACGGGCTCACTGTAGAAGCTAGATAGAGCAGTGCGCGCGCACTTTCTCTCTTCCGCTCATAACCAGTGCATGAAATATTTCAGTCAGTATTTTGAAATACCAGTGACGCGCCAAATGCGGCGGGGAGCGGACATCGATGCGCACGGATTGATCAAGCGAGGCGATGATAATAAAGTTAAATAAGTATTTGTAAGAAATTAATATATGTTTATATATGTATATATTTTATACTAATATATTTTTATACTAATATATTTTATACATATAAACATATATATGGACATACATGTAGATGGAGCTAAAGAAGTATTTACTTCAGTCGTGTGGTCTAAAGCACACTCGTTTTTTTGTTTATCATGTTTACGCATGGCAATAAATATCTTCGGTGTTTATTTTTTAATGTTTTTACTAGAAACCAAATATGTTGTAAAAAACAGGACCCGGCATTTGATCCCAGGACAGTTGGCCTCCCTGAAGAGGAATTTTCCTATTCTTCATTAATTTCCTATTATTAAATCGATTTTTTACATATTTTCCTTAAGGGCCGGAATTGCGATTTTCTACCGATTTATAATATATGTTCCTTGTATACTTTAAATTTCTAAGTTCTTAAAAAAATAAATGATATTTTTTAAGATAATATCTGAAGATTTGTAGAGCCGAAACGTTAATTACATAAATTTCCCTCGATTGAAAAAAATCGCAAAATATGCTCCAAAAATTATTATTTTCACGTTTGTTTCTGTTATTTAACAAGTTATATGTATGAAATAATTCACAGTGTTTCTTTAAATGCTACTTAAAGTATTGAAGAGAGATTTTTGCTCTCGGGTGGTGTTTAATTGAACATTTTCCCGCTTTCGCTCCAACATTTGTATTGTCGTATCTCTCCTTCTTATTTTTTTGCGCGGGTACTACCGGCCCTTAAACGTTTAAAATTTAAAAGCTCTCTAAAAAAATGTTATCTTTACATTCCCCACGCCGAAACGATAATTATTTAGTTATATGTATAAAAAAATCACAATGTTTCTTTAAATGCTGCTTAACACACCCCCCACGAGATTTTTGCTCTATTTCAAACAAGTCGTGTTTTATTAAACATTTTTTATCGTTTTTAATACTAGCGCGCTCCCTCTAACATTCGTTTTGTCGTATCTCTCCATTTTCTTCTTTTTGAGCGGGTTAGCGCGGCCTCAAAGTATAATTGTTATAAATTATAATTTTTTTGTGCATTATTTACCTATTTCAATGATAAAATCGACTTCAAAAATACTTTTAACAATAAGTTGGCATGAATATCACATGAATTTATTTAAGGTGTCAACTTTTTGTACTTATACGCTGGTTTATATAGTATTATCCATGATGAATTTGAATGGAAATATGTTTTATAGTTTTGTTATTTGGCGGTACATCCTTTCTGCACACCTCAAAACATATATTTGTACAAAAACTTAGAGAGCCCTTTCGACGTTATTACGGCTAAACCTCGATATTTGGAGGGGTGAAAGGAATAATTGGGAGTTGAGTGAAATTCCGAATGTGACAGACTTATATGAGAAATGGGAAGCAGGTAGCTAGGAGCACGTGCAAAAGGGAACAAATGCGGAGACAAGCTCCAGTAAATAATATATGAACTACACCTGCTACTATAATCTTTTCATCTAATTCTTCTCCAAAGAAAGAAAATCAGTTATCCTTGTGATATTAACCTTATTTTTGCATTACAGGATTTATGTAGGATTAGATCAAGGCTGCTCAACCCCAGGCCCGGGAACGAATTATAAATGGCCCGCGTGAGCAAGTTTAAAAATTCCCGCCATGTTGCTAATTTAAAAAATTCTAGTACAATAAATGTAATAATCTGTTATGCTGACAATATTTAGTTGAAAGTAAAATCATATTGCACTATAAAACCTTATTCTATAAAATATCTTTTAAGTCTCTAACTTCTTCAGAAGAATTCCTAGATTTCTGGAAATTGGGTTCCAAAATAAAACTTTCCCGCAATAATTGACCTTACCTTTCAATTTTCAAAGTTTCGGATCAACATATCATCGTTGGATATTTAATATGAACTATGTGTCGATTTTGACGAAAATAAGTTTAGTATACAGTTATTTCTCCTTCTTTTCTCCATCTTCTGCATTATGAGCCATGTAATAATATCAAATATTAAGGCGATAGAAAATAAACCATGTGAGGAAAATAAAAACAAAAATTAAAAATGGTCATATCCTCTGCATACCACTACACAATTCAATTAAAATTTTGAAATTTTTGTTTGTTTGTGTCAAGTTAGACAAGTGTTATTAATAGTTTTTTTTAATTAATTGAGTCAGAGTTTGTAGGTAGTCTTTGAATTTCTTAAAGTACGGATCTTTCATTCAAAAGGATCTCAAATGGGATTTCATTAGTTATCGAGGTATCTCAATTCATTTCACAAAGTTCAACATTTTTATTTAACTTTTTTTATGGCAATTTAAGTGTAGCAATTAACTTTGCATTAATTTTTGTGTGTAATATATACTTAAAAAATAATCGTTTTAATACATTTCTTTTTAGTTCACGTATGTATTGTTATTTCCTTTTACTTTGTTTTTGTCAATTGCCTTGGTATGTACGTAATATTAACATCATTTTCTGATGCCTAGCTATCAAATTTGAATAAATTTAAATGAAATATTTTGATATAATATGGTATTTAAAATTATGACGAAAACTGTATATAGAATATGAACCATGTGAGAAAAACAACAAAAAAACTACTACTTAGTAAATATCAATAATGCATACCGTTTGATGTTCGGACTTCCCAGGCACTGCAATGCTTCCTCTTTCTTTACAGAAGGTCGAGTTCCAGGATTTAAAGTTCTACTAAGAACCAGGATTGCAGAAGTGAGGGGAAGGATAAACCATTCCAGAAATACTTTCATCATAAAATCCCGTATGACTTCAGGATCGAGCAAAGAAAACCATTGGAGAAAGACACTTGCTCCCATAATCTAAGATCCGATGGATTCCTGCGTTTCTATGCTTTGATTTTATTTTTATTATTTATTATTCTAGTTTCATATTTATCATTATTTATAAAATACCTATGTTGTCAATATAAGATGTGGGATGCATGGGATTGCACTCACCTTCCCACATCCTGGAATAAAGAACTTTATTTATTTATCATACTAGATAATTGATATACCTTTTGAGTACAAAAATAAATAAAGTAGCACCCTCCATACTAGATATTTGATATACCTTTTGATTACAAAAATAATTTGATCTCAAATCCAAAATCAAGATTTGAATGAATCCGACCGAAACTGGCCGCGTAAACGTTCCTTAATTTGCAGTTTTTCACTAGTGAAAACATTCAGATGTTTTGATTATCCAAATTTTATATAATTTGGCACCAGCATAATAAAGATAGTATATAAAGCCATAATTTTGAAATATCTTTGTTATTTTTTTTTGTTTAATTACGATTTGATCGTTTTAGTAATAAAATTTAAAATATTAGTTCTTAGTCGAAGGAATAAAAGTCGATAAGGTCTAATTAGCTCAGTGGTATAGCAAAACCTTGGCAAGATTCTGAAACCTGAGTTCAATTCCCAGGTACGACCAACAAATATTTTTTTTTTAATTTTCTCTTCTATATTTTTCAATAGAAATTTGTTTATATAAAACTTCAATGTTGTCCTTAATGAGTTATTTTGTTATTTCACTATTCACTTTTCCGATTTATTTATTTTTTATTTATAAATTACATGATAATACACATTAAAAAATGTACATATATGATACATTAAATCACCATACTAGGCGACTGCCTGTTTCATGGTGACCAATGGAATATAGTTGCTTTGTGATGTCTAGTATAAACATAAAATTATATTGGAAATAGAAAACAGTAAAATGGCAATAAGAAAGAATGTCATGCTATTATGCAGGATTAAATCACATACATAACTATTTTTTCTAGTTGTATTTATGTACATGTATGTAGTAACATAACATGTAACATAAACATATTTTTGTCCCTTGAACACTTTAGGTATCTAAGGTCTGAAAAAAATATGGGTTATTTTTTAAGATAATCTCTGGATACTGTAGAGCTGAAACGGTAATCACAAGTATGCTCCGGGAATTAAAAAAACACATATGGTTCTGTTATGTAACACATCATAGGTTTAAAAAAAATTCACAATGTTTCTTTACATGCTTCTTAAGAGGGCATTACCAGAGAATACTGTAAATTAGTCCCTTTAAATTAAATTCCAGACGTATTGACCTTTTTTTTACAAAAAAAAACCTAAATTGATTTTGAAAGATTGTTATTTTATCTGGTAGCAGTTTTAAAATTTTGAAAAACCAAGTGTATTTTTAATATACTAAGGTTATACCGTTGGTCGTTGGCAGATTTGTTCAATTTTCAAACGATAGATTCTATTAAACAACACAAATTTCAAATCATATAATCATACAACAAAATAAAACAATACATAATCTAATCAACACAGTTTAAAAAAAATTAATTTTAGTTAAATTCAAATCATTTATCAAAATAAATCCGAGAAAGTGTTTTTTGACAAAAATACAGCAGTTTTTCTATTTGTTTAAGGTCTTATAAACTAAAATATTTCTAAATTTTTTACACACTTATTTTGGTTAGACATTATTGAAAAATCTAAAATACTTATTATCAAAAAATACTTACAAGAAGTACACTATATTTAATAATTTATCATCGTGCGTTTTGAGCATTTTCATTGCTTACTTGAATGTATTAAATGAATTATATTAAAGCAAGTTTTGAATGAAATAAATCGATATTAAATTTTTAATTTTTAAAATTTGATTCGGAGAATAATCGATCTCATTGGAATCTCCCTGTACAGTAGCAAGCATTTTTAAACTTTTATTCTCAGCTGCTGGTCAATCGCTCTTAAGGTATTGTCGGAAGATTTTTGCTCTATTTAAACGAGGCTTGTTTTATTGAAAATTCTCACAATTTTCGCTTGAATATTATCGTTTTTGAGTAAATTCGTTTAAATACATAAATCTGAAATTACTGAGAATATAAGTATATGTAGGGGCCTTTTATAAACTGCGTAAAAACCTAAAATAGTTGCTCGTTGTAATAAAATAGATTCGAGAAAATCCCCTCTTATCAGAGAAAGGGTTCCGGTCCATTCTTTTATTGGTTATTATTTGCGTCAGTCCGCACCGCCCACTCCTCCCCCAAACCCCAACCACATCACATTACACCCCGTGACGTCACCCGGAGCACAGAATGGCGAGGAGGGACTGTGACGCGTCTGTTTCAGGAATCAAGCGTAAACAAGATAATCATTCGGATTTTGAATGACATTTCAAAATCATAATTGGACGCATTGGGTTATAAATTATTTATCCTTTTTTAAATTGCGATATACGTTTCCCCTCGCTAATTAACTATCATATATAAGTGTTGCCTATATTATAAGCACAATTAATTAAAGTTTAGGGCCTGTAATTTAATGTTTTATATTTGTGTAAATGTTACCGCGTTACCGATGGTATGTATTTGTATCTTAATTTATAAAAATGAATGTTTCTTTATTTGTCCCTTATGCGGTACCTAAAGAATTCATCCGATTGCGATGAACCTTAGGTGATTTTTTTGTTTGTACATGCCCGTGAGGTTCCTACATATAGTGCAAGTGAGCTCTAGCGTTATGAAATTGTTTCCTATACCATTCATCCGATTGTCATGAAACTTTGGTGAGGTGTTATGTGCACACCCGCGATTGTTTTAATATACAATAGTGAGCTCTGAAAAAAATTACAATAAGTGATACGCGAATTGTTTGAAAAATATATGTATTTCATATAATGGAGGAGGGAGGGGGAAAAATTCAAGAGGGGGAATGTGAAGAAAAGAAAAGGGGTTTTGCATGAAAGGGATTATGGAAGTGGGAAGGTGAAAGGAGAGGAGAAAGGGACGCGGGAGGAGAACGGTTGCGCATGGGAAAGGACACGCTGCTGAGGGGTGACGGAGGGTTAAGGAACGAACGAGAAGCAGAGGGAAGGATTGGAAAGGAGACCTAGCGGTAGGGGATAGCAGGGAGTAAATTTAGAAAAAAATGCGTTGATTTCCAATTAAATAAAGAAATTGTTTCTCGCTGCGTGTCCTTTCCCATTTCCCCATTCCCGTTTCCCTGCCACCTCCTCTTCACCTCCCGCGTCCTTCCCTTCTTGTGTTTCCCTTTCACCTTCCCCCGCGTTTCTTCTCCCCTCTCCCGTTGTCCCAATCTCGCATTCCTCTTCAAAAATCTCCGCCTCCCCCCCTCCCTCTTTCCCCTCCCGAGAATCCCTCTTAACTCCCTTTCGCCCATCCCGGATTTACCTCCCCCTCCCGTTTTTTTCCCTGCCGCTAAACTCCATAAAATACAACCATTTTTCAAACAATTAGCGTGTGTTTTATTTTTTAATTTTAATTTTATAAATTTTGTTGCCAGAGCTCGATGAACGGTTTTGCAGCGTAAAAAATATGACCAAACAAACACTAATTATTATATAAAAGAAAACTTTTGCAAAAAAGTAAACAAAAAAAAACATTTGTCTGATAAAATCAGTAATTTTAGTTTGAAAAACGTAAGATGAGCCTTTTTTTAAACTTCTTTATTTTTGCATTCACAAATTTTATATTTCAAAAATTGTATGTTTATTTTGAATTGTAAAACTGAAAGCATACTTCATCGCATTTAAAATACTATTTTTAGTTTTCGGATACATTCCGAAAAAAATCTTTTATTTGGATTTTATTGCAACGCGGAAATATTTTGACATAAAATGCCGAGGCCTGAGTGGTTAATATGTCTGGACCCTTTGGATATGTGACAGAACATTGTATAATATTAAATGTTCCTAAGGGTAGTGGAGACACCCGCGAGATGGTTTCCTCATCATATATGAACTTACTTAATAAATACTACTAGTACGTAAGAGAAGTACGTACGAGTATTGTACAAATAATAGTCTCTTCTGAAGTAATATGCAACAGTGTCCTTGTCGGTAGGATTGTAATACTCCCAGAGTAAATTCTTCTAAAGTGCAAGTCAGAAGTACACAACATGTGATTTGTGGAACATTAAAATTAATCCAAGTATCGACTATCTGTGTATCATCACCTTTTAATAAGTTGAAATCCAATGTTTATGATAAAATGGATGTCCTGGCTCAACGTGAAATTTGTGTTTCAAATTTTTCGATTCACTTTTCCAAGCAGCGACAACGGATTTGCCATACATTTAAATAAATATGTGCAAAAAACCTGGTGACAACTCCGCACGCCATAAGAAAATAAATATCTGATTCAAATTTACTTTATATTCCCTGAATCTCTCTATTTTTTAATCTGATAATTCGTGGTGGAATTCTGTTATAATAATATAATAAAACAAATATTAAACTTATTTCCTCTTTAATGTATTGACCGTAACCGGTTTCAGCTTGTTAAAGCCATCTGAGGCCCTAGCACACTTGATCGATAACGATCGATAGGATAACTATCGGTAACTTCTCATCGTTCCCTACCATGATTACAGATAATTGACTGATCACAATGACTAAAGGTATATTCAGACTGGACGAAGTACGTACGCATCGCTACGCCAAACAATGCTTAGTAACCCATACATTTTCTATGAAAATGGCCACAGATCGCACGTCGCGATGCGTGTGGCCAATGTGATTCTAAAACATAAGTTTTCATTGAAAATCTATGGTTGCTAAGTAGCCCAGATATTGTTAGGCGTAGCGATGCATACGTACGTCGACCCAGTCTGAATCTACCATAAGTGTCTTTAACATATTCAACTGTTGTTTGTTCGTTAGCGATGTGCAGTTGTCCCAGGGAACGATGAGAAGTTACCGATAGTTATCCAATCGATCGTTATCGATCGAGTGTGCTAGGGCATCTGGTACAAATTATTCTTAACCTACGGATTATATACATAACAGGGAGGAGGAAGATGGGTGGTCTACTTGAGATGGTGGTGATTTTATTCAATTATATGGGTTATTTAATATGCGACATTCTTCTGCAAGTCTAGGATGAAGTATGTAGATGGTAGAGCCGCGGCCCGGAAAGCCGAAGGTCCTGGGTTTGAGTCCCAGATGTGATTGTATCGTTTTCTGATTTGTCGGTTTCAGATTTTCGATTGAGTATCTCTAATATTGTCTTCATTAATTCAAATATTATTCGAAATAAAAAAGTCATTAAAAATAAATAAAACAAATTTACTTAATAAACAATTAGACTTATCGAATAGCCCCATTTTTAAAATATTCCCGTTACCCCCGCCCACTTTCACCCCTCCCTCTTAGCTACCTCCCCCATCGTCCCCACCTAAGTTGATGTTCTCTCTCCCTCTTATAATTTTCTTTTAAATGCCATGTATATCTGTATTATTTTTTAGTATATTTTTATTCATCCCTGAGGAAGGTTCAGGTTGAATCGAAACTAGTTGGATTAAAAATTAATAAAGTGGAATTAAAACAAAATATTATTGTGTTTATTATAATTATGTATTCCCACAAAGTGTTTGCTACAAGTGAAAAAAAAAAAAAAAAAAAAAAAAAAAACAACAAATATTATTCTATAATTTTCTAACTGATCTTCGGTAATTGGTAGAAGGACTAAACTTCACCTAAGGCATCAGACAAACTCGTTAGTTTTGTACCAAAAAACTACCATTTGACGACCGTTAGAACCAAGTTTTCGTACCCCTGTTATGAACTGTGGCATGTTTAACCCCGGGACAATAGATATAGAATGCGTTTCGGGTTAGACGATGGACTAACAGTAGATGTAGGAGACTAGGAGTAGACTGGTGAAGTGGAAGTAGGAGTTAGACGGGCAGAAGATACACAAGTCTGGTGGCATTTATATTACGCGGCGATACTCGGCTCAGACCGGAAGACAGAAATTGTTTGGGGGCAGTTTGTCGATACGTTACTTAAGCTACTTAGTTATAACTTTGTTTATTTTATCAGATAAATGATCGATAAATTTTTATCCGTTTAAAAAAAAAGCATGTTTTTTAAATTTAATAACACCTAAGTGCGGGTTCAAACATATTGAATAGAATCAAAATATGGGAATTTCGTGGTTCATATTTTTTCACAAAGCATTTTCACAAGCATATATATAGAATGTTATATTTAACCGTAATTTTTTTTTCTTAAGCTCTTATAATAGTATGTATTTTCAATAGTTTACTTAAAAATGATGATCTGTAAGTTCCCTTTAAGCAAGTGTTACCTAAACCAGATTTTGAAAAAGTTTAGGTAAACTTTCAACTGGTCGCAGGGTTTGCCTTTCATAGTAAAAAGCCTTTTTTTAATAGGTTCATTAAAAAAGTCTGCGGATTTTTTGCACAGCAGCGTCAAAAAGCTGTTTTTAATCATAAAATTGACTTTTCGCAGTAGTTAACTAAGGAGAAATTGTTTTTCAAATGACATGTTTGATATCAACATATTTGGAAAGTTATTTATTAGGTAAGGAACACATACACAAATAAGTTATTAATTACCCACAAAGGTTATAAGTTCAAATAATCCCGAAACTAGTTTGTTAAACAAACAAACAAATATATTTCCAGAAAGGATAGCTGTCCATGGAATCTTAAACATTTTTCTTTAGCATCACAATTTGAGGGACATCTATCCTCTTTCTTCCGCTGGATATAAGTGTCCATATTTCCACATCATCGTATAGAAATACAGGGCAAATCAATGTCCGAACGAGTTTCATTTTTGTGGTCTTCGTTACGTTCTGTCACTCATTATCTTTTGCATATTACTAATGGAATCTTTGGTCATGCGAATTCTTCTTTTAAATTCTGTTTTACGACCCTTTTTTGTTTACCTTTTTATTAATTACCCCAACGGTTATAAGTTCTAATAATCCTGAAACTAGTTTGTTAAACAAACAAACAAATATATTTCCAGAATGGATAGCTGTCCATGAAATCTTGAACATTTTTCTTCAGCATCACAATTTGAGAGCCATCTATCCTCTTTCTTTCGCTGGATATAAGTGTCCATATTTCCACATCATCGTATAGAAATACAGAGTAAATCAATGTTCGTTACGTTCTGTCACTCATTATCTTTTGCATATTACTAATGGAATCTTTGGTCATGCGAATTCTTCTTTTTAATTCTGTTTTACGACCCTTTTTGTCACTTAACCACTGAAACGTCACAGAGAATTATAAAAAAATCGCCTTCAGTGCTCGCCACTTTCGAAAATTAATTTTAAATATTTCCTACCCACATTGAAAAAATCATTACTCCACATTTTTGTGTGTAAACATATAAAAAATTATAGTGCTATACAGCCAATAAATTGAACTATATTTTTCTAAGTACTCAATATTTTTAAAATTGACAAAAAAATTAATAAAAAATCTTCAACTTTATACATGCGCGAAATTTGTGCTTTAGAGATTTGAAGATTTGAAATTGCCGACTGTGGATATTTTTAATATCGATATTAAATATTTTTCTACGTTTTTATGTTCTTTAATGCCTGTTTGATAACCACAGATGCAAATATATACTAGAAAACCATTTTTTATATGTTTACATCAAATCAAAAGTTTGGTTTGAAAATTATTTTGAAGTTCATTTGTTGAAGCTTTCCAACTGCCAAAATTCATTATAGAAGAATTCAATCACAATCCATAAGACCATAGACATAAAGTCTATTTTATCAACAATGATAAAATAAATTGCTGGCCATGAAAATATTTCAAATAATTACAATAAATGTCTTACGAATGGTAGGAAAATGTGGCCCAATTTTGGATGGATATCAGTCGCAAAAAAAAATAAAAGCGGTCCAAATTTGGTAAAACTAGGTAGATTAACTAAGAAACCAGAAAGTTTCTAGGATATAAACAGTAAACATTAAAAATAATAAACATTCTCGAGGAAGACAATATCTTAACGACAATAGAAAAACTGTATCGCAAGTGAATAAGGAATAACTGCCTCAAGGACACGGACGGTATTAGATGTCGCTTGCAAAGCTCATTCTCTTTTATCCACTCAATTCTATATCAAATACTTTCAATCCCTGGAGGAATATTGGAGGATGCATTTCACCATCCATATTCTTATCACCTAACTTGTGATGAATAAAAACAAACTCTCATTGAAATAATCCATATCAAATTCTCTCATAGTGCAAAATAAAGTCGTAGTACCAAGCTCCCTTGAGGCGATATCTCATTTCACAGTTATAATTATTGCGATGAATATAAGCCAAGAACTTGAGAGTTTTAAACTTCAGATGATTTCCTCGTTGTCATTTTTCGATCTCTCACTGTCAACTACTAACATAAAAAATAAAATTACTTCTTCAATCTTCGCAAAATCGCTTTGTGGCGTTATTTTTAATTAAACGAAACAAATATTATATTTGTGAATTATAGCGAATTACATCACCTTTAAAGAAAGTTTTTCGTTTCCCGAAGCCTTCAGAAATACTACATTTATTTGGATTTTGTTGCAAAGCGAAAATATTTTTATCTTCCAACAAAATGTGCCCGAAGTCTGAGGGGTTAAGTTCAAGACCTCAAAAAACAAATTAAGTTATTTGATATATTTGAGATAGGTGCGTTAAAATTTCACAATATTCATTTCTAGATTTGGTTTATAAAAGTAAATTTTCACGAGGTTGATAAATACCAAAAATATTTATTTAATTTAAAAAAGAAGAAATGTTTTAAATTTACTCCCACGCAGAACAATCAATCAATTGATTTAATTTATATACCAACGCGACATATTATATATTATGAACTAAATAAAACCACCATTCAGTTTACTTAAAAGGAAAAATGATTGATTAAGTAATAATAAAATAATACTCCACGACGTGCGTTTTAATAAACACTCACATAAGAAGAGCTTTTCTCTGTGAAACCGAAAAAGGTTTTTCTTTGAGAGTTTCTGGGCGAAGACAAGACCATTTAGCCACTCGTTAAACCTCTGTAATTTATAAGTAGAGAACAGAGCAGAGCTATTCGCAGATTTTTATGTCCCAATCGGGAAAAGGAGAAAATTTAAGACTAAACAATGAAAACAAATTTCTTGTGTGGGATGTGTCAATGCAATATTGAAAATTTCAATATAACATTCTTTCAACGCATCCCACACAAGAATGTAACAGGATATTACAATGTTTTGGGGTGCCTTTCATTTTACTTTAATCAATTACTATGAATATAACCAACATCTATTATACATATAAATATATATTCATATAAAAATTTAAAAATATATATTTATATAGTTACCAATATATATATATATTGAAAAGACGTTGAGCATAATTTTTAAACAGTTTAAAGTAATTACTTTCCGACAATATATCGATTTTAATACAGCGCTCTTGAGGTGATTTTTCACAAAAACGGCGCTATACAAGTCATCCAATTATTATTATTAGTTCTTCGATCTCGAATACTTTCCCATTCCAGCAAACAAAGTGTGTTTTAAGGAAGTAGCATTTATAAGTACGTATCTCGGTTTTTTACTTCGCATTAAAAAGAAAAATATTACAACGTTTCAAACACGTGTCACATTTTTTAATTTATCGTTTCCTTTTACATAACATATCATGAAAATATTAAGAAAATATAATATTTTGAAATGCGCAAATGGTGGGTTTTAGACTTTCCTATGTGACAAACGACAACATATATATTTTTAATGAATGAAACAATATAACCTTTTTGAACTGTAATTGACGGCCTCACCAAATCTAAACGCAGAAAACCATTTTAAATCATAATGTTGTACCAGTTTTTTTAAAAATCGATTACATGGTTTTTGGTAACAATTTTTCCATGCCGAAAAAATACAATGCCTTTAAGTCTATAATAGCCAGTAACATTTTAAACACCCACATGAGGTAAAAATAGCGAGACACATGTTATATTTATATGAAGAACATTAACTTTAAATTCAGTAAATTAAAATTATTCACCACTTCATGTAAAATAAGAATTTAGTAATCAAGATAACATAAATATTATAATTTGAGGTGTTACCTATTAAGTTAAAAATAAATAAGATTTAATAAAAAAAAAATTAAAAATCAATCGAATACACATCAGATGGTGGAACACTGTAACGCTGTCCGAAATGTTGGCTATACAGGTGTCCGGGGGTAAAGTGCATTAAGTTCGGGAGGTGATTCTACATGATAAAAAAGATGTACAACTTTTTCGAAACTTCAACTTTTTGGGGTATTTTTTTGGTAAAAAGATAAAATTACTCCGGCGTGTACAGCCAACACTATTATTTTCCGCTGTTACGATACGTAACAATCACAACTGCCACAATCGCGCCCGGCTGACTCAACAGCAAATTTGTCGGGCAAGTTTGTACCTTACACTAAGGATTTTTAATAGGTATGTTTTTGTGTGGGGAAAAAAAGTTGGAATTTCGGAAAAAGTTATTTATCTTTTTTACTCCTGCCATTATGTAGAATCACTTCCCGAAGTTAATGCACTCTACTACACTTACCCCAGACACCCTGTAAAAGGAGGTAGCGCAAAATAGCATAATAACCCAAAAATAAATCAAATAACATTTTTGGCCGTGAAAAATCTAAAATCATACCAATGTTATATTGTTTCATTTATTATAATGGATAACCACAATGTTATAGGTATCTTCAAAAGCATATAATTTTTAAAGCTTTTTTATTTGGACAAAACATGAAGTTAGAAATACATTTTGAGATACAGATTGTGTACTTGGATGCAGCGCCGGATCTGCCATTCGTTCAAAAACGTGCAAAAAACCTGGCGCCAACTCCGAAGGGGCGCCGTGATAAAATAAATATTGTTTTAAAATTTAATTAAAATATTTCCCGAATCGTTTAAAATTTACTCGTAATACGGAATTATTAGTATGCGCTAGCAACACTCACTTTCCATATGCGTGAACCTAATGCGCGCGCATCGATGGTTAAAATTTAATGAAATACGGATTTGACTTACGTCAAGGAATTTTTTTCCAAATACAATATATTTCAATAAATGTAATGATATCCCTTCGTTGTTCGTTGGCGTTCACCTGACCGCGTTATTGGTTTATTCAGGTTTATTTATGTTCGCCGCAATTCGCGCGCGATTTGGCACCATACAGCTCTGTCAAGTCAAGGTAAGAATTTTAGGTTATAATTCGATTTATATTCATGCATTTAAAGATAAAAAAGAACCCAAGTAAACAAACTGATCGAAATATTATTATTTCTGAACTTAAACTGCCTTCTGTTTTATATTATATTTTGTTATGATGTTCTTATTTTGTCCAGTGTCATAGATATTGCCTGGTCACTTGGAAAAGTTACTCTTGATTCTTGTTGGCGGGATATTAATTTATTTTGAACGTATTGCATAATTTTTTTTTTTTTATAGATATGTATATCTATATATATATGTATATACATTTTTTATCTGAGTCAAAAAAAATTGTTGGAGGGGGGGGGGGGGCATCGGTACTTCCTGCACAGGGCGCCAGATTTCGTAGAACCGGCGCTGCTTGGATGCATCAAACAGTAAAGTTTCCGATAATAAATATTTTTTCTTCATTGTGACAAAACAATTTTTTTTTTAAGTAAGCTTCTTAAGGGGCATTACGACGGGTAACTCAAATCTTTTTTGGACGGAAGTAACATTAATGGAAATGACGTTCGATTTATATTTCATCATATTAACGTCGTAGGTTTGGCAAAAATGAGTGCGAGGCCTAGCAACGAATAACAAAACGTCAAAGCAAACTCAAACGTCAGACGTCACCCGTTTATTTTTGTTTACTAATTTATAAGGTAAGTTCAACAGGTTTTTGTTATGTTTTGTTGATTATTATATGATTTAACTGAAGATTTTAGTTGAACCTTTTGATTTGTATTATTTTTTACGAAGCATATTAACCCTTCTTTCTCTCTGATTCTTGTGAATTCTAACTATTTAAGTAAAAAGTGGCAGTAGTGTGACAATAAAAATAGTGTTGTTTAGAATTCAAATTGCTGAAACACAGAAAAATTTTACCCCTTCGTCTATAAATAATTATAAATGAAAAAATCAACAACCTAATCATATTAATCGTGCCTAAAAAATGTAAGTTTTCTTTCGTTTTTAGTCAAAAAAGTTTTACTTTAAACCAAGCGTAAAGTTAGGCGCACTCAATTTTTTTCTTAAATTCAGTCACGGTGCAAAAACAACACATTCAAAATTCGGGTTGACGTGATTCCTTTTAAGTAATTATTCATTAAGAGTTCCCATTTGATCTCGCGTGTGGGTATTATCAAGGTATTGGATAGATCCTCATTTCCTCTCTTCCCTCGGAGTTAAGGTGATTACAGTAAAGAAGGGTCTGACCGGACAGCCGTGGTTTATGTAAGCTGGGAACAGTCGACCAACACGACACAGGTAAACAATCAAGGAAGGAACATCACTCGTGATTTTCTCGGCCGAGTGTTTGTTTGTGCAGGTCAAACAATAAAGGGCAACGAATGTAAAGATAAACACTTTTGTTGAAATAAATGACATTATGCAAGTAGCATTATAAATCTCCCGTTGAACTTGTTATCTGGGCCGTTCTAGGCACGTTCTGTCAACATTAAGGGATAATAATTGACCCTTAATGGTCGGTTAACAATTATTTAACAACGACCGTCACATTTTACATTGCCACAAATATAATAATTTTACATTTTATTGATCCCTGATTTTAGGAATTTTAACATTTGTTGGTTTATTCAACGAGCGATCAAACAACCAAACAAAACGTCGAATTCGCCAAGAATCGACCGTTAATGGGAATTCTATTAATTTGTGACAAAGTCGAATAATATGACGATTGACGATCGGTCAAACAGCTGATCCTTAGTCAGCTATTTGTCCTTATTTCCAAAAACTCTGTTGCTTAGGTTGTTTCCCATACTGACGAAATTATTCGGTTATACATACATAATTACTTCTTATAGATATTTAAAATTTAAGATTAGACTATCTGGGATAAGATTAGACTATCTGGGTTCAAGTCCCATTTTTTAATTTTTTTTATATGAATACCGCACAAGAGTCCCAACTGCTCCCGTCTGGAGCCAGTGAGACTATGGCATCCCCACTGGGGTATATTTTGAGGCTGAAGGTAGTTGAGAGGCTAAACAAAACACGGCTAAAGCCATTTCGAGCAACTTTTCAATTCTGAATGGTGGTCTTACACCAGGGTGATAGTGAAAGTATCTTCCACTCTGGAACATGCATTTTATATTCTATCTGATTCTATCATATAATTTAATATTTATATTCTTCTATCTTTACTACATTCTTTCAAACTCTTTTATATTATTGTCTTATATTGATGTACATTCCTTTATAATTTATGTTATTATATATTCTATTATATTCTTTTATATTCTTCTATGTTCTTTTTTTATTATTATTTAATATAAAACATAAGTTACATTTTTTTAATATACATTTTACAAAATATCATATTCAAGGTCATGATTGGTCATGTATACAAATTTACTATTTTTTTTATTTTTCAAATATCGATGCTCTGTATATAGAATCTACCACCACAAAAAAGGGACATGTGCCTAGCACAGTTGTCGAAAATCCTCAAATCATGAAAATTTACATAGCAATGAATAAAGAAAATTTAAAAAACTTTATCTTCTCTCATGTTAATAAATTTTTTTTATCATCTGATAATTGCCAGTGGTGTAGTCCCAAATATCTGGAATTAATATGAGTATGACACCTTGTTTCTATAATTTTTTCTGAACTGGTGACCTCTGGGTCTTGTGTCAAGAATCTTGTCACTCTGCCGTGTAGATTGTGTCTCTGATCTGATGTAATTTCAAACTGACAGTTAATTTAGAAACGTGGTTTCCCCTATTCTGCCTTTCGCTAACAGAAGAGACACGTGAAATGTTGACGGACAAGGCTATCAGTTTCCGGCGCGCACGTACAGACATTTTACTTTGGTAAGTATGCGAATAAGACTTTTCCACAAATTTTATCTTTGAATAATAGGGTATTTCCACGTTTAAAAAATTAAACAAAATATTACGATGATTAAGGCATCTTTATTTTATTTTTATGCCGACGAATAAATTTTCTACAGCAAATGTAAGTTTCCCCGCTCCAAAACGATATTTTGGGGCGGATGTGGAGATCCGAAAAGAATGCAAGGCCGATGTGAGCGTCATAAGTAAGATTAAAAAAGGGACGCTTAGATGGTTTGGACATATAGAGCGAATGAACGAAGAAAGGAGTGTCAAGAGAATATATGATACTAATGTGAATGGTAGAAGAAGTCGAGGACGCCCGAGGAAGACATGGCACGATCAAGTGAATCAGATACTTGAGTCGGGCCATGTCAAGAGTCAGAATAATAGAAGAGCATGTATGATAAGATGTATGAATGTGAATGAGGCGAGGAGTGTATGCCAATACCGAGTTGTTTGGCGGTCCGTCCTCTCTGCCTACCCCTGCGGGGAAACGGCGTGATGGTTAGTTAGTTAGTTAGTTAGTTATTGTGTGACGTCATGAGCGTCGGCCGGCGTCTGACACATTTATGATAGTAGCACTTTCTTGTTTTTTTGACGTGCGTATTTGGTGCCCGTGTTAACGTTTTTAAAATTAATAAATAAATTTAAGAGAATTTTATGCTCTACAACTTTTATATGGAATCCAAATACGATTCGAGGCAAAGGAAGTGAGATATTTCCAAAAAACTGATTTTCGTGACTTCTGACCTTGAATATCCAAAGACACTCATACGTGACCATATTATTAAACTTTTGAGACAACATGTAGAATACCAAAATAAACGTTTGTACAAATTTTCAGCTTATTCCGTTTCATGTAGCGGATATCCCCTTTTTTTAGCTTATGTGACTGGACTATCTACAATCGGAGTAAGTTGTAATGTTGAAAGGAGTTTGGAGGGCCTGGGGTTCACCTGTCAAGGACGTTTATAAATAAATAGCTTATACAAAATGAAACAAATATTTGTTTTAAACCACTTTATTTTAATTATTATAAGCAATAATTATTATCCTGAAACACTCATCCGAATCTCCCGATAAAAGATACATGACGCCGATGGGACTGTTTGTTTAAAATTAGGCAATTGTTTTTCTTCGATTTCTAATGTTTCTAAATTATTCTGGCGTATTCCTATTTTTATGTATTATTTGGACTGTATTCCTATTAAATGTGTGGTTAGTATCAATTAAGAATGTGTGGTTCAATTCTCCTCCTACCCTTCCCCCACCAAACAGTATCTGATGTTCTCTCCCTCTCTTACATGCTCTCTCTTTCTATTATGTTTACCTCATAATTCATAATCTTCCTCTACACTTCAACCGAAACCAATCGACGAACATAAATTAAAATAAAGTGGTTTAAAACAAAGTATTTGTTTCATTTTATACAATGTCAAGCCACAAAGTGTTAAGTTGTAAATAGCTAATAATCTAATTGAACAATTATTCCGTTTATTCTTAGAGTCCACGATCCTGCGATCAAGGAAGGGGTTTATAGACACCATTGGGAGGAATGCAATCACAAAGGTCCTTTAAAAGTCAGCCCTTATTACACTATGTGCCTGGTTTGGCCGCAGAGGGTGGGTTAGTCGCCGCAAAGGGAAATTGCCAACCATCAGGGGTGGACAAGGGTGGTCCTGATAGACCGGAGCCGCCCTTATATTGGTCAATTTGAAAACCTTTAATAAATTAGAGTCAGTATTATAAAAAAATCTCTTACTTTCAGCAATCGTAGTTACCAAAAGATTTTGTTACCTATGAGTTACTTACTGAACAAATCATACCATACTGACTAAATTGTAATTCCATATTTATTTTTCAATTTATTCACTTTTATCTCTATCAATTAGAACTCAAATGGAAATGCGTATAGAGAGAATTAAAAAAAAAAATCTGGGGAAAATTTTCTTGTCAATGCGACTCTGTTAACCAAATCCTAGCAGGTAAATACCCCAGAAATCAACGAAATGCCGGCGAGGTCAAACAGAACAGAAGGCGAAATCACTGACAGGATTATAGGAGATCAGCCCAAACTGTATTTCGGTACCGTCTGACCTCTCACCTGTGCAAAAATTCTTAAGTGATTGTCAGAGTCTTTACTTCACTTTTTTTATTCAGGCATTATTGAAAATAATGAAAGTGTGAATTGTGGGTTGATTTGAAATGAAAGATTTCCAAAATAAATAAATAAAAAATTAGTGCGTCTAAACTTTACGCACAGTTGAAGTAAAACTTATTTGACTGTTGTGGCAGATATTTATTTATTTTATTTTATTATTGTAGAAAGCAATCACTTTGTGGTTTGACAAATTTAATAAAAATAAAACACTAATACAGTATTAATTTGTACCCTGAAGATGCTTGAGTAAAGCGAAACCGATCGGTAAAGTAAATTAATAAATATCGTGGTTTTAAAACAAAAAAGTGTTTTATTTTTATTTATTTACAAGCTTATGTGCCCAAGCGGTTAACAATCATTGTTTTTGCAAAATGTCATTTTTAAATTTTTACATTTTTTATTAAACAATTATTATTATTTTGAATATATTGAAAACAAATAGCTTGCTTTATAAAT
Organism: Limnephilus auricula; assembly: GCA_951813805.1. Lineage (NCBI taxonomy): Eukaryota > Metazoa > Arthropoda > Insecta > Trichoptera > Limnephilidae > Limnephilus > Limnephilus auricula. Next base: position 26,805,089 of record OX638408.1, read on the forward strand.
TATAGCCTATATGTTATTCTGATGTATGAGCTATATAATTGTAAAGTTTCATTAAAATCCATTCAGTAGTTTTAGCGTGAAAGAGTAATAAACATACATACATCCATACAAACTTTCGCGTTTATAATATTAGTAAGATTTATTTAAACGCCCATAGGGCTTAACGCAGTACATGTTTTTTTAAATAAGAAATTAAGAGTTGACAAAATACAAGTAAGATAAAATATAAGAACAACATATTTTTATTCTCACACTACTGCCACTTTTTACTTCAATAGCTAGAATTGACAAGAATCACAGAGAGACTTTTAACTTTTAACATTCTTCAAACTTGATTTTGAGGATTATTATTATAATACCTGATGCAGAAGAATTGAATTGCGCGTGCTTATACTGGTGAATAATATCATTAGTAACCAAAAATAAACGGGTGACGTTTGATTTTGCTTCGACGTTTTGTAATTCGCTCACAGGCTTCGCACTCATTGTCGCCATACCTATGACGTTAATATGATGAAATATAAATCGAGCGTCATTTACGATTTAAAATGTTAGTTCCGTCTAAAAAAGATTACTCGTCGTAATGCGCCTAAAGAAAATACAAAAGGTTCGTTCATTTTTTTAAATGAAGTATTAACATTCCTAATAAATAACCTGACAAAAATTAACTTTTTCCTGTTTCCATTAATAAAATCTTTAATTGTTGCTTGTGCAATGATGGGGAACTTATCCAGAAGAGGGTTGAACACGCGATAACTGGATGCGAATCCGACACTTAGGACTATAACTTGTTCAATGTGTTTGTTTATTTGTTTTACTATGATTCGTATTGGCATAATTTATTCCATATTGTTTTCCCCAGTAATAAAATTGTGTATTAATTTATTAAATCTAAAGTTTCTTTATTTTAGTTATCCTAAAATCTTCGATCCGTCAAAGCGTAAAAATTGTTAAAACACGATCCTGAGGAAAAAAAATTCCCTCAGGACCTATGTCATCTTTGGGGTTGTTGTGTTGAGGGCCTTTACAGGGAAAGAAAGGAGAGGAAGTGAAGGAAACATATATGAGAGGTGAGTATGAACATAAACAGATATGAATCTGGGGGTCAGTGTGTCCGGGAGTGACGGACGTGCGAATCCTTTCCTCCCACTGAGGTGCAAGGTGACCTATATCGGGGATATTGGTTGTCTAAAAAATGGTTTCCGGGGCGACAGTAGGTATATCCGCCTGTTGTTTAACAAAATGTTAGGAGACGTAACGAAATTGTTGTTTTTATTTTAAAAATTGCTTAATTATCTGAAATATTTGCGATACTTAATAATATTTATTTTTATGATGTCACGTATTAAATTAAAATGTATAAATTTATCCAGACATTATCTAGATAGCATTTAATTCGAGTTGAATCTTGCAATCATACTAAAGATAGCAGCCAATAAAAATATGCTTTAAGAAAATGAAGATAATTATCATATAATATTTTAATTAATGAAGATAATATTAGCGAAAGTCAATCGAAAATTCGAAACAGAAAAATCAGAAAAAGATACGGATCCATCTGGAACTCGAAACCAGGACCTCTGGCAATCCGGGCCAAGGTCTGGCCGTTGCCAGAGGTCCTGGGTTCGAGTCCCAGATGTATCCATATCTTTTTCTGATTTTTCTGTTTCGGATTTTCGATTGACTTTCGCTTATATTATCTTCATTAATTAAAATATTATAATTTGAGGTTTAACTCTTTAAGTTAAAAAGTTAAAAATAATAATAAAATGGTACGGAGGTACCGAAACCGGTAGACGTTAAATAAAATAAAGTGACTTAAAACAAAGTATTTTCTTTTCATTTATTTAAAATGTCAAGTCACAATGTGTTTGCTTCTTTTAAAAAATTGAAAAAAAAAATAAAAAAATTATCATAGCTAAATATGACCAAATCGGATAGGGACACCTTAGCTCAGTTGGTAGAGCCGCAGCCCGGAAAGCTGAAGGTCCTGGGTTCGAGCCCCAGATGTGATCATATCTTTTTCTGATTTATCTGTGTCAGGTTTTCGATCGAGTTTCGCTAATATTGTCTTTTCCCTTTTCTCACAAAAACGGCGCTCTACAAATTATCCACTCATTATTATTATTATTAAAGTAATAGTTTTCCCTTACAACAACAATAAAAATGAGTGTTTTTAAGCACGTGACAGTTAAATCTCGATGTCCGTATGGAGGGCACGTATTATATTAACCGAATTGGATTCAAATGTGAAATCAAACCGTCTACTCTGTAAAGTAAATATTCTTAAAGCAAATCACAAATTCCAATACTTCCTACTTCACCTACAATGCAATGTATCAGTTCCGAGACACTCCGAGACGGGAGCATTAGAAACACAGTACAGAGTTTCTATCAACAATTTTCAGAAAAATAATGCAACTATGTGTAGCTATATTTATCGTAAAATATAATTTATTTTATTAGGTAAGAAGAAAATTAAGGCCCAGTTGTTTCGCTGAAATTCACCTGTGACAAAGTCATCAAATGGCGAGTACCATTTTGTTGAAAGGTTCCCGTTGAATGCCGATTCTTAGTCCTTTTTAGCTTTTGAAAGCATTGTGATCAGATGACAAATATTGGTAATTTAATTTAATATTGTATTTGTTAGCCTTTCTTAAGAGATTTGAGTTTTTTAATTGACAAAACTATTTATTCATACTCATATTGCTTGTGTACGTGCGCAAACAATTAATTTTTCTTAGTTTTTCAAAGCATTACTTGTAAAAAGCGTTAATACGTAAAATGATATTACGCGCGCCTTCTGCGAAAGAGAAGAATATGAATTATTTTAAAATCACCTGACCAGCAGCTGAGAATAAATGTTTAAAAAGGCTTGCAACTGTACAGGGAGGTTCCAATGAGAAAGATCGATTATTCCCCATATCAAAATTTTTAAATTATAATTTTAATATCGATTTATTTCATTCAAAACTTTCCTTAATATATACCTACATTCAAGTAAGCAATAAAAATGCTCAAAACGCACGATGGTAAAGTATTAAATATGTACTTCTTGTATGTATTTTTTGATAATAAGTATTTGTGATTATTTAATAATATCTAAACAAAATAAGTGTGTAAAATTTTTTTTAAATATTTTAGTTTGTAAGATTTTAAATGAATAGAAAAACTGGGGTATTTTTGTCACAAAACACGTTCTCGGATTTATTTTTTAATGATTTTAATTTAACTAAAATTTAAATTTTGAAAACTGTGTTGCCTAGATTATGTATTGATTTATTTTGTTGTATGATTTATATGATTTGAAATTTGTGTTGTTTAATAGAATCTATCGTTTGAAAATTGAATAAAACTGCCAACGACCAACGGTATAACCTTAATATATTAAAAATACACTTAGTTTTTCAAAATTTTAAAACTGTGTGTACCAGATAAAATAACAATCTTTCAAAATCAACTTATGTTTTTTATAAAAAAGAGTCAATTTGATTTAAAGGGGACTAATTTCCGGTATTCTCTGGTAATAAATACCCTGTTAAGCTATCCCATAATTTTTTCATACCAGCTAGTCTAGTTGCGTAATTGAAACATGCAAAAAACACTTGTGGTAACTAGAGTTCTCTAATTATAATATTAAACTACAACATAAGATGCCAATGCGTTACAATAATTTGTTTGTGGCGTTCAGACGAGGAAATAGAGTTACGCTTTATGTGTAACAAAAAACGCTGATTTCGGAATTACCTAGTTGTGGTAATTACCCCATGATATAATAGTGGTTATTCAATCTATACATGGACAATTGTATGCAAGAATTGAAAGTGGCGGGATTGGGCGCGACATTGAATGAACTGAAAGTATGTTGTCTGTTGTATGCTGATGATGCGGTGCTGATTTCTAACAGCATAGAAGATCTGCAGTCACTCGTATCTAGGATGAACGAAGTATGTATGAAGAATGAGTTGATGATGAATGTAAGTAAGTCAAAAGTAATGGTGTTTGAAAGAGAGAGTACGAAAACAGTGTGCAACATAGTTGTGAATGATGAGTACTTAGAGCAAGTTGATGAGTTTGTGTATTTGGGAAGTATGTTTACGAGAGATGGGAAGGCTGATAGGGATATTGAAAGAAGGGTAAATGCAGGTAACTCTATTAATGGTGGACTGAATGCTGTTGGCGCCAACAAAAAGCTGTCCAAAGAAGCGAAGCTAGCAGTTCACAATGGAGTGCTGGTACCTACCCTGATGTATGGCAGTGAAGCATGGAACTGGCAGAGAAAGGATGAAAGTAGACTGAATGCTGTAGAAATGAGATCCCTGAGGCGTATGTGTGGTAAAACCATGTATGATCGTGTGAGTAATGTGGAGATCCGAAAAGAATGCAAGGCCGATGTGAGCGTCATAAGTAAGATTAAAAAAGGGACGCTTAGATGGTTTGGACATATAGAGCGAATGACCGAAGAAAGGAGTGTCAATAGAATATATGATACTAATGCGAATGGTAGAAGAAGTCGAGGACGCCCGAGGAAGACATGGCACGATCAAGTGAATCAGATACTTGAGTTGGGCCATGTCAAGAGTCAGAATAATAGAAGAGCATGTATGATAAGATGTATGAATGTGAATGAGGCGAGGAGTGTATGCCAAGACCGAGTTGTTTGGCGGTCCGTCCTCTCTGCCTACCCCTGCGGGGAAACGGCGTGATGGTTAGTTAGTTAGTTAGTTAGTTAGTTATATAATAGATTTAAAGCTTGTCTAACTAAAAGTAGACTATATATACACCTAGCAAAACTAGGCTATTCTTTACACTTGCAAATAATTTTAACGTTTCTGTAGAATTTTGTTACAAAAATATGTAGATCTTTAGAAGAAAGTTTTGAGTTTTGTGATATAAAAATGTTATTACATTCGTAAAGTTTTATTGCAAATTGTATGTTACGATTATTAAATCCCTTGTCGTTATGTTAACTAATAAACATTTCCACCAAACTTTTTAATATTTAACTGACTGAACAAAATAAAAATAATTTAAAAGAATACGAAAAATATAACTTGTAAATAATAAAGAGAATTGTATTTTTTATTTCTAATTAACAATCATTAGACGTCTTTGCTTTGATATAGAATTAACGAGACGTACTGACCTTTCGATAAAAAAAACAATGACTATAAATTAGGTACACTGGTTATGTAATATAATAATAAAAATACAATCGACCATCACAACGCGGGCACGTGCCTAGCATGGTGGTCGTACGGATATGTGCATTTAAAAAAAATTATGATGTATATATTTTTTAAAATTATTTATTGAGTTAGTAAATGAATATTGCATTAGAATATAAATTAATATATGCAAAGTAATATTTGATTTTATAAATTTAAATATTTTGACAGTACGCATAACATTTATTTTTAAATACTTTCTTTCTTTAGACTTTTAGGCATTTCATCATACATCATTTTTCCTCTATATTTGTACAATAGGTAGTTCTGTGATTTTGATTTTTTCATATGTGGCAATCTAATTTTATTTATATTTCTGGTTTCGTAACACCACCATGATTTCGCCCTTAACATATTTTGGCATTTGTTTTTTCATGAATGTTCTGTGATTTTGATTTTTTCATATGTGGCAATCTAATTTTATTTATATTTCTGGTTTCGTAACGTCATCATTATTTCATCCTTAACATATTTTGGCATTTGTTTTTTCATGACTTTATGCACTAAAATTAGCACATTGAATGACAGTCTTTTTTTTATTGGAATCCAATTTAGCTCCTCTATCATTTGATTAACCCTTGCGTATTTGCCTTTTCCCAGTATACATCTCATAGAGCCGTTCGGTATAACTTATAGCCTGTTGAAATTTCCTTCATTGGCCAAATATAACATCGTACAGCAGTAATCTAAATGTAAAGCAACAATAGTTTTATAAATGAGCTCTGTACTGTTTCCAGTTAGTCTACTTCGGAGTCTTCTAAGATTATTAACTCTTTTTGTTACGTTTTTTAGCACCTATTAAAAATTTGCTGCAAAAGTTAATTTTAAACCGAGTATTACACCCAGGTATTGATTTCATTTATTTTATATCAATATATATATATATTTTTTTTTTCTAAATTATCGATTTACAATAACCATTAAAAATAAAAATAAAATAAAATAACTATCTACTACAACACATAAATACTTGTCACACTTAAACATAACCACGTAAATTCCTCAGTACAGGTTCTCCTAGTGAGGTGTTCACGAAATATACAATATTACTTACAGTTTCACCTTCTCAAACCTACCTTACACTTACACACAACATAATAAAAGGTAAATACAAATATATTATGTATAAATGTTAATAATTAGGTAAACACTGTAATATTATATATAAATAAATAAAATAAAATAAAAATTAAAATAGTTTTTTGAGATCCGCTCATGACACAAATATGTCTATGCCTGGAAATTATGAAATTAGCATTTCAACCGTATTTATTATCGATAGTAAAATTTTAATTTCATGAAATAAAAAAAGCTTTAATGTCTCATATAAGTACACAGACTTACCTTTTAAACGAAGAAATACGTAGTTTTAAAAACAAACTGTCTGAAAGCTTTTTACAGCCTACTTAATTTAAATAATATTCAAGAAAATCGTTTATCTGTCTCCCTCACCCCTTAATTATGTTAATGGAGTAGTCTTGAAATTTATCTTTTCAATCTTAAATTTATCTTTTCAAATCTAAACCAAACATCAGAATTTAATTGGGACCTTAAAAAGGTCATTACTCCAAAATTTGCTGATTCGGTCATCATTGGAATGGAATTGAAAAACCCCAACCTAAATATTTTTTGTAAATACATTACGGGCAGATATTGTATGCTTGCTAATGCTTGACAGTCATGCAGAGGAAGAACAAAGAATTCCTGGATGACTCAATGCTCCAAAATGCTACAGAGAAACTGGACTGGATAAAAGAGATACCCAGAACCGAAGAAGTTAAAACCTGAAAACGAGAAGAGCCGACCCCAACAGCCTACCTAAGGCTAGGTGGTCATTTCGATCCCTTTTAGACGTAATCAGAAATGATTGGGTCTTTGAAACATTAAATTCGACGAGATTATTCTTACCCCAAGAGAAAACACTCACGAGGTAACTGTCCATTCTTTGCTTCAAAGCCCTCCGAGCCTGTAATACTGTACTAGCAGGTGTCCTATTTTCTTAGCCCAAATTTAGCCACGTAGTAGTCCCAGAGAGAGATTATACGTGACGTCATCGTGTCCTAAAATGAATTTATAAAAATCTTCCTTTTAAAACGTCCTACATAAAAACGAAAAAGACAGATGATTCTGGAATGATGATGTCATTGACGACCTCTCTTTCGTTAGAAAATATCCAATACACACTCGATTTTGTAGATGTACCATACCTTCATCAAAAAGAAAAAGACCACGGAATAAAATCACTGCTTATAAGCAGATTATTCCAAAGTAAAACGCAAGTTGTCTATCTTTATTGACATTTAAAACCTACTAAACCACTTTTGTAGTTAATGGCAGGAAATAGGAAGGAGGAAGATTGGATAGTTTCTGACTATTAAGATCTAATCGCCAAACACGGCTGAAGCCAAGTAACATTAATACTAAAATTGAAGTTCGGAGGCGGGTATGAGGCGGAACATTTATTGGATAACCACCTCTGCCACATGTCATCCCAAGTGGTTCGCTGAACTCCATCCCAAGTGGTTTGAGGTGACTTAGCAGGGGTTTCTGGCTCCATGGTTACAGATTTCTATCCCTCCCTACTACCTTTTTTTGTTCAAAGAACTTCCTCTCATCCCTTTCCTTAAAGATCCTTCACCACTGCAGGGCCTCCTGTTTGGAGCTAACTACTATGTTTCCATTGATGGTGATGCGTGTTTTGTATTATTAGTATGTCGAAGGACCTTGAATTATGTGTGTGTGTGTGTATGACCACTGCACAAGTAGAAAATATGCACATATGATAGAAAGGACTTACTGAAATTGTGGCACTTTCTTCTCTTTGCTGGTTTAACGTGCACTCTACAGCGGTAATATTTTGTTGTGGTATGTTTCTTCTCTGCGGCGGTGAATAGCGAAAGTGTGGAATAGAAATGCGGAGATGTTTACAGGATGAGGGTCGATTATTGTCTGACATGTGGGTAATGGAAAGAATGACAGGTTTATAGGAGGAGGGTAGGAATAAAATGTGACAATACTAACCACAAGTAAAGCAGTTCCTGTATGTGTATTATGTATGTAGGTAAGTGTAGGTAAGTATTGTGTTAATGCCCAACCAGAAGGACTGATGGAAAAACTGATGGAATTCAATATCCGCATGTTGTGCATTCGCATTCCGTGATAATTATTTTTTATACAATTTAATACAAATTTAATCGTCGCCACTGATAATCGACATTTGCTAAAAACTGTTCAACTTTAATATCCGCAGGTTAGGCTTGGGGCGTTGGGCATTCACATTCCGGAATGCAGTTTTCCTGGCTACGGACATATCCCTTGGCGCAGATACATTTCCTCATGGGGCAGTTGTCCACGCAGTCCTTGGCAGGGGGTGCACCACAGGTCCTTTCGCAGGGAGCGGGACAGGCCACCAGCCGCGTGCTGGGCAGCGCGCAACCTTCACAGCCAAACACAACACAAAAGATTACTTATAAAGCAATATTAATAAAACATTGGAGATAAAGATCATATTAATAAAACTAAATGGAAGAACAAGACACAAAAAAAATACTAGTGTGCTTTAATCCACACGACTGAAGTAAATACTTATTTAGCTCCATCTATATGTATGTTTAAATGTATAAAATATAAACATATATTATTTTTCTACAAATATTTATTTAAATTTATTGTCATTCGCCTCGCCCGATCAAGCCGTGCGCATCGACGTCCGCTCCCCCCCGCGTTTAGCGCGTCACTAGTATTTCAAAATACTGACTGAATTATTCCATGCACTGGCTATGAGAGGAAGAGAGAAAGAAAATGTGCGCGCGCACTGCTCTCTGTTGCTTCTACAATATGATACAGCCCGTTTGGCTCGCAACGCATTTCACTTTTCGTAACGCTGTAATTTCCGTAACGCATTCGCCAGTTTACCCCTCAAGTCAAGCATGCAAAGATTTTTTCAATGTGGATGAGTGTTTCGGGCTAATAACTAATGCTTATAATAATTGTTACAAATAAATACTTTAGAACTTTGTAATCATTTAAAAAGATAGCTGCTAAAAATATGGAAAAAATATGATCTCATCTCAACAGCATTCAGTATACTTTCACTCTTCCTCTGCCTGTTCCGTGCCTTACCTTCATACATTTTTTAAAAATAAAGAATTACGAATAACGGGACAATATTTTAAATTGTCTACCACCACAGTAAGCGGAAAATATTGCTTGTGTCGTGGTAGAGGACTTAGCCAGTCGAGGAATTGAAAATCGACGCCGAGGTGGGACTTAATCGCGATGCCAATTCAGCCACTTCAGGTCAGGGTAGCATTTATGTAATTAGCAAAAAATAAATTATAGCAGATTATTCTAGATGCAGTGGAATCTTCGAATAGTAACAACTTGCTAAGGACTTAAGGGGCTAGGGGTGCTAGCATGGTCGAGCGATAAGGATCGGCAGGATAATTGTCGGTAACTTCTTATCGTTTCCTAGGACAACTGCAGATCGCAAACGTACAAACAACAATTGATATCGAATACATTAAGGAGACTTAGTCATTGTGAACTGTCACTTATTCTACCGATCCTTATCGATCGACCATGCTAGCACCCCATGCCTCCTAGCTCAGTCGATCGATAAGGATTGATAGGATAACTTTAGGTAACTTGTCATCGTTGCCTAGCATGACTGCAGATTGCCAACGCATAAATAACAGTTCACAATGACTAAGTGTCCTTAATATATTCGATATCAACAACTGTTGTTTGTACGTTAGCTTTCTGCAGTTATCCTAAGGAACGATGAGAAGTTACCGAAAGTTAATTGGTGTATTTGGTAGAATAGCCCATCTTCCATCAATACAAATAAAGAGCAGATTATACTTTAGTTTAATTCAATCCCATCTAAATTATCTCATAGAAATATTGGGAAACGCAAACATCACATACTTGAACGAAATTCAAATAATACAAAATAAATTTATAATTTTTTTTTTAACTATAGTTCAGATACCATTACCAAAAGAGTATACCAAAAAATGAACTTACTAAAAATCAGAAAACTTTACGAATACAACATTTGCCTATTAATCTACAAAATCCAAAATGGCTTTATACACACAAATACTTCATTCACAAGTACATGAACACAGAGACAAAGACAGAGTGTAAAAAAAACATAGGCCGTGAGGGTGTACACATATATAATCTCCTTCCTGATAGCCTGCCAACCGCAAATAGAATGAATATATTTAAGAAAAACCTGTTTTCTCTTAAGATTAATGAGCAAAATCAAAATGTACTTACTTAAGTAAAATGTGTTACTTAGGTACTTAGGTAGTAAACCATAATTATTAAGATTTTTTTCTCAGTGTATACATAAGTTAACAAAGCGAAATATGTATCTATAGTTCTTTTAACTTGATAAATAAATAACTAAAAAAATCCTATCAATCCTTATCGATAGACTGTGCTAGGCGGGCTGCTTGCCGGACGGCTATTGTAGTTTTCCCTTGGTTCGTATTTTATACAAACAAAGATCATTTTAACAAAATATTTTCTAACCTTCAACCAAATTACCAAGTTTTTTTACAACCATCGCTGCCGCCAATATTTCACCACAGAAATCTTCCGCAAAATTATTTCCATATATATTACTTTCCATTGCCAATATATATTATAAGAGACCTGTCAAAACCAAATCAGATCCTCTTGTGCCTGCATTTCACACGTGTTCATATCCAAATGAATACATTACAGAAAAGTAGGTAGGAACCGACCAAAATTCAGTGTTCCAAATATTTTTTGCTGAATATTTACGCCCCGCAGTTGGTATTTTCAAAATTCCGTTATCAAATTCCCTGCCCACGCGCCCTGCTTCTTGCTTTGTTGTTTCTCGTTTGTTGCTCACAGCGTTAATACGGCTCGTCCGTTATCGTGAGTTATATAGTTATACGGCACAGCTGTGTCATCACAACAATGCATCCCTACCGACTCTCCCCTACCCTGTATCCACACAATGCTCGGGGCTATATTAAGGGCGGGAGTTGATAGGAAAATATTAATCAGTTGGTTAAATAATTGTAGGTTAATTTATGTTGTGCCTTTTCACAACCGTCGTGATGTGATATTGTTCATAAAATCAGGCTTCACGAATAAGGATGAGAAATGCAGAAAGAGAAAAAATCTAATTGCTGAGAGGCACGCAAATACGCGCCTAATACTAATATCTAATGAAGTTTTCGCGTCTCGTTTTTGCATTTTGGGTTGGATTTTGCGTTTCTTTGCTTCTTCTATAATATGGGTCAAAACCGGGCGTTCACTCTTTTCTTTCCTTAACCCCTAGCGGCCAGATCCCTTCAATTCTATTTATATTTCTGGTTTCGTAATTATGTACATCTATATTAAAAACAATTCCATCCTTAAAATATTTTGGCATTTGGTTTTCCATGACTTTATGCACAAAAATGAACACATTAAATAACAGTCTCTTTTTTATTGGAATCCAATTTAGCTCCTCCATCATTTGATTACTCTTTGCCTTTTCCCAGTATACATCTCATAACGCTGTTTTGTATAACTTCTATCTTGTTCAAATTTCCTTCATTTGCCAAATATAACATCGTAGAGCAGTAATCTAAATGTAGAGCATCTATAATTTTATAAATTAATATAAACATTAACAACAGTAACAACAGCGAATCTAAGTTCCCATAACCCCACTGGCCGAGCCGTAAAACGTGATCAGCTAGTAACCAATTAGAAGTAACTCCAAGGAAGGTCAAGAGGTAGATGTTAGTCATGTGAAAAGAAGTTATGTTAAAAAGGTTTTCAGCAGGATGGGAAGATTGAAGATTAGAGGCAAATGGTGAAATACCAGATCCAGTGGAGAGCCTTTGTGGAGGAAGCCAAATACGCTCTTGGATTTTGCGTTGTGATATTCTGGATTCTGAAATTTTGACTTTTATACGGTACTCATATTATAAAAATTTGGTTGTTACATTTTTTTGGAGAAACGCAATCATTCCCAATCCTCACGAAACCGTTTTTGCAGGTGCAGGCTGGTTTACAGAACATTTGATCTGGTGGTGGCACGGTACAGCCCCTAATCCATCCGTTGACGTATCGGTCACAGTAATCGTCCGGATTGCAATACTCGGGGCAAGTGTTCCAATATTCATTCTTTGGACAGGGCTTTGGAGCTGAAAACGCAGAAGAAATATCAGTTGAATAAGTTGCTCGAATCTAAATCTCAAGCTTGTTATAATTATTAAATTTAACATGGAAGAATATTTGGGTTCGGGCTATGGAAAGCCGTTCAAAGCCCAATGTAGTCAGTGTTTTTATTTAAAGCGCTGGGACAAAATTTGTATTGGAATCAGTTAAATTAGTCATCAAAAGGTACACTTATTATATATAGGATGGTAAACCAACTTCAAATTATCATATAAACCTTTAAAATTTCATCACATACAGTCAACCGCTATTATGATCTTCGATTTTCTGTGCACACGTGCAGATCTGTCATCTATCTCTCCTCCATACAAACACTAAGAAGAAGGCATTTCATTATTATATAAATACCATTAATATATTTATTTATTTATTTATTTTTCATGTTCTCTATAAAACAGTTATACACCAATATATCATGGAGAAGATTATAAATTACAAAGTACACAAGGGCAGTTTTACTACTTAGTGACATGTGCTAAAAGATAGTTGCTGAACTGTCTGTAAGTGACATTGAAAATGTCGATGGTCAATGCAGAATCGTTAAGCAGTTGAGTCGCTCTGTTTATATATGTATGAGACGATAATTAGTGCAACAAGGTATAAAATTTTGCGTATTTTTTGTTTTTGTTTTTTTCGTCGATAAAAGATATGATTAATATTTGGTATTTTGTGAGATATGTGTGTATATTTTATTATCTAAACATTGAAAATAGCCATAGCTTGTTTGATTTGTGGATATGCGCACACCTTTGGATTTATGGCCCGTTCTTCCGTGTGTGAAATTTCCGACCGCGTCGGGTCAGCGCGACTATGAACAAACATCTTTCGTCAGTCTTTCACTTATCATTCTTTCATTTATCGTTAATTGGAATATGGCGATGCCTAACCAGCAACGTCTAACATGCTAAAAAAAAGTTGATAATGGCCACTGTTTTTTTATTTTTTTTTTACTATTTGCTAGGTTTCTACACAAAACCGGTTTTGAAAAAAAAAACAAAATGAAATATACGATGCCAAGATGTTCTAACAAGGCTGAAAAAAGGTTATACTTTTAAAATTAAAATAAAGGTCTGGCCAGACCCTGTCAGCCCAATGGAATATAAGTACTTTGTATGAAGTCAAGTGTAAACATATAATATGGATTAAATATATAAATATTCAGAACATTTAAAAATTATGTTAGAGAGTAGAAAAGAGAAAAGAGAAAAGAAAAAAGAGAAAAGAGAAAAGAGAAAAGAGAAAAGAGAAAAGAGAAAAGAGAAAAGAGAAAAGAGAAAAGAGAAAAGAGAAAAGAGAAAAGAGAAAAGAGAAAAGAGAAAAGAGAAAAGAGAAAAGAGAAAAGAGAAAAGAGAAAAGAGAAAAGAGAAAAGAGAAAAGAGAAAAGAGAAAAGAGAAAAGAGAAACGAGAAAAGACAAAAGAGAAAAATAACCATAATTGTTTAGTGCATGCATACAAGTGAAAATACATGCATTTGGACACTTGTACACTTGCACGAACATACATAAGTTTGTACACATATGCATGCACATATATTCATTCATACGCATTTATATATACACATATCTACACATAGACACAATATACACCTCTATTTGATTACAAGAAACACGCTTGGGTATATACAAGTTATGTTTCTGTCAAATTCACAATTTTTATAAGGAACCAAGGTTTATGGAAATGATTTAAGCTATAGTACCAACAAATAACAAGCGCAAAGGTTTCCCGAAACGAGTTGAATTTCTTACGGCACTGTGTGGATTCGATACAAATCCCTTCAGCGTTGAGGACATAACCCAATATGCAGACGCAGCCCTGCGGACCGCTGGTCTGGTTACTCGCAGGTCGCAGGCTCGCAGGTCGGGGGACACGGGTTCGGGTCGCTTACCAATTCCGAGTAAGGGTCCAGGCAATCAAATTCTATGGAAATTATCAAAAGTTTCAGGGAAAAGCATAGAATTTAAAAAAATAATAATAGAAGTGCCTTCCGTAAAAAATTGAATAGAAACATCCAAGTTTAAACGAGGTTCTTCAGGTATTTTAAAATCCAAACGGTGATCCAGTGATCGTTGCTAAAGTCTGGTAATCCCATCGCAGATGATGCGGATGAAATTTCTGTCTGTGACGTCTCGATCGATACCGAAGATGAACTCGCATAGCCTGGTCCATCAGGAACAGAAAAGCGAAGAAGATTGCGCTAAATTTCGAAATTGTGCATTACATGTGGATTAGGCCTACAGGGGACACCACTACAGGGATAAAAAAACGCGCCGCTGACTCTACCTCAAGGTGGTGTGGAAATAATTTTTTTATCCAAAACACATATTGAAATATTAAAACTAATAATTTTACAAAAAAGTTGCTTATGTTTAAATTGTAGGTATTTTTTTATAATTTAATTTTGAACATGAATGTTTTATCATAAAATGAGTTGGAAAGGAGATATTGACAAAAAACTGCTATTAGGCTCCATTTTTTCAATTTGCACGGAGAAAAACGTTATTCTAAAATACGATCATTTTATTCGTAAAAACGGTAAAAAACGGGACTGAAGTTCTTACGAACAAATTTCAATGTTTATTGCCGGGAAAACGTAAGAAAAATTTGTTGGTATACGTACGAAATTACGTATACCAACAAATTATTCTTACATATGAATATCAGTCCCTTTTTTACCCTTTTTACGAATAAAATTATCGTATTTTAGAATAAAAATTTTCTCCGTGTAGTAGGCGGCAAAGATACAAGGTAACTTTCCAGGTAACCTCTTTATTTCACATAAACTTTCCAGGTTATAATGTCTGGGATTTGCAATCAATAAGAAAACGGTTAACTTATTATAACGTTTATTGACACTCCGATACATTCCAGGTTATTCTACAAGTGCCGCTTGTGGGCTACCAACATAACGATATAAATGACAAGAGAATACCAACATATCAATACATAACATCCTTTCCTCCTTTCATTTTTTTTTTAACTTAATCACAATGACACAACTTAAACATAATCACTATGGCTAAACCTGACAGGGGGTTTCACCACTCTGCCAGACCTAGTAATAACATCATTTTTTGTGCTGGGTTCAGGTTCACTATCATGTTTATTTTCTTGGCTTCCCAAGTCGAACCATTTTTCGGGATTTTCATAATTAGATTTAAACTTTAAACAACTTTTTTTTATCTGGTTAACATGAACCTTTTTTATTTCTCCTCCCATTAATTTAATTAAATATACCCATGGACTTAATTTTTATACAATTATTCCCTGAACCCATTTCATCGGACTTTTTAGATGTCTTAAGTAGACTAAAACACTATCATTTTCCTTATACTCTTTTATGGCATTTTTCCTCGATTGTGTGACCTTTTGTGATTCCTTACTTTTATTTACATGATTTTCTTCTGACAAAATGTGTAGTGGTGTACGTGGCTCATACGAAAATATTTTAGCCATAGGAGACACACCCGTGACAGAAGTAGGAGTGGAACGATAAGTATACAAACAATCTATTAAACGTTGAGCTGGTGACAAATATTTAGAATTTTTTGAAAACATAAATTTAATTAAAATCTTTTTGAATGTTTGGACAGATCGTTCAGCTAATCCATTTGACTCAGGATTATAAGGTGGAGAAAATAATAATTTAATAGATTTTTCTTTACAAAAAATAGAAAATTCTTTACATGAAAACGGAGGACCGTTATCACAAACAATGGTTTTTTTCAAAGACGAAATTACTGTTTTACACTGGACACATTTCACTCGTTTTTTATTTATCTCATCCTCGTCGCCAATTATAATGTCTGGGATTTGCAATCAATAAGAAAACGGTTAACTTATTAAGACGTTTATTGACACTCCGATACATTCCAGGTTATTCTACAAGTGCCGCTTGTGGGCTACCAACATAACGATATAAATGACAAGAGAATACCAACATATCAATACATAACACAGGTAACTTCCTTATTCGAACAAAATGACTGTACCATGAATGGTTTATGAGAATAGTTCGCAAGCAAATTGAAGACTTTATGAAATAGAACTTGTTATTCTTTGTGCATTGCTAATATATTATTATTTATTGAAATTTATAGGAAATGTATTTTTGTATTAGTATTAATTTTGTATAATTGTATTAGAATTGCGTGTAGCTTAAATTTTCGGTTGAGTCTCAATTTCCGTAAAACTTTTAGAAGAATTCTATCAGTACGAAGGGTCTTTAAATGAACATACCACCAAACACCGGAGTGACAATTACACAGGCACAAAAAACCAACAATAAGGCATACATGTTTAATTTGTTACACCTAACTCCAAGAAGATCCTATAAACTGAACTAAACGACAAGTGTTCGTGCTAATTATAATAAAAAAAATAATTAATAATTTATTAACAATAAATAATTTGATGACCCAAACAACAGTGTAAAAATCTGACAATAAGGAACTTGAGTGAAAATATTGTATAAAAATAATGTACTCTTAGAAATGAATCCTTTAATTTCTATACCCGCTATATCCGATTTTTTGATAAATTGATCTGAGTATGATATCTTTAAATCAAAAATGTGGTTCCTGGAGCGGCGGTATATACCCGCCTCCCAAATAAAAATTGTCTTGAATCCCTTATTGACGTTTTGAGGCGTGTGACAGACTATTCAGTTTTTTTATTATGTTACGATTTTTTGTGCTAAGTTTTATAATATGCAGATATGTAATTTGCAAAAAAAGTTTCAAATATGTACTGAACTTTTTCATTTCTCCCGCAATTATTTTCAGTTCGAAAAAAATTACAAAATTTCAAAGTTTTTTAAATAAAATGTTTTCTTTGACTGCCTTCCATTTAAAATTGATATAACAAAGCAAGCGTAGGCACCTCTATTATAGTCTATTAAACTGAAAAATAGTGTTTAAAAATATTTGCTTAAAAATTGTGTTTCCCGGAACTTACAAAGTAAACTTGCCACCTTTGTGCACCAAGCTATCAATATCATTATCTTGATAATTAAACATGTTGCTTATCTCTTCAAGTTCGTTACGAGTAGTAATCGTGCTACTAGAGTACTTACAATTGTTTTTATTTTACTAGCTGATACCCGGCATGCGTTGCAATGCTGATTAAATAAATAAATTGTTTCTCCCTTCGTATAATTTCCCATTCGTCCTTGTTCTCCTTCCGACTCCTCTTCCTCTTCATCTCCCTTCCCCTCCCGGGTTCCCTTTTTCCCTTCCCGCGTTCCTCCTCCAATCTTCTACTCTCCTCTTTCTCGCGACCCCCCCCCCCCCTCTCACGCATTCCGCTTCCGCTCGCTAGTCCCCATCCCGCGAAACCCCTCTTCTTAATTCCCCAATCAACCCTCTCGCATACCCCTCCCCCAGCCTTTTTTCACTGCCGCCTAACACCATAAAATTCACCCACTTTTCCAACAACTCTATTTAATTTTTTTATGCAAATTTCATAATGTCAAAGCTCACCAGTATTGATATAGAATTATTCACGGGCATGTTCACAACAATTAAAAAAAATTAATAGCAATCGGATGAAATTTTAATCGCAATCGTATGAATAGTATAGGAAATAATTTCATAACGCCAGAGCTCATCATCCTATAACCATCCCGGGTATGCGCACATCATTTTCCCAAAGTTTCATCGCAATCGGATAAACATTATGGGCGCCTATAAGGTACGAACAAACAAACAAACAAACACACATTAATTTTTTATATTATAAATTAAAACAAAATCCCGAAAATTTTCTTGAATTCTTCCATAAAAATTATTAGTCAGAGAGACTTTTCTTGAAATAAAACTTATTTATGCGCATTACGACGAATATCATATATAATTGAGATCTTTTTTGGACGGAAGTAACATTTTAAATCGGAAATGACCTTCGAATATCTGTTCAATTACTTTATTTTTTTATTTAATGACAATACAAATTAAAATCAAAATACAATATTAAATAAATTAAGAATACAAAGTGAAATATTTTATCCTCAGTCCTCCTCACTAGGTATTCCTGTTCTGAGGTGGACTGCAGGTTGTCGTATGGTGTTGATCATGATTACTGCCATCTGTGTTTGAGTTATGTATCTGTTATGTTGGTACTTGTAAAAACAGTCGTTTTTAAATATAAATTAGTGCCTTCGCTGACGAGGCAACTAAAAAAAAAACCAGTTTGCAACTAAACTCGCTATCCTGTGTATGTCAATGTGATGGCCCGCACAATACACATTTTCTCAAAAACCCGTTGTCAATGCTACTCGCACTGCTAGTTGTTACGATGACAGTTGATTGTTCTTCATATATGGTTAAACAAGCTGAGATAATTATTGAAACCGTAAAATTGAGTAAGAAGTTTGGTTGGAAACCATAGCATCCAGCAAGTTTTAGTTTGGTTTCAGTTTCTTCGGTGAGCGGCTCGCCTTGGGGTCTATGAAAATGCTTTTTCCAACCTCCTTTATTTTATATTTCATCATAATATTAACGTCGTAGCTATGGCTATAGACCTGCTGGTGGGCATGCTCTGCTCATCGTATGCAGACTTCAAAAAAGCTGCACAAGACAGGGAAGAATGGAAGAGAAGAATAGAGGAAATTGCTGCAAACCAATCCCAGGATTGAAACCAGAGAGTGAGAGAGCTATGGCAACAATGAGTTCAAAGCAAACTCAAACATCATACGTCATCCGTTTATTTTTATATAAGGTAAGTTCAACAGGTTTTTGTTATGTTTTGTTGATTACTATATGATTTAGCTAAAGATTTTAGTTGAACTTATTGATTTGTCTTATTTTTTACAATGAATAAGGGAGATTGGTGCCCGATTTTCAGTAAAGACAAGTTTAGTGCGAAATCCTGATGAATATTGTTCACCAGTAGAAGCACGCGCAATTCAATTCTTCTGCATCATGTATTATAATAATATCATTGGAGAAAGTTAAAAGTCACATAATGTTTAACCATTCTTTCTCTCTGGTTCTTGTGAATTTTAGCTATTGAAGTAAAAAGTGGCAGAACTGTGACATACAAATAAGGCGTTCTTATATTTTATGTTACGTTATGTTATTTTGTTATGTTCGTCAAGTCTTTATTTATAATTTTTTACAACGTGTACTGCATTATATTTTAAAGCCCTATGGGCGTAAAAATAAATAAATACCTATCACAACAGTCAAAGAAGTTTTACTTCAACCGCGCTTAAAGGTTAGACGCACTCAATTTTTGTTTTTCTAGAATTGTAGTTAAATAGTTTTTAATAATAATATACATAGCAAATCTATTTGTTGAAAACTTCTTGATTTAAAAAAAACAGCTGATCTAAGTCTGTTTGTGAGTGTGACATGTTTGTTAAAATGTCCGGAGAAGCTTTTCAACACCTGAGCAAGTTTTCCTAATTCACTTCGCCAAGAAATCACTTAGAGCACTGACAAAGGAAACTATTGGTGAGCCCTTTGGCTAAAAAAATAAATCTGTTGACATTTCGGTTCCTAAAACTTCATCTTATGTTTTCTCCGGTTTCGCTTATCAAAAGCATATAAAAACAAGGGTATAAAAAAATAAACTATAATATTTATTATATAGAAAAAAGAAAATTAAAAAAATTAACGTCCCGATATAAGAGTCCCATCATGTCTCAACTTAAGAGATAGTGACATTTTGAATTGGACGGGTCTATAAATACAGGGTGTTAAGGTACGTACTTGACTTACTTTAACCAGTGATTCCTGACATTATTTGGAGTAAAAAATGTAAAATAAAATTTTGTTCTCGGTGACTTTTTTGTTGAAATTTTTTTTTTCTTTCAAATTTTGTTTTCCTTCAAAATTAAACAAAAAAAAATCTTCCACATGACGTCACTGGTCACTCAGCCGAGTAACCGGCTGTGTGACCAGTGACGTCCCATCTATGGAACACCTTCTATTTTCTAAAGTTTTTGTAGAAACAAAAAAAAACATCAAAAATGTCACCGGAGATCAAAATTTTATTTGCAATTTTTTCTTCAAATAATGTCAGGAATCACTGGTTAAAGTAAGCCAAGTACGTAGCTTAACGCCCTGTATATTTCTCTCCAGCGCCTAAATAGTGTATTTTGTTAATTAATGTAAAAGAACAAAATGATAAACATTGAATTGCAGCATGCCTATAACTAGTACAATGTTCAATAAGAAAATTATTATCATGTTGTTTTATTCTGACGTTAAAATCGGTTATTTGTTGGCCATTAGGCATAATAAATAAAATTAATTATTAGATAGTACCCAAACATCTTATTGACATCTTAAATAATGTAAAACAGATTAGGAAATAAAAATAAAGAAGAAAGAGGAAGGTTAGAAGAAAATTTTCAAATACTTTTTTCTTACTGTTCCTTTGAAATGTCAGGTCGCACTTAAAAATCCGACTTACATTTTTTTAATGCTTTTTTCTATACCTAATACAGAGTTTCAAAGAACAACATTTTTCAAAATTCCAGGAATCTACAGGAAAACACTGTTTTCTTTCAAGATAAGTTTATTAAATGCACACAGTGAAGCAGGCAATGTCTGTGGAGCTCCATCGACATTCATCCATAGGCAGTCCACAGAACTCCTAGGTGACTCAATGCTTTACAATTCTACAGAGAAAGGGCCTGGATGAAAGCGATACCCAGAACCGAAGAAATTACAACCTGAGAACGAGAAGAACCGACCCCAGCAGCCTACCTAGGTAATGAGTTGGGACAGTGAAAAAGTATATTGGTTAGATGGTTATGTTAAGAAGACTTGTTAAGAAGTTTATTATTTAAAAAATCAGGAAAATTTTATTTTTACAAAAAGCAAATTATATTATTGGTAAATATTTCTACTTCGACCTATTCTTCGACATAACCCCCGATTCGATTGATGCACACGGTAAGCCGTGGCAATAGGTCCTCGATTCCTTTGGCAAAAAACTTTGCCGCCAAAAAAATTCCCCCTTTTCCTCCGCGTCGTCGTCGGTCTTCAAATGTTGCTTCATGTGAAGAAAAGGTCATGTCATTGATTGATTTTTGATTCCGAGGTTAGGTGGTGATCACATTTTTCAACCCAAAAAAGCCTCGCCTTGGTGGAAAAAATGTCCAAAAAGACCCGAGCGCTTTCCATACGATTTTGCTTTTCGGCGTTTCGTGCAGTTACAATTTGCATACGCCAAATTTTCCCTCAAAATTCTCGACATCTGGGTTCAAAATTGCGAGCATCTGGACTTTAACGGGCCGGACTCCCTCCTGTCTGAGAAAGCGAATAAATGAACGCACCTCGCTGGCGCGGCGGGCGGTGGGATTCGACAGCGGAGTATTCAAATTTATTTATAATTTATATTCATTCGTACCCAAAGATCGCACTGAAGCAGCTACCAAGCCGGATCATCGCTTGTTTTGTAGAGGAAAGTCTGAGCTACACGCTAGTTCCACACATATTTAGAGAACTAACGTCCGAGTCACCGAAAATGAGTAAACTTCTTTAATTATTGGATAACCTGATTTCACGACTTTTACAAAATATATCCTGGCAGGCCACTCTGGTATATTCTTAACCATAAGCGTGACAGCCAACAAAATGTCAGGATGCATCTACGTAAAAGGAAGATAACGTTAGAACTTACACATTAGATGTGCTATCTACTAAAAATACTTCGTATTATTATATAAATGAAGGATGCTGTAAGAATGATCTACTCTTGTGAGCCTATGATACTATGCACTCATAACATGGCGTTTTATCAACTTTAAATCGATTAAATACATTCATAATCAGTAATCACCCTGGTTAACAACAAGTACGAGCGGGACCCAAAAGTAATGAGACTTTCTTCATAACTTTTTATTTTTCAATATTTTTACACAAAAATTTGGTTGCCTCTATTCACCATTTGAGTGTATGTATTGTCCAACCTTTTTTCCCACTGTTCAAAACAATTTTGAAACTCACTGATTGGAATGTCTTTTATGACCTCCAGCAATCTTCGTATCACCTATTCTACAGTACGAAAATGTTTCCCTTTCAAGTCCCTTCTCATCCTAGGGAACAGAAAGAAGTCTCAGGAAGACAGGTCGGGTGAATAGGGCGAGTGAACCACCAGGACCATTCCATTCTTGCTCAAATACTGCTTCACAGACTTCAATGCTCCGGGAAAGGAGAGAGAGCCCGCTTCCATGGTTGACCCATTTCATCTTTGGGGATGCTGTGTGGAGGGTCTTTTTAGGGAAAGGCAGTTCTGGGAAGGAAAAGTGTATGATGAAGGGTGGGTAGGAATCTGGGGGTCAGTGTGTCCAGGAGCGAAGGACGTATGAATCCATTCCTCCCACACGGAGAAAAATGTTATTCTAAAATACGATCATTTTATTCGTAAAAACGGTTAAAAACGGGACCGAGGTTCTTACAAACAAATTAACAGTGTTTCAATGTTTATTGGCGGAAAAATGCAAGAATAATTTGTTGGTATACGTACGAAATTACGTATACCAACAAATTATTCTTACATGTTCCCGCCAATAAACATTGAAACCCTGTTAATTTGTTTTTAAGAACTTCAGTCCCGTTTTTATTATCGTTTTAAAATTATCGTGGCGAAATTATAGGCGACGGGTCGAGAAGGTCGGTTGGAGAGGTCAAAAGGTCTCCACCAACCAGTCTCTCTCGAGCCGGCCTGCCCCGCAGTGGGTGGGCAAACACATCCGCCGCCAAGATCTCGACAAACTTAACTCCATGAATCTGGGCACCCCTGCTACATCACCAAACGTAGCGAACCACTTGGGGTGACCTATGGCAGGGGTGTCGGTTATCCAATAAATGGTTTCCGGGGCAGCGGTACCCATACCCGCCTCGCAAATTGAATATTTATTAATAAGATAATATTGCATTAATAACATATTTATGTATGAGAATATTCATACAGCGAAGAAGAAGAAGATAACACTAAACAAGACACAGAAAAATAAAAGATAACGGTCGCAACTGGGTCATGAACTTAGAACCTCTCGTCTTACCGGGACAGGAACCTTTACCAATTCGGCTATTGCCACCAATTATTTAAATACAATATTTGTCAATCTCATGTTTCAAATTTCAGAAATAACAGTATTATCTTCGACTATTTTTTTTTTCAATATTATCGGCAGCTACATTTTTCATTGGAAACAAGTGTTCTATAGACGTATTTGTTACCTAGATAGTGTCTCGGATAAATATATCCGATTTTTATTTATAAGAAACGCCTATTGACCTTTTTGTAAAAGTTTAAATGAATACGTCTATGAAACGAATACATATTACATTTTTATAAGAACAACTCTCTTTTTATAAATTTTGAAGGTTATTCCCATCAATGTAATATATCATTGAGGTAGATAATATCACTAATATATTTTATTTATATATTAAGGCCTATTTCATCTATGAAGGTGATGTGTGGAGGGTCTATTTAAAGAGAGGAAGGAGTGAACATGGGTCTTGAAGAGACCCATGTTGTAGGAAGGAGGAAAAACAGAGGCTACAAATCGTTCCTTGCTGTTGACATTTGACAAATGTCAACAGTGTATGTTGGGCGAACGTTTGACGTGTTTCCCGACTATGCACCGGTGCCGAGGGGATCAATGACGCTAGTTCCTCGGAGCATCATACATTGAAATGCCGGTAGAACAAGGATAGCATTCCCATCCGACGCCTGTGCTCTAAAGATTGCAATCTGTTTGTTAAGACGGTATATCATATTATGTGGATTTATCATATATATTATGACCATTTACCATATTATGATTTATTGAAAGTGATGCTGTAGCAAATGTAAAATTATGCAATGTCCATTGTTTTAAATATAGTGTCCTCCGCGTGCAAAGTCGTTTCTCTTTTAAGCATAAACTTTCTAATTAAAGTGTGTTTATCGGAAGTGACCTGCCAGGTAAGTATGTTTTCTGTATCTATTTGTAAATAATAGTTCTAGTTAGAGCCTAAGAAGTCATAATAAAATGTACAGCGCCCTTGAGGTGATTTCACACAAAAACGGCGCTCTAGAAATTATCCAATTATTATTATTATCATATTATGACGATTTATCTTATATTATGACGATTTGCCATATTATGACGATTTATCATATTATGACGATTTAAAATAAATAATGCCATCACAAAGTGAAAACCTTCCCGAAGAAGTTTTCTTTGAAATTTTTTTTTTAATATCATTTTATGACGATTTATTATATATATTATGACGATTTGCCATATTATGACGATTGACGATTTATCCTATTATGACGATTTGCCATATTATGACGATTTATCC
The DNA here is from genome assembly GCA_951813805.1 of Limnephilus auricula. NCBI lineage: Eukaryota > Metazoa > Arthropoda > Insecta > Trichoptera > Limnephilidae > Limnephilus > Limnephilus auricula. Next base: position 26,829,841 of record OX638408.1, read on the forward strand.
TATTATCTCGATTTATTATATTAATTATGACGATTTGCCATATTATGACGATTTATCCTATTATGACGATTTGCCATAATATAACGATTTATCCTATTATGACGATTTATTATATATTATGACGATTTGCCATATTATGACGATTTATCCTATTATGACGATTTATTATATATTATGACGATTTGCCATATTATGACGATTTATCCTATTATGACGATTTATCCCATTACAACGATTTATTATGTAATTTGACGATTTGTCATATTATGAAGATTTATCATATTATGACGACATATCACATAATGAAGATTTATCATATTATGACGATTTGCCATAAAAAGAAAATAAAAGTCATAAAATGATTGCAATTGATTTATTTTAAGTATCGCCACTCGCACGTGCTACATAATCAGGGTGTGCTTCTCAATAGCAAATACGGTTATTAATAGCAAATACCTTGAAAAATTTTCAAGAATATTTCGACAATTTTCATTGATGTAGTGCTTGGTTCTGACCTAGTTAGACTACAATCACCATAATGATTTTGAGGCAGAAGATCGGTAAGCTGCTTACTTGGTTTTTATGCCGAAATATCGTTGTGTATCGTTAAAAATTCAAAGGAGGCAAATGTTTTTGAAGATTAAAACTTGATACATATTTGTAATTTTTTGCTGACCTAATTTTTATCTTTACTGTTTTGATCGTGGGATGATTTTATATTTATTTTTCGAAGAAAACCTCTTCTGAAAGGTTTTCATTTTGTGACGGCATTATTTATTTTAATAAAAAGACGGCCTTTCCCTTCTAATGACTTTTAAATCCCCAATTCTAATAAACTTCCCCCCACCTAACCCCCCTCCCCTTCCTTTTACCACTTCCTCCCATAGGTGATCTGTATTTAATTTTTAATTTTAGTGTACAATTAATCCTGATGATATGAATATTGTTCACGAAACATGACGAAAATAAATAAAGTGATTTAAACAAAGTTATTTGACTTTTTATTAAAATAAATTATATTTAATAATAATTCCGTCCCTGAAAAGGATGGAGTGAAAATATTAGAAATTTGCAGAAAAGTAATTTTAAATTTTTATTTATTTACTAGAGAGTCGCCGGCATTATTGCGTGTCCTTTCCCATGTGTCCCCGTTCTCCTTTCGCGTGCCCTTTTCCTTCCGCGTTCCCCTTTTAACTTCTCCGTCTTCCACCCTCCCGTGTCTCCCCGTCCTACGAATCCCCTCTCACCCCACCGAGTTTCCCTTCTGCGTACCTCTTCCACCTTCCTTGCATTTTTCCCTCACTCGTCCCCCTCCTTCGCTCCCCTCTCTCCCTCCCTGATTACCGTCTCCCTGAAATACACGCAACTATTGTAATTCTTTATGCAAATTTCTTAACGTCAGAGTTCTCCGGTATATATAGAAACCATTGTGGGCATGCGCATATCAAATCACCAAAGTTTCATCGTAATCGGATGAATGGTTTAGAAATGCATAAGAGACAAACAAAGAAACATTCATTTTTATATATTACGATTTGCTGACATCCCCAACGCCCGGACTTAACACACAGTTTTTAGAAATCAGATGTAGACAGCGCAGGCAGTAAATTTTGTCTTTGTTTTTAAAGAGAGTTATTTCACATGCACATTTAATTAATTAATTATTATTTATCTGCTACCGATTTCTACACATCCCTGTCATTCATTTAAAATTGCTAGTGAAAAAAATGTACATGTGAAATAAAACTGTTCAAAACCAAAACGTCTAGAAATTGTTACATTGTACATGCAACAATTACAAAAAAAAAAGTTACTCTTATTTTGAAGGTCGAGCGTGCAAAATTTCATCAAGAAGGGTCATATGTCTGCTTTAAGGGGTGTGAAAAGGGAACGGTTTTTTCGAAATACCTTATAGATAGTTAATGACCTTCCTCTAATTTTTAAGGCCAAGTGTTCCAAATTTCATCAATCTTAGTATAAAACTGTAGATTTCTTTAGAAAAATAAACCCACACCGCCGTATTGTCACACTTTATGTATCATTTATTTTATTTTATTTAAATTACTACTTATTTTTAATTGATAAACTAATGTTTAAGACCAGAATTTTTTATGCATAGCAAAAAGGGTAACAATTATTATAAGAAATAATTATTAGCCTGAAACACTCATCTCGACTCGAACCCGCACCCCTTTGATTGCCGGTCAAGAGCTCTACCATTAAGCTACGGCGGCATAGCTTAATGGTAGAGCACTTGACCGGCAATCAAAGTCGGCGACATGTATCTTTTTTTGGAAGATTTTTTCAATATGGATGAGTGTTTCAGGCTAATAATTATTGCTTATAATAATAAATTATAACGTTATCAGGCGTCAGGTAGGTATGCTGCCCTTGTTCTACCGGTAATACAAAAGGAAGATGCTCACGTATACACGATCGACATTTGTCACATGAGAACGGGTCGCTTCTACGACCTGGGTCAACTGTTCTCCCTCCTACAACACGGGTCTCTTCAACACCCATTTTCACTCCGTCCTCTTCTCAAAAACTCCTCCACAGAATAACTTCAAAGATGACATAGCTCTTGTGTGGAGTAAACGTAAAAAAATGATTTTTTGATTTATTCTCCTTGCACTCCTTCACCCGTTCATTCGCTATACATGCCCAAAATATATCCATAAAGCTTTTAACTTTAAACTTATAAACTCAATAAATGTAGGGATGTTCTTGACAGATCAACGTCGTGCATCGTCAAAACTTTTATCACAAACATTTTTGACTTCTTGAAAATGGTTGAAAAATTGAAGGCTTTACAATTAAACCATCCATATTTTCGAGGTCTTCCAAATTTTCGGTTTAAAAATTCGTTCATCTCATAAAATGTAATCAATACTTATTTTTGTTTTTAACTTAATAGTTAAAACCTCAAAGCATAATATTTTTTTATTTATAATATCATTTAGGTTTGAATCTTGCAATCATACATAAAGATAGCAGCCAATAAAAATATGCGTTAAGACAATGAAGATAATATTGGTAGTTCTCAGTCGAAGTATGCTACAATTAAATATGACTGAATCGGATAGGAACACATTAGCTCAGTTGGTAGAGCCGTGGCCCGAAAAGCCGAATGTCTTGGGATCTTAGTCCCAGATGTGACCGTATCTTTTTCTGATTTTTCTTTTTCAGATTTTCGATTGAGTTTCGCTAATATTGTCTTCATTAATTAAAAAAAATGTGGATGCTGTGTGGAGGGTCTTATAAGGAATAAGAGGAAGTTCTGGGAAGGAAAAAGGAATGAGGGGTGGATATGGTAGCAGGGGTGACGGACGTATAAATCCATCCCTCCCTCTGCAGTGCAAGGCGATGGGTCGAAAAAGTCCGGTTGTAGAGGTCAAAAGGTTTCCCTCAGTCAGTCCCTTCCGTTTGTCCAGGAAAAATGACATTTCGTGTTTTTAAATTTAAAAATATAAACATTAAAATGCACTTTTTTCGAAATTCCGGTAACTGAATTGATTAGTACTACCTAGTTAATATCTAACTGCTGCAACTTTTTAAATTTATTTTTTTCGTCCGTATTAAGCTGTCCCGGTTTTGTAAATATTTTCCCTTATGAAATCACACAATCAAGGACCGGGTTACGTCACGAACTCTCCCGCACGGTATTATACTCTTACGCCGTTCTTCCATGGAGCTACGTTCAAGCGACGCGATCGCCGCTCGTCTGTGTTTTCCATACTATTATTAGTGTTTGAAAACGCCGCTAGGCGCTACACTAGCAAAATAGTATGACAAGTAGCGGTAGCGGGCTTAATAAATTTCAAACTTGTCGAATTAATTTAATTATGAAAACGAACTTAAAAAAAAAAACAATACTAGTATTTAAGTTTGCATGTGAACATTGATAAAATTTTATTTTTGTTAACGTGAGGAAAACCTATCGCCGATAAATTTTAACAATAGTTATTTTACCAAACTATTGCTGTCACTATCGCTCTTACTCCCCCAAATACTGATCGAAAGGGTCAACTGCACCTCAGGCTGATAATACCTAAATAAAATTGTCGAAATCGAGGCTTTATATTTCCTTTATTTTCCTTATTATTTAAAGTTTTTTTACTTACTTCAATAGATGAAAATACTGCCAATATGTCTACGTTTTGCTTTTTAAAAAATGCATTGACTAGTTTGTATACTGACCGTCTCTTGATGGCATTCAAATCAGGCATTTTATTACGATTTTTGGAGGGTTCTAATGCCCCTATATATAAACTTATCAACAAAAGGGAAAAAGTACCGGCACGCTAGAGATTGATATCTACATTATATTAAAAAAATATTTTCAGTTGTGTCAAAATCCAGAGAATAAATTTGGGAATACGTTTGTTTGTACAAAAGCCCGCTTTCCTTTTAAAACTTTTCACATACCTACTGTTAGTTGTAACCACACCATATAAAATTATGACTAGATTTTCGATAGTTATTTGGTGAACTATAATAGGCCAGATGAAATAAAATAGATAATAAACCCACTAGACGGAAATTCTAAAGATAATGAAAATAATGTCCTCTATAACACTCCTACGAGATAACATTACTTAGAACGATTATTACACTGAATGGATCATTCGTGATAAATATCGAGGGTCTCTGTTAAATAATATTGTTAGTATTTGGTTGACCTCCATCACATCAATATAAATGAGATAAAAACAGGCATCATGATTAACTCTACCATCTTCATTTCATTTTATTTTATTTAAGTTGATTTTGGAAACATGCAGTTATGTATAAAATAATTGTACATAAGGCTGGGTTATTTAAAAAATATATATATTTAATTTTTTATTATTAACTTAAGAATGGTACACGTTAATTCATACTGGTCTTCCATTAAAAGCATTTGCTTGTGGATGGAAGAACAGTTTACATTTCATATATGTTCAATAAATACAATCACGTGTTTCACATACTTTTTTTTTATTAAAAAAGAAAGACAAACATTCCCGGGTTACGAATAACTTAACAACATTTTGAAAATCTCCTACTACCACCACATTAATTGTTGCTTGTGTTGTGATGGAGGACTTAGCCAGCCGAGGAATCGAACACGAAACGCCTGGGTGGGAACCAAACGCAATGCCCACTCAACCACTGACTTGTATGTACAGTTAATATGGTAACTAAAATATATAAACATATATGTATTCATTAAGAAGAAAAACAAGTATAATTATTATTGGTGACACTTTCATGTGGAAATAGAGGTAGCAGTCTTCCTCTGATAGAGTTCAACAGTTGCACTTTGTTATTAATGTTTCTGATTTCTATTGGTAGTTTATTAAAGAAATATTTTCCTTGGTGTGTATAATGGTGTTGGGCAAAAGAAGTGTTTAGTTTGGGGCATACAAATACATGTTTAAGTGTAGTAAGTGTAGATTTTCAGTTATGAATGGGTTTTTATCTTTTTCTTTTATAATTTGTACGATTGATTTTTGACAAATAAGTTTTTAAATCTTGGAACTTTGAATTCTTCGAATACCCGCTTAAAAAGAAAAAGAAGGAGAGATACGATAATACGAATGTTAGAGGGAGCGCGCTAATACTCATCATCATCATCATCTTCTTTCCCTTGTCCTATTCGGGTCGGGGACCCACCGCATCGACAAGGCTCCTCCATACGTCCCTGTCTTGCGCTGATTCGTCCATGGCTGACCCATCCTCTCCTCATACAGTTTTTGGTGTTGCCTCGCCCAACTGTGTCTGGGGCGGCCCGCAGGACGTCTACCCTCTGGAATAGCACTCAGTGTCTTCCTCGGAATTCGGTCATCAGACATTATTAGTACATGCCCAAACCACCTCAGTTGCGATTTTTCTATGAAGAGTAGCAGTGGTTCAATGTTTAGATCATCTCGGATCGTCGAATTTCTTATATGATTCCATTTCGTAACCCTTGCCACTCCTCTCAAGTACCTCATTTCAGCAGCTTGGACTCTAGAGGTGTTTGTTCGTTTAGCATCCATATCTGGTGGCCGTAAGTGAGCGTCGGGCGGTATATCGTTTTAAAAACTGCCATCTTTGTCTTGATGCTGAGCTCGGCTTTTATTATCACTAAGCTGTAGAGAGGACGCAACACATTGCTTGCCGCATTTATTCTTCGATCAGTTTCTCCGTCTTGTCGACGATTGGAGAATTTGACCAAGTATCGAGCTAATATAATATTAATAATATTCAAGCAAAAATTCGGAAAATGTTTATAAAACACTATTTACACACTCGTTTAAAATAGAGCAAAAATCTCTCGACAATACCCTAACATGTAAAGAAACACTGTGATTTTTTCAAACTTATGATGTGTTAAATAACAGAACAGTAATGGTTTTTTTTTTTAATTTTCGGAACATAGATACTTTGCTATTTTTTTTCTATCAAGGAAGTTCCACGAGATTACCGTTTCGGCTCGTCAGTATCCAGAAATTATCTACAAAAATAATATATATATATTTTTAGAACATAGAAACGGGCAAGGGACATATGTTATAAATCGGAATTCCCAGCCTTTAAAATATTTTTGTAAATAGTAAATTTACTGATTAGGAAGCAAGTAGTTATTAAAAATTATATTTTTTTTTTAAACTAAAACAATTTCAGAACTTAATAATAAACATTATTAAATTTAATTTAAATTAAATTTCAAAAAAATTAAATGGAGTTCTACGAATTAAACACAAAAACAATAAATAAAAAATAAAATTTATAATAGTGCGTAGTGTATGTAAGAAATGATTAATAAGAAAAATAAACAATATAGAAATAAAAAAAAAATTATTTAAGTATATTATTCAAGTATCTATATGTATTTTCATTGGCGGGAACATGTTGAATTAGAATAGTTGTTGGTATACGTAATTTCATAGGTATAACAAAAAATTATTTTTACATTTTATTAATAAACATCGAAACACTGTTAATTTGTTCGTAAGAACTTCAGTCCAATTTTTAACCGTTTTTAAAAGTTTTTACGAATAAAATGATCGTATTTTAGAATAACATTTTTCTACGTGCAGATGGCGACCAATCGCCTTGCACAGCAGTGGAAGGGATGGATTCGTACGTCCGTCACTCCTGGATACATTGACCCCAGATTCCTACCCACTCATCATACTTTTCCTTCCCAGAACTTCATATCCTTCCTTTCCCTATAAAAGACCCTCTACAGCGCATCCTAAAAGATGACATGGGCCCTGAGGGATTTTTTCCCTCATTACCTTCTATGTGGGGCTAATGTTAAAAAAACATTATCTTATGTCTCAACTGTCGCTCAGTTCAATATTGCGCACAATTTAAATTCCAACAAAGCTGCCCAACAACTTAGCATCAGTACACACATTCAGTCTTCTAGCTGTAGCAAGAATAATAATAATAATATTTGGATGATTTGTATAGCGCCGTTTTTGTGAAAAACCACCTCAAGGGCGCTGTACAAATTTTAATACATTTCTGCACAGAAGTCACCTCTGTTCCTCCCTTATACCCTTGTGTAATGCAGCCTACTCTGTACGAGTCAAGTTGCATCCCTTCTGAGTAGCTACCTCTGCCGCTACCACCAACAAGTGTCTCTCGCCCCCGCCCTTACCACCGCCCCCGCCCTAGCGTGACGTCACGGCCTGTTGCCGCCTTATAAGGACGGGCGCTAGCGGTCACAAGCCAAAAGCACTCCAGCCGCCGCCCGCGAAGGACGCCATAACAAGCACCCCCTGGCGATTGCACCGGACACAAACTAATTTAAAAATATATATTTTAACTATACGTTGCACATCGCGTCGCAAATTTAAAAAAAAGCTGTTTATTTTCCGTGTCGGTCGTTAAGTTCCCGTAAGTTTGGATTGTTATAAAACTTGACAGAGTTGCAGAACTGGTTTCGTCGTCAATCAACTCGGAAAAGCAGTCCTTCAAAATGCTCAGGTGAGTCAAAACCTAACTTTTTACCCAACTTTTAAATATAAATAATTAATCAAACATAGTTTTTAAATAATTATACCTACTCCAATAACTGCAGAGAATTTATTAAGCATACAGGCGGTGTGATATTATAAATTAAAAACATTTAAATAATAACTTTATTAGGCATTTTGATGCATGCTTATAATTAATACTTCGTCTTGCTAATTATTTCTAATTCAGTCGTAACGAAGCACAATATTGTTATTAAAATGTGAAATCATATTATTTCGCCTATAATAAAGTAATCCTTTGCGATGTAATTAATTTTTTTGAATGATGAATGATGATTTAAATGGGTTTTTACAACAATAGCTGCAAAAAATTTCGCGACGTTTAATACGGAAAAACAACGACAGATTAACGTAATTTTTTTTAAATTCTAATGTTTCAACGTCACTTCTAAGGTACTCACTTATTCATAATTAAGATGGCAATTTAATTTCGGCACAGAATTTCTATTCACACAACCATTTTTTGTTTTAATTTTTCACGCTTAATTATAATTTAACACCTTAAATATTGCCTACCAAAATTTTTACGTTAATGTGTTTGCCTTTATTACGTGCAAGTTCCCTACTGAAAAAAACAAATAGGTATTTGTGGTTGTTTTGCGGTATAGTGTTATAAATGCATCTTTTCTCTACGTGATGGACAAAACGGCATTTGAGAAGAAAAAAATGCGTGGAGAAATTCGCAAATATAATACATATTATTAGATTTTAATCACGTTTTAAAATTATTTGTGAAAGCGCTTTATTATAAAAAAAACTAATCCTTTATTATAAAAAACAAAGCTTTCTTTGTAAATAGAAAAATAACACTTCTCCAACATTTCAAATTCTCACCTGTCAAAAACAATTGTCAACATTTTAATATCGGATTTATATTACTGAATTAGTTCATCTATGTATGTAGAACTGCCAACCAAACTTTTTCCTGTTTTCCGGAGTTTCCCTCAGCATCTGAAAAGTTTTTCAGGGAAAGTGTCTAAGTGTCAAGTTCCACGCATTAGCGAGAATTCTGCATTTTCGCGCTCAAAATAACAGAAACGAGGAAGTTTAACGAAACAATGTCATGACAAATGTAAAAAATATCTCCATGTGTGATTAAGATGAATATTTTATTATAACGATTTTTTAATTTTATTTTTTTTTAATTGAAAGTTTTTCATACAGGTACCTACATAACATATTGAAAGGTATATAAAAACTTAATAATGTGTGAACAAAAAATCTTCCAAAGACAAATCCTGAGCGTGCGTATTAGGTATACCGATTTTTATTATAATTTTAGGATGAAAGTTGAGATTTAAGTATCAAATATAATTTTAGGTATAAAAAGAGTAACTTTATAAATGCAATAAAAAAAATAGAGCATAATAACAGTCTGTACTGTTATTATCGCATTTGTGAAAGTTATAGAATATTTAATAAGAAGATATAAGAATTAATGTTATTCGTGCAAATAAAAATCAAAAAAACATAGCAAACAATTTAAATTTTCAACTTTAAAACGGCTTTGTTAAAGCTTATAAGAAAAATATCTGTTTCGGTGTTTTTTAGCCAAGTTTTGATATATTTTTTATAAGATTTAAGATTTTGAAAAGTGGTTTCTAAATGTTGTACATAATAAATTATGCATTTTTGGAGCAAATAAAAGTAAAATGCCTTTAGGCCAGTATTTCCCAAAGTGGTCCAGGTGGACCCCCAGGAGTCCACGGGAGACTCGATGGGGGTCTACTTTGGCGTGATACAAAAAAGGGGTCCACAAGTTGTATGTGGGGGTCCACGAAAAATTATCTGGTTACCGTTCGTTAAAGAACCAAAAAGTTGTCTTGGCTTTACCTATCAATGTAGGCCAGGGGTCCCGGGGATCATTCAGGGAGCCCCTGAACAACGTCAGGGGATACATACATTTTTATTAATATGGAAGTTATTATAAAAATTAATGCACAAATTATTACCAATTTTTACGTCCTAGGTAAAATATAGAATTCATAACCTATAATTCTCTAATTCTCTGGCCACCCCCAAATGATGATTATGCCACATTAAATGATGTAGTTGATAGTCCAGAATTGCTTGCATTGATCAGCTTTCGGATTCTATTGCGTTATTCGTACTAGAGTCGGGATTTATTTCGGTTCAGAAATTCTGGGACTAATAATATTATGTATTCCTCTTTGCCCAGAATATAACTGGAGGGAAATAATTGTACCAAGTCAGTGGACATCTTCAATTTTTTACAAAACAAACACAAAATGTTTGTAATGAGGCAGTTCATTACAATGAGGCAGTCATGTACAAAAAATACTGTATAATTTTATACTATCTATATGTAAAAGCTTCCAAATAGGGCATTAATAAATAAATATATATAAAACAGTTTTCATACTTAGCTCTAAAATTATAGAACACCTACCTGCTACTTGGAAAATAAAAAAGGGCATATATTCGTCGTACATTGTTTATGGATTGGCTTCAAGAATTAGGGAGAAATACGTACGAAAAATTACTTTACCAAAAGTTAAATATCCATCGAGGGACTACTGCACGCACACCCCAATTTCAAAAAATTCCTAAAAAACGTCAAATACACATCACAAGCATGTAAATATTAAATCATATCTTTATTGGTTGACTACATTATGAACTAATATTGTAAATTTGACATTCCTAAAACGGGAATTTCTTATTTGTGGAGTGAAAGTCTATATTCATTTCTTGTAATTAAATAAATAGCTAAAAAATAAATATTATATTGAAGTAAATCCGTATGAAAGTCTGCCAACATTTACGAAGACGATTCTTTAGGTATTTAAACGCGCTTTGACTCGGAATTCCGATTTTCTTCCGATTTATAACATATGTCCCTTGACACTTCTAAAAAAAATAAATACGTTAATTTCAGTATGAAATTTGAGCAAAATCCAATGCTGAAGGAAGTCGTGAAGTGAAGAGTATCCACTTTCATTTTTGGTTTAGTCGAGTGAAAACGATGTCTCCTGTTCGGTAGAGTGTTTGATCTGATATCTCTGCATCGAATTTTTTACCTCGATATTACTAAAAAATACAACTTGGCATTGAAATACGATTCGGAGGACTTCTCTTTTGTAAATTGGCTTATGGCTAAAATGTGGATAGAACGTAGATTTTGTGAGGCTTGGAATTCCGATTTTCTACCGATTTATAACATAAATATGTTCCTTGAACACCTTACGTTTCTAAGTTCTAAAAAAAATTTTTTTTTAATAATCTCTAAATATTATCGAACCGAAACGGTAATCACATAAAATTCCCCCAATAGAAAAAAAAATCGCGAAGTATGCTCCGAAAATAAAAAACCCATAACATTTCTGTTATTTAACACATCATCGGTTTGAAAAAAATCACAGTGTTTCTTTACATGCTTCTACATGGTATTGTCGAGAGATTTTGCTCTATTTTAAACGAGTCGTGTTTTATTAAACATTTTCGCAATTTTCGCTTGAATATTATCGTTTGTAATATTATCGCGCTCCCTTTAACATTAACACTCTCCTTCTTCTTCTTTTTGAGAGGGTATTACCGAGCGTTAAGTCGCCGGACTGAAGTTTATGCAATGACTTTGAATGTTGGTCTGTACAAGAATTTAAATGCTAATCTGCCTAATGCACATTTTAACAGGCTGCTGCTAGGGCTGTAAAATACAGAACCTAGTCATTATTACAGAGCTGCATGAATCACGCGTTAGCCTGCATTGGCTGGCTCTTATTCATGCAAATGATTATTGATTGTTTTCAATTAGATGTGATAATTATTAATAGTTACTTCTTGAGAAATATTCCTGCCTGACATTCTATTTTATATAGATTCCCAATTTCTATTTCGCTTTTTCGATTTGAATAATACAAACGGACATATGAAATTAAAAATATTAAAGTTTTAAAGAAAAGTAGTTTAAATTGCTGACCGTTTGATTTCTCTTGTAAATTTAATTACCACATCGATAGCGGTAATTCCTTAAAGGATAATAAATCCAAAAATCTTTTACAAGGTGCATTTTAAAAGGATTTTTTTCTGAAAAAATAAAAATAAATTACATTTCATTAATATATTTATAATGAAATTACGGTTTTTAAGTATTCTGATAGATCTATCCATGTTATTTTAAAATAAGAAATTATAATTACAGGCCCTACAAAAACAGGAGACGTGATTTTATGAAAATATTAAAACTTAATTTTTGCTCTTATTATTAACACAGCACTTCAAAATTTAAGTGATCAACATCATACAAAATTTAAAAAATATATATATAATTTAGACAAACATATTTTAAATGTAATTATTATTTCACTTTTTTCGTTTACATATGTATAATTATTTAAAAAACTCAATCAAAACTTAAAATCAATTTCAACTAGGTGAACTTTTTTGTCACTTTCTCTTTATTACAATTATTTCACATTATATTGGACAATCTATGGTAAGACTTTAAATTCAAAGAGAAAGCTTGGTGTCAAAATTGGAATAGTTTTACCACTAAATGATACTTTTATCAACTAAAATTGTTATAATAAAAATTCTTCTCTGTCATTTTGATACCGACGCGCGAGCAGTTCAGTTATTTATATTCCATCAAACCCAAAATTAATATAAAGTGAAGGTAAAATATATCCATATAAGCTCCTTTGTCACCAGTGAAAATAATTTAAGGCAATTTTTCATTTTCAAGGATTAATGTCAATCTGGATGTTTCGTTCGTCATCAATCATTTTGTTTATTTTTGAGGACAGTTATTATTTAAATAATCAAACAGTAGGTTCGTATCTAGGTTCATGCAGATATATGCGATTTAGGTGAAAATGTATAATATTATATATGAAATGCTCAGTGGTAGGGAGTAGATAGGTGCCTACATACATTTATGTATTTTTAACCTCTCCGGCCTCGGGTATGTATTGTTAGAAGGTCAAATATTACCGCTTTGCGATTTGAAAGGTGATAAAATACGCATTAAATTTTTAATTTATTTTCTTTTTTAATTATTAGAAATAAACATATCTATAATTTTTTTATTGTAAAAATTTGAATGCAAACATAAAAAGTTTTAAAAATTGCCCACCTTATTTTTTAACTAATATTATTGACATCTCAAGAAAAATAAATAAAAAAAAACCCACATGTTTTATTAGATATGTGATAAGTGTTAAATAGATATTATAAACGTTTTCTTCACTTCACTTTTTTGTCGATTCATGTAAAAATAATTCATATAAAAATCGCAAGGTTTAATTTTTTTTTTTAAATTGCGGTCGGAAACTTTGGTTTTATAAAGGGGTACATTTTAATTATTTTGTGGATATATTTGAATATTAAGCGTAGTTTTTTTCTCTTTCTAACACCGTTTAGATCATATTTCTTACCATGATTAGTAAGGAAGACATAACGATTTCTACGAGACCTTTAAAATTCTTTTCTCGTGTGGCATGAACACAAAATATAATATACCTATGAGGAAAATTAAAAATTTTAACCTAGCTAGAAGGTAATGATGACCGCCGGCAAATATCAATAAAAAAATAAATAAATAATATTTAATTTCCTTTCACGGTGGGATCAACCAATCACGGATAGTTAGCGACGCATCTTGAAATATCTTAGTATAGCTAACGAAATTCAATGTATCTGTAAGTCAGCAGTAAATGCGTGCTCTAAAAAAATATTTTTTTTACTACAAAAAAGTCATATTGTTTTAGGTATTTGACCAAATTAATGTTCGTTGGCGAAATTATCAAGAATTCATGAAAATTAAATAATAATTATTCTGAATTTGCCAACCACATTTTAGAAACAAATTATTCTATTGATATAAATAAAAGGGTTAAAAAGTTTTACACACAAACACATCAGATTTACAATTAGCCAACATAGAAATTAGATTAAGTGCACGGAGAAAAATGTTTTTGGAAAAAACGATCATTTTAATAGTAAAAACGGGACTGAAGTTCTTACGAACAAATTAACAGTGTTTCAATGTTTATTGGAGGGAAAATGTAAGAATAATTTGTTGGTATACGTACAAAATTACATATACCAACAAATTATTCTTACATGTTCCCGCCAATAAACATTGAAACCCTGTTAATTTGTTCGTAAGAACTTCAGTCCCGTTTTTAACCGTTTTTACTATTAAAATTATCGTTTTTTCGAATAGCATTTTTCTCCGTGTGTTAATAGTAAATTAATTATTATTAACAACCCTAATATTTTTATAAATAGCCATTAGCCATAGCTCTTAAATTTATTTACATATTTTTACCTATATTCATTTTTTGTTTTTTGTTTACAACCTGATTATCTTTTGTCAATTTATAAAAAAAAATCTTGTTAAATATTAAAATACTTCATTTTATATAATTGTTGACATTTTTAAGTAATTATTCACCTCTTAATATTTTTGTCTATAAATGGTTTTTATTTGTCTATACTTGTTTGTTTTTTTGTTATTTTTATTAATTTTCTAACTATTCTGACGAAGAAATCATCGGTTTCGAAACATGTCGATAATTATTGTGATACACAAAGTTATTTGTTTTATTTAATTAAAATTAAATAAACTTGGCGATATTTTTTAAATCACTGTGCAGATATTTTGCAAGGCTAAAATTAAAGATATGGGAGAAAACTTTTATGGGCACCTACCCATTGGCTAAAAACCTGCTTAACTGCTAAAACAGAGTATCCAATTGCTTTTCCGAGGGACAGTTTCCGAATTAGAAACTATAATGTATGCTGCAATGATTGCTGACCTCCAATTTATTTGAACCCGAATACATTAGACAAAAATTATCACTGAAGCATAAAAGCTATTCTTAAAAGCTTGGACTAAATACAATTCCATCTTTTATAATACACAACGTTTACGCGTAGGTACAATATTACAGCATGTAATTCTTAATCGCCAAAATGGTAAATGCAATACGTAGATACCTAATACCTACATACATATTTTAGCAAATGTTTCAGAAGTGTGAGCCGGTTCCCCGATTGTTGGCACCCCGAATTAATAATAATTGTTAAAATTAAAAGTTTTAGTTCTTTATTTACCAATTTCAAACCTAACATACAACTCAAAAATACCTTTAATAATAAGTTGATCTAAATATAAAACAAATTTATTTACAGTGCTCAATTTTTATACTTTTTCTCTGGTAAAACCATGGTTGCCATAGTTGCAATTTTATTTCATTGTCATTTATGGCTTACCTCTACACCTCACAAGGCTGAAGAGACATTATTTATTTATTTATTATTATTAATTTTCAACGCCCTGATGGGCTTTTACATAGTAAGTATATAATACAGTGATATATATGTAATATATATATATATATATATATATATATATAATACAGTGATAATAATGTTTAAATAAGAAATATAAACTTATAGCAATTAACATTATAAAAATGGTAGGTATAAAAGTAAGTAAAAAATATTATATTATAATAAAAGAGAAAATGTAAAAATAAATTAAACTGGAACCAGTTTTTAAATTGCAGATGGCATAAAAATCATAATATATAGTGTAAGTTAATATTAGAAATTTACAGATGAGTAATACAAGAAAAAGTTTACAATACAGAAAAACAAAAGAGAGTAACAAGTTTTTACATTATAGATAAATAGAAATAATACAAAAATATGTGCAACAGCTCCTACATTATATTATGTAAGCTTTGAACATACACATGAACTAATATGACAATAATCACATCATACTTATATTTAATACATATGCAAATGATTTGCATATAATTTTTTTCTAAAACCAATTTTAAGATTCTTTGGTTATCATTTTGAAAATTTTCCGCCCACATAAAAAAATCATACTTCCGAATTTCGGCCAGATTGCTATGTTTGATTTTGAAATGACCTGGAGATTGCTATCTTTGCTTTTACGTACCATATATATTTTATTTATTTATTTAAAAAGTTGAGTACATATTATATATTATTTACATTGTTTTTTTTTTCAAATTGATAAACTAATGTTTAAGACAATATTTTATGCATAGCAAAAAGGGTAACAATTATTATAAGCAATAATTATCAGC
This sequence comes from Limnephilus auricula, assembly GCA_951813805.1. Lineage (NCBI taxonomy): Eukaryota > Metazoa > Arthropoda > Insecta > Trichoptera > Limnephilidae > Limnephilus > Limnephilus auricula. Next base: position 26,845,946 of record OX638408.1, read on the forward strand.
CTGAAACACTCATCCACAGAAACAATCTTTCGAGAAAAGATATATGCCGCCGACGGGACTCGAACCCGCGCCCTAATGTAATGAATGGGTAATTTTTGGATGAAACACTAGTATATATTGAATCATTTGGCGGGTAAGAGGTAACCCGCCGTAGCTCAGTGGATTAAGAGGACCTGATTGGGTATCAGAAGGGCGCGGGTTCGAGTCCCGTCAGCGGCATGTATCTTTTCTCGAAATATTGTTTCAATGTGGATGAGTGTTTCAGGCTGATAATTATTGCTTTATAATAATTGTTTTTTATTTTTATTTTTACCGTTACATATTTTAGTACTACTCTTCCATAGAAGTATTAGCTTGTGGCTGGAATACAATATTTGTATGTAATATTGTACTTAAAAGCAAAGATAGAAATCTCCAGGTCATTTCAAAATCAAACATCGCAATCTCCCCGAAATGGAGATTGCTGCCTTTGCTTTTACACACACACCTCTTATGAATACATAAAAACTGTTTATATATGTATATAGCCAATGAATGCACCTATCTTTTCTTGATTATCACATATTTGTAGGATTTATAAAAATAATATTATAAAATCGTAAACTTCAAAACCATCTAAAAGAATCTAGGGAATATTTGCCATATTTAGCAGCAAAACCACGGAATGGTTTTGTAAATAGTGCCATTTTGTGGCAAGATGCGTTCGAACGTTAGGAAAGTTTCCAAGCTCTGTTTTAAATAAATGTTATTTAATGTCATTGACGAGTTTTCAACAATTGGGGTGGTACAAAATGTTATTTAATTCAATTGAATTCTCGGCCCGATAAGTGATAAAACCATCAATCTCCAAAACAAAGAATTAATGTATTTCTGAAGTAAGGGAATTAGGTTTCCTAAGTCTCTGTCGACACGATTGCAGACCGTCATTAGCGGGGATTTAACGACTTTGGAAGGTGGCCACGGTTATATTGGGAACTGGCTATTATTGGTTACAGGATACAAATTATTTATTATTATCGCACGATCGAAAAGGATCCGAAAGGTAATCGAAACACCTACGCCATTGTCTATTCAACATCCCCAAATTGAACTAAATTTATTAAAATATAATAAAACACTTTTTTAATCTTAAAATTTAAACGGCGAAGGTGTAAGAAGGAAGTTGAAAATCGTTTTAACACCTCTTGAAGACCTTTTCGGTTAGATATGATTTTAGATTTTCACGATCAAAAGTATTTTTGTTATTTACTTTTGGGGTATTATGCCGTGTTAAGCTACGTCCTTGTTCGAACACATATGCCCTGATGACGGACACTGTAATATTGTCCGAAACCTTGGCTAAAGAAGGAGGTAGCGTAACACGGCATAATTTCCCAAAAGTAAATTACAAAAAAACCTTTTCAGTTGTCTTTGATAAACTTTTCAACTGTAAGAAGTAGTTTTTTTTTTACATTCGTTTAAAGCTTCACCCAGCATTTTCAAAGATGACATATGCCCTGAGGGAAATTATTTTCCTCAGGGCCTTCTGTGTGGAGTTAATATTAAAAAATAAAATAAAATTACAAAATGATCGTGAAATGACAAAAGAATTGTGCTGCAAATTTTAAATTTATTTAATTAAGTTTTTACTAAATGTCCCATTAATAGGTAAACATGTATAATTTTAAGTGACATATAAAATAAAGGTAAACATATAAAATATGAAAACCTTTCATCAGGAGTACCCCAGGGGTCTGTTCTGGGCCCACTTCTCTTCATCCTCTTCACAAATGATGTCGCTAAAATAATCGAATCATTTGGTATTCTATCTCACTGCTATGCTGATGACCAGCAAGTCTACTTTTACTGCTTACCAGAGGAAATAGACAGTCTTAAAACTCGTATAACTGAGTGTCTAGAAGCAATCACCCGCTGGATGACCTCAAATAGATTGAAACTGAATCCTTCAAAGACTGAGTTTCTCTGGACCGCCACCAGCAGACGTCAGCGTAACATTGATAACTCCCCAATAACCATTTCAGGAAGTGACATCAGTCCAAAGACTTGTATAAAACTACTGGGTGTAAATCTCGACGCTGATTTTTCCCTGAAAACTCAAGTGAACAGAACCGTAAGCACGGGGTTCTTTCAATTGAGGCAAATTAAAGCAGTGCGAAGAAACCTGCCAACAGAGGCGACTAAATTACTAGTCAATTCGTATGTTGTTTCACGTCTAGATTATTGCAACGGTATATATGCAAGTCTCCCAAAATATCAAATAAACAAATTACAATCCGTTTTCAACGCTGCGGCAAGACTTATCACCGGCGTATCTAAATATTCCCATATTTCAAAACATCTCAAAAATCTTCACTGGCTTAAATGTCCTGAAAGAATCCAGTTCAAGCTCTGCTGGATGGTATTTAAGTCGCTTAACGCAAAGGCTCCGACTTACTTATCGGAACTGTGTATTCCTGAAAATTCCAATTCTCGACAATCAACCCTCAGGTCAGCAGCATCATCAGCTATCGCAAGGTTGAAGGAACCAAAGCGCACACCAGACACTAAGTTCGGTGAGCGCGCTTTCGGAGTGTCGGGACCTAAAGCATGGAATAGGCTGCCACATGAGTTAAGAATGATTACAGATTCGGCGGAATTTAGAGCTAAACTTAAAACTCATCTGTTCGGACTGTCTTATCCATAAAGTCAAAACCTTTTCACTTTCACATTCACAGCCCGCGACATTGTAAATAACTAATTGTGAAAATATGAGCTAATTCTTATTTGTAAGCTTTTATAACGGTCACTTGATGAAAATTCTCCAGTCATAAAGAATCATTAAATTCTCAAGTCTTTCAAAGTAAGTATTAACTCACCTTTGGCATTATACTTCTTATAAGTGAATACGAAAAGTGATGGGGGGCAGTAAATGTAAAATCATGCAATGTCCAGTGTTTTCAATATAATGTCCTCCGCGTGCAAATTGGTATCTTCTCCAAGCATAAACTTTCTTATTAAAGTGTGTTTATCGGAAGTGACCGACCAGGTAAGTATGTTTCTGTATACAATTGTAAATAATAAACTTAAATATAGCCTAAGAATTATATTATAAATTGTACAGCGCCCTTGAGGTGATTTCTCACAAAAACGGCGCTATACAAATTATCCAATTATTATTATTATTATATTATAATAGTTTTTCGGACTCCTCCCTATTCAAGCCAATTAACCATTTATTCATTATAAATTATATTATAGGTATATATTGTGAACCAATGAAGAACATTTTGCTTATATTTAATTCTGAGGGGATTTTATTATATAATTTCGGTCCCAGATATGTAGGTATTTAGATACTTTGCCGTATTGCTCCCTGGGACCCCGATATCATTTCTGATGTGACTTCTTATACTATATTTATTATGGATTTTATTAAGATTTTTTTTACAATTTTGTATACATGGATAATAACCCTTTTTTATGTAATTTTGACGAACATCAAGTACAATATTTTTTTTTAGAGAACCCATGCTATATAATTCATAGGGTTGCCGGTATGTTTATTGTTCTCGTGGTTTGTAAATAATTAAAGAAAGGTGACCCAAAGAAAGCCAAGTAACCACGTTTTTGCGACTTAAAATGGTTCAAAAGGGTTTTCTCAAAAGGTCAAGCCATTTTTACACTGTTTGCCATTGTGATGAAACAAATTTTCTATCGTTGGAAGGTAAAAGTTTTTTTCAAATTATATATTTGTGACAATTTCCCCGAAACTGGCAAAAATAGAAGGGTTATGCCACAACAGGGTGAAACCGGTTTGGTCCCAAACAAATTAGTTGAACAAAGTTTTTTAATCACAACATTTCAATGAAATTCTAAGGAGTATTGAAAGTTTTAACGACACATAAATTTGTTACTGTTTACTCTTTTTTTTTAATGTTTCTTTATTCTTTGAATAGTAAATATAACATTTGTGGAATTTATGGCCGCCATACTAGGCACATGCCCGTGTTATGGTACTCTGCTAATACATTTCAGAATGTAAAAATAAGTAAATTTGTTTTAGACCACTTTAATTTTAATTACACTCTACCGGTTTCGGAAGAACCCTTCCTTCGTCAGGAGAATATTAAAACTAACCTATGATACAAAATATTGATAGATATATACCAAACATTTAAATTAACAGGTAAATGCCTGAGTGGCTTAATTTATGATCTCTATCTTTAGTGTTTTTTAATAATTTACCTAAGTTGTTGTCAGTATAGAACGCGGGTTTAGTACAAGGAGGCAATTTTTTTGTACTAAGTGAAGAAAAATTAGATATATATAAGATCCTACGCCATTGAAAGGGCTTTGTGATTTTATTATTAGTTTCAGGTTTACCAAATAAAAATTTATTAGTTGAAATGAGTTAAATAATAGTATTTTCATCTCAGTGTTTTTCTATAATATTTCTTCAAATTTCGCAAAATCACTTTGTGGCGTAATTTTTAATTAAATTAAGCAAATAACTTTGTATTAAACAACTATTATATAACCACAATTACCTACACGTTTCGAAACCGATGGTTTCTTCGTTACTACCCTGACGAAGAAACCATCGGTTTTGAAACATGTAGGTAATTGTGATTATGTAATAGTGGTTGATACAAAGTAATATGTTTAATTTAATTTGTTAATTAATTAATTTCACAATTTATTCATAACTCATAACTAATTAACTAACCATCACCCCGTTTCTCGGTGGGGGTAGGCAGAAACGATGGACCGCCAAACAATTCGGTCTTGGCACACACTCCTTGCCTCATTCACATTCACATATCTTCTCATACATACTCTTCTATTATTCTTACTCTTGACATGGCCCGACACAAGCATCTGATGCCCTAGTGACTATATCCCCGACTTTTTCTGCTATTCACATTTGCGTTATGTATTCTCCTTACACTGCTTTTTTCGCTTATTCAACTCTACATGCCCAAACCATCTGAGCGTCCCTCTCTTAATTTTACTCATAACGCTTACATCAGCTTTACATTTTTTACGGATCTCCACATTTCTTAGACGATCATACGTGGTTTTACCACACACAAGCTTCAGGGATTATTGTGGGCATGTTTAAGGACGGGTTGTTTCACAGAATTTGAACAATTCATCAAATATGGAAATTAAAATTCAAGTCCTGTGAAAGGTACGTACACATTTCTAAAATAAAATTCTTTCGCATTTTCAAACGTTGGGATTCCAAAAGTCGTGTAATTTTGAGACAGTAGTTTTTTTTCGTCTCGTTTTTTTTTTTATATTATTTCAAAATGCCATACTAGTATTCCAGACCGCTTGCCTCCCGGTTTTGTTTTATATCATATTTAATACGTATATATGCAGACACGCGTGAATAGCTTTTGATTTATGATGAGCATTTGAATATGGCTTCCCTTATTATCTCAAAACTTCGTATTTCGAGATGTCTGACTTATCAACTGGACGATCATTGTCTTAAATACAACGCAATCACTGGAGCGATTTAGGTTCAAATTTGGACCATTTTTATTTTTCTGCGATTGATATCGGTCCAAAATTGGAACACATTTTCCTACCATTTGTAAAACATTTATTGTAATTATTTGAAACATTTTCGTGGCCAGCAATTTATTCTATCAAATAGTTGATAAAATAGACTTTATGTCTATGGCCTTACCGATTGTCTTTGAATTCTTGTAGAAAGAATTTTTGCGGTTAAAAAGCTTCAGTTCTACAAATGAAAGTTCTTCTTCAGTTCTTCAAAATAATTTTCAAACCAAGCTTTTGATTTGATGTACACATACTAAAAATTGGTTTTCTAGTATATATTTGCATCTGTGATTATCAAACAGACCATAGAGAACATTAAAACGTAGAACAGATATTCAATACAGATATTAAAAATATTCACTGGTGGCGATTTCAAATCTTTAAATCACTAAAGCACAAATTTCGCGCATTTATAAAGTTAAAGATCTTTTAATCATTTTTCTACCAATTTTAAAAAATATAGGACAGTTAGTAAAATATAGGTAAATTCATTGGCTGTATAGCACTATAATTTGTTTTTATGTTTACATACACAAATGTGGAGTAATGGTTTCTTTATTGTGGGCGGGGAATTTTCAAAATTAATGTTTAAAAGTGGCTAGCACGCAAGGCGATTTTTTATAATTCTATGTTTCGCTCCAGTGACTAAGAAGGATTTTATAAGAATGTTTCAATATTTACGTTTTTATTTAATGAAATTATTTTAACTAGAACTTTTTTAAATTTATTTTTCCATTTGTGATCCGATCAGAATGCATCTAGTTTTCTGAACAATTTCTATAAATACTCGTATTCCCCTAGATCCATTGTGATGATCATAACTTTGTATATCTCGTTAGCACAGGTTAGCATTCGTTTTCTAGAAGTTATTATTGCAAGATTAAAACTTTTTTTATCAACTGGTGTTATCATCAGGAAAAATAATTGTTATTGGTGATCTTTTCTAATGAGTGTACCGCACAAGAGTCCTAACTGCTCCCAACTATCTGGAGCCAGTGAGACTATGGCATCCCCGATTGGGGTATGTAGTGAGGCTAAAAGTGGTTAGAAAAGGAAGGAGAATAGTGGGGAAGTACCTGGCTATTCAGACCTGGTCACCAAACACCGCTAAAGAAATTTTAAGCAACGTCTCAATTCCTGAACACCTTATTACACTGAACTTACATCAGGGCGATACTAAGGGCCAATTGTTTCGGAAAATTTCACGCATGAATTTCCTTCAAACCGTCATTCACCGAAAAATTGGGTTGTTTCAACCTCCGTCAGAAGAAATTTCAACGAAAATTTAAAAAAACTTTAGCGGTGTTTGGTGACCAGATCTGAATAGGCAGGTATTTCCCCACCTTTCTCCTTCCTTTTCCTACCACTTTTAGCCTCACTACATACCCCAATCGGGGATGCCATAGTCTCACTGGCTCCAGACCAGACAGTTGGGAGCAGTTGGGACTCTTGTTCGGTACACTCATTAAAAAAATTGCCAATAACAATTATTTTTCCTGATGAGAACACCAGCTGTATAATAATAAAGCAAATTAACCGAAGGAACCATCGGTTTCGAAACATGTCAATAATTGTAATTATATAGTAGTGTACACGAAGTTTTTTGTTTCATTTAACCACTAGAGCGACAGAGAGAAATATTTCAAGCAACGTTTCAATTCTGAATGGTGGTCTTACACCAGGGCGATAATGAGAGTTCCTTCCACTCTGGAACGTGCCGCAAATATACGATGTATTATTTTTTAATTAATTAATTGGGCAATAACACATATTAATAAAATAAAAATTTATTTGCGCACGCCGGGTTCAAACCCGCGACCTTCGGATTGGGAGTCAAAAGTCTTAGGGATCAATACAAAAAGTTTAACCATATAATGTATGTTTTTATTTGCTGGATTAATTCTGTTATAATTGTATTAATATTACAGAATAAAAACATTGTTCCTTTCCTTTTTCAGGGTGTTTTATGATCGGAAATTCGCTTTTGTAAAAGCCACTTTAAAAAGATCAGCCAAACGCACAAGGACCCAAATATGTCATTTTATATCTTTTACGTGAATGTTTAGCATAATCTATGGATTTCAGAACAAATCTAGACATAGATAATCTATGTTTAATATATGAAATATATTTTGTTTGAATCTCTCGCTGTTTTTGGAATAACTTTGAATGCGTACAAGTATCGCGTCTAACCACTCGAGCGCTTTTTGTCACATTATGTCACTATTTCCAAAACCTCGGATTGCTTTGTTGCCAAAATGTGGCAAATTTTCAATTTTTTTTATTAAATCGACTATATAAATATATTGTACATTTAACATATAACAAAATAAATATTCTCTAGATTCTTTAAGATGTTTTAAGGTTAAAGATTTTTTTTTTATAAATCCTACAAATATGTGATAATAGACAAAAGATAGGCGAATTCATTGGCTACATAGAACTATAATCAGTAAAGAAGTTTTACTTCAAAAATATATATTTTCTTTTAAAAACACCTTCAAAAGTTTCGCGGTATAAGCCTTGAACACGGTGTTTGAGACACGCATATTCTAATTCCACAATTATTAGCAATAGCAAATAGTTTAATTTGACATTTTAAAAACTGTACTGAGACCGTGTTATTGTAACTATATGCATCTCCCTCTAACATATATTTCCTCTTTACCCATACAACCTGTTACCCAATTACCAATTATCTGACAGTGTGTAGTAGGTATATACCTACGTTAATGCATTGCATCAATTGTATAAATCAGTATTTTAAGAAGCCTGTGGAGTGAGCATCCTCAGTGCTAGCTACTCCAGTGCGTTTAATTCCAGTCTATTTCGGAAGATTGTGCATTGATTACCACCCGCAGTGTCCCTCAATATCGATCGCATACCAAAGACGAGGGCTGTGATTCTCCGATAACGATCAAGAGTTACTCGTTACGCGCCATCTACGAATTAAAATGTAGAATACAGTTAATTTTTTCTTTATTTATTTGGTTCGTTACAGGTTTGTTTTACATGACTTTTCGACTACCAAGCGAGGCAAATGCCCGCATTTTGGTAGTCAAGATTCATAAGGTATTATATTAAGTATAAAATATTATTATATATACAGACGTATATATTAGGGAAAATATTCATACTAATATTAGCTACATGATCACATACAGGAAAGGAGTTAAAATAGGTGAATCTTGTATAAATAAAAATAAAATAGAATAACAAATAAAAATAACAAAATTGATGGAAGAAGAAGTTGTGGGCGCCCGAAGAAAACATGACACGATCAAGTGAATTAGATACTCGAGTCGGGCCATGTCAGGAGTCGGAATAATAGAAGAGCATGTATAAGAAGATGTATGAATATGAATGAAGCATTTTAATCTTTTTTTATGTTTCTTTATTCTTTGAATAGTAAATATAACATTTGTGGAATTTATGGCCGCCATACTAGGAACATGCCCGTGTTATGAATAAGAATCTTTATATATAAAAATAAATTAATTAATCCGATTGCGATGAAACTTTGGTGAGATGTTGTGCGCACGCTCGCAAAGGTGGGTAATGACATTTGTATATATTTTTAACAATAGTTGGCGCTCATGTTGTTTGAAAAAAATATGTGTATTTCATATAGTTTAGCGGCAGTGTGGGAAGGAAGGAGGAGTAGGGGAATCCGGGAGAGGGAGGAGGGAATGAGGGAGGGGTCTGTATCCTAAACCACTTAAATATAAACATAATTAAAACAGGAATACTTGAGTGGAGGGGCATTGCAACGCATGCCGGGTAATTGCTAGTTACTAAATACAAATCATGAACAAAACTTGCTAAAGAAAACGATTTAAAAAATATACATAAATATATACATTTTTGCAAGGGTAGATATGAGTAGTAACGGCGGACCGTCATATAAGTATAACCCATTTTCATGAAAACTTCAATTTAACTGATTTGTTATTTATTGTTTCTTCACTATTAAAATACATTGCATTGCATATAATTATTAACCCCACTAGGGTTAGCCTGTGTCGGGGTTAAAAATTTTACAATTTAATAAAAATAACACACATATTTTATCACTATCAAACAGTTAAGTAAATGTAAAATAATAAAATTTAAAAATAAAATGTTAAAAGGAGGAAATTTGTAGAAAAAGTAATCAACAAAGTGTTGAGAGATCAAACAAAATGTTACTTTTCATTGTATCATTAGTTCACACCGTTTTCAACGTTAGAGAAAAATTAAAAAATATACATCTTTATGGGGAAAAAAAAAAGTAAAAATAACATAATGAAAAGCAAAGATTTATAAGCGATTACATGTTAAATGCGAATTTCTCTTTGAAGACAACAAGGAAATGTAATATGTAATATTAAAGTGAGTATCAAATAATTTTGAAATAATTGCGAAAGAAATCTTTTTGATCTGAACATTTAGAAGAGTTTACATTTCTTTGTAGTGCCCGTTTTCGTTGAAATATAATAGATTGTATTTTATTGATGTAATTCACTATAGAATATATACATATTTTTTTTTTTTTACATTTTTTTACATTAGGCATTATTGTTTATATTGGACAAGTAAGTTTTGATTCGTTCTCGACTTTTATTTCTCTGTACATCTGCGACTTTATCATCCATTCGCTTGCTGGTTATATTTACTCCTGCCACATTTATCTGCTTATTTGAAATCCTCTTTATATTGTATACTGTGGTTTTTAAAAGCTTTTATTTAATTTATTATCAGAATAACCGATCAAATAAAATGAACCATAATTATCCACCAAAAGGCTATCTATTTAATAGTTCTAGAATTCCCAACTCACAGGATAATCTATTGATCTATGATTAATAACCCTTAAATAATACAGTACCTACCCTTATAAATCATTTAAGATTTTATTGAAAATAGTAGAACAGGAATTCATTAAAATTAATTCGGTGTTCTGATCGTCAAAGCCGATAGACATCGTAAAGGAATGGCCGTTCGTTTGTCCTTCCACAAAGTATTAATTATTTATTCCAACCATTATCAATATTAACTTTCTGATACTATTTTAACAACCCCTTTTCATTTATATTATCTAAAGAGTCTAGTTAAACACCAGTAATCACATCTATTAAATAACTTATATTGGGTACACACGTAGGTATAATATCTCGTTTGTCCTCTCCAGAGATACCTATTCGATATTTATCAGTGTTGGGACCAGTGTTCTCCATTACTAAAGGGTGGTCTAACCATAACGCACGATGACATGCACTCAATTGTGAGTCATACCCGGCCCCGGACAACCGGGGCACCTGCCCCGGGCGGCAGTTTTAGGGGCGCCAAAATCGTAATTTATATGTTTAAAAAAAACTTGATTCACAAAACGCCTGGCATCCAGTGCTAGGACCTTAAGATTGAAGAAATGCCGTGACTGTCTATTATTTTTCCTAGTAATATGTTTCCAATATTAAATGTAATGTCGCACAAATGAAAAATTTGGTAAAAAAAGATTTTATTTGAAGGGTACTTATTATCCCGGTCACGAAAAATTCTACCAATTATATATTTGCTATCACGTACTAATAAAACAAAGTAAACATTAACATCTGTTAATTTTTGTTATTGTAATCATTGTATTATGAATTGACACTATAGGTGATTTTTCACGAAAACGGCGCTATATAAATTAGCCAAATATTATTATTATTATTATACCATGAATACAAGAAGTAGGGAGGTAGGTACATAGCAAGCCGGTACTTAAAAGACCAAAGAATTGCTTTTTCAACTTGGTAAACAAAAAACTTAACAAATAATTTTATATATTTTAAATCGGAGGAGAAACCCTCTCCCCCCCTCTCCTCCACCGGCGCCAGGGGCGCCAGATGGGGTTTATGCCCCAGTTCAAAAAAGTCGTAGATCCGGGGCTGGTCACACCTTAACGTCAAGTTTTTTGCCCAACTTTATTTGACATTTCTTTGTTTCAGTCTTTGACAAATTCATCCATGGAAGCGTTTTATGAACAAACAAACAAAAAACAGCTGTTTGTATATTTACTTGGGATTACATTTATTTTTGTCTCCCTTCCACATATTAATTAGTAATTTTAACTCTTTCAAATAATTTTGTCTCTGTCTAATTATGTCCCTTTATAACATTCTTTCTCCCTCTGTCTCTCAACCTATATAAAACCGAAAAATTTCTAATGAGCAGAGTGATTTCAAATCCTAAAGTTTATTTGATTTCATAGACAAGTTATTTTGATATTTTGAATGTAAATCATATTAGTATTTTGTTTAATTTTGTTATGCTTATTTAGATGTAAAAAAAACATGTAAGAGCCCGGCTGGGCGTGAAATTCAAAATAAATAAATATATAATCAAAAGGGCCATTTAATTAATTATATATATAATAAATGGTACTAGACATTTTAATTCTTTAAATTATGAACGTTGAAAACTAACATTTAATTAATAGAGGTAATTAAATAGTAAATACATTACGGAATAATTAAGATACTTCTAACAAGGAGTTGGCATTCACAAAATGAGGTAAATTTGCTTTTAATGGTTAACTTCTAAGTATCTCTCATAATTGGAGCCTAATTGAAAGTCGGTTCCATTATATTATGAATAATAACTACACAATAGATTTCTGGAAAACACTTACACTTGCGCACCAACTAATTAATATCTATTCAGATAAAAGTTTTAGTGCAGATGAAAATCATTTAAATTAAAATGTTTTTTTTTACAAGAAAGAAAATACTTTGGGGTGTGACATTACATACATATTAAATGAAAAAACACACTTTGTAATACACCACTTATTGTTCTGAATTAACAAATGTCACCCAACCGGGTTTCGTTTATCTCAAGCTTCATCAGGGCTTATTATAATATTAACTAACGATTTAGTTGCTAGAAACCCGGTTGCCCGACGTTGTTAATTCGAAACAAAAAGTGGTGTATTACAAAGTGTGTTTTTTAGATTTTATAATAATAATTTAATTGCTGGCAACCCGGACGTTTATTGAGATAAAATAATCATAAAGTTACCCGCCTCACCAGACGATGTCTGTTCTGAGACGGGTATTTATACAAAAAATAAAAATATCATGAAAAGTGAAAAAGGAACAACCCGTTTAATCACAGGAGCCCATATTTGTCCCAGCTCACATAGGTCTCACAGAAATCCTTGTTTTTTTCTTACTATTATAGTCAGAAATGTGATCTAAACGGTATTGGAAAGAGAATACAACAAACTATATATTCAAATCTAAAAGAAAACCACAAAAAATTAAAATTTACCCCTTTCTGAAATCAAAGTTTCCGATAGCAATTTGAAAAAAAATTATGGAACTTTGTGAATTTTTTAAGATTTTTTTTTACATGAAACGAAAAAAAGTGAGGTGACAATAAGGTTTATAATTCATTTATCTAATGAAATAAGTATGTGTTTTATTTTTTTTCATTATCAGTAATTTTAGTTAGAAAAAAAAGTAAAGTGAGCCATTTTTAAAACTTTTTAAAGTTTAGGCAAAAAAAAATTATATTTAAAAAAAATACATAGTAATTTTTAATATTGAAATATGAAAGCCTATTTCATCACCTTTCGAAAACAGTTTTTAGTTTTCGAATACGTTAACAAATGTTCCATTTATTTGGATTTTATTGCAAAGCGGGAATATTTTTAGCCTTTGACAAAATACGCCAATTTTTTTAGGGGTTCACAAAATGGACATGAATATATAAAACTACTCGTATATAAAACTAAGTCGGTTTAGTTACACCATTTATAACTCAAGAACGGCTTAACCAATTTTTAAGATGTTTGATTTGTTGGATTTGTCTCCGTCCCGAGTAGCAGAATAACGATATCTGGAGTTATGAAATTGTGCATTAAAAGTATGAAATAGGTCAAACACGTTGTTTGAAAAAATGGGTGTATTTTGTGGGGTTTAGCAGTAGGGAAAAAAAAGTGTGACGGGGAAAGGAATCCAGGAATTAAGGAGGAAGGGTTCACAGAGGGAGATAGAGGGAGAGAGAAGGCGGAAAAGGTGGAAGAGGAATGCGTGAGAGGGGTCGAGATAAGGGACGCTAGTAGGGATTGGGAAGGTGAAAGTGGAACTCAGGAGGGGAAGAGGAGGCGAAAGGGGCCGGGGACGAATGGGAAAGGACACACAGGGAGAATCAGTTTATTTATTGAAGTTTCATTGCAACACATGCTGGGTCAGCTAGTTGTTCATAAATCTAATACGAGAAACTGGTATCGATTTCGTAGTTTTTAATCAAGTACAAAGTTGATATTTTTTCGGTCAAATTTTGAAAAGTCGATCGCTGGAGGTTAATATCAGCAGTTTTACGTTTTTTTTTGCAAGTTTCCAAGTACCTCGTGTATGCGGTCGAGTCTCAATTTGAAACGTGACATGGTACGCTTGAAAAAAATATCAGACAGGTACCGCTGGGGTTTGTTTCGCACAAAAACCACTAACATTTTTTTATCGAGTTATCTTCTGTATACACTTTCAGTTGACGATAGACTTCTAAAACAAACGTTGAAACCATGCGCGTTGAATGAAATGATGTAAAACAGATTAAAAAAATACATATCGTTCAGAGAGTTTTATGCGATGGAACAAATAATATCGAGAAGAGAAATCATGTTGCCAAATACTGTGGTTAGTATCTTGCTCTAGATCTCCAAGAATAAAAAATAGTTTAAAAGGAAACCGTGCGGCGTTTTGTCCATCAATTTGTGTCCCCAATATCGTCTCTGAATTTTGATACTACTGCAAATATTTTGTTCATTTAATATAGATTTCTACCACTAGCATGTCGTTTTGCTTTTTTAATAATGTACTTCTTAAAAATCGTTAATATTGCCTGGTTAGAAATGATAGACGTCCAGTATACAAACTAGACAATGTATTTTAAAAAACAAACCACGGGTTTAGAGTATTTTTTTCTAATGCAGTTAGTAAAAAATCTGTCCAGTTTTGGAAAAGAAAAAACCTCGACTTTGTTTAATTTATTATTATTTTAATTAATGAAGACAATATGAGCGAGACTCAATCGAAAACCTGAAACAGAAAAATCAGAAAAAGATACGGTCACATCTGGGACTCGAACCCAGGACCTTCGGCTTTCCGGGCCGCGGGTTCGAGTCCCAGATGTTACCCGACCTTTTTCTGATTTTTCAGTTTCAGATTTTCGACTGAGTTTCGCTAATATTATCTTCATTAATTATAATAAAAAAAAAATTAAAAACAATTTCCTATCTGAATTGTGAACAAATATTTAAGCAAATATTTTTTTTTAATATAATATAGATTTCGATTACTAGTTAGATCACTTACTTCTTGAAAATGTATTTATAAGAAGAAGCTGTAGCACATTCAATAGATTATGCCCAAACATCGATGTGTTTAACACGAACCTTGCTAAATTCACAACATTCATAAAAAAATGACATTCCATCGAATGCCAAATGTTTAACCAAAAACTTAATTTCATTGGTTTCTTTTTTTATCAATTCCTCACATTTTCTCTTTTACTTTTAGTAGTTTGTATTTTAATGAAATCTTTTCCTCAAAGATATTATTGATATCCATTAAAATTTTAGTGTAAACCTTAGAAATATGTATATCATAAAACACTTTGTATATTGAAGATGCACTTAATCAGAATTGTTTTTATTAGGTACCTATATTGTTGCATTTTTTTTATTATGGTCCTGTATCTAAATGTCGTTATTTTATTGGTCTATGACATAAACATACTTATTCACTGTCATATATAAATGTACAGACTGTTTATAACGCAAATAAATAAAATAAAACAAAATAACCTTTAGGACCCTTAAAAAATCGTTAAAATTGCCTGGTTCGAAAACCATCAACAGACGTTCAGTATACAAGCTAGTCAATGTATTTAAAAAAAAAAACGTACAGAGTATTATTACAGTTGGTAAAATAATCTTAAAAATCGGTCCAATTTTCGAAAAGAAAATTTGGGAATGCAAAACCTCGATTTTGATGATTTTATTTATGAATTATCAACCTGAGGTGCAGTTGTCCCTTTCCCTCAGTATTTGAGGGAGTACGAGCGACCGTGACAACAACAGTACCAAATAGGTGAAGTACCTAGTGTTCAAATTTCTCGGGGACTGAATTTCCTCGTAAAGATTAAAAATGATGTTCAGTTTATAATTTGTGCTCCAAAGAGTTTAAAAACGGTTTTGCATTTGAATTTTTAACAAATCTCCATAAATAAATTGTGTATAAAAGTTTTTGTCAAAATCAAATGTGATTTAATGTTTAATCAATAACGCAAACATTACATGGGTCCAATTTATTAATGTAATTTCGACACCATTTGCCATTAAAAACCCTTTTTTAACGAGCAATCCGCAGTTGAAATGTTTTTGTTTATTGAGAATACATAAATGGTTGATCTGCAGACCAAAGACATAAAAGATACTAGATTAATTGGCCTCTCAATAACTGGAAATATTTCTGTTTCCACAGTTTTACCGGTCTGAATCAAATTATGTTTTGAATTCTTAAAATGGTCGTCTGAAAACGTTTGATGAATAAAGGCAATAAACTTGACTCATATTAGTTCTATAAATTAGAGATTTCGTTCTAGAACTTGTGATGTTTGTTGTTAAAACGGATGTTGAAATCAATCCTTATGACTCTTCTCTCTCTCTGGTTTCAATCCTGGGATTGGTTTGCAGCAATTTCCTTTATTTTTTTCTTCCATTCTTCCCTGTCTTGTGCGGCTCTTTTGAGGTCTGCATATGATGAGCAGCGCATGTCCACCAGCAGGTCCTCCAGGTACTCTCGGCGTGGGCGTCCCCTAGAGTTTGTAAATATATGACTCTTATGAGGAACAAAATGCTTAACTAATCTGAAAAATTATTTTTGTATTAAAAAGGTATGTCAAATATCTTTCTTGGACAGGAGCTACTTTTTTGCTTTTAAATTATGATGTATGGGCACAGACTTATGAATATTGATAGACATGAAAAGATAGGAAAGGGGTATAAACAAACTATAGCGGGACGCGGAGGGGTGAGTTGACTGTGATTCGTCAATTAATCCATCTGACAGTATATAGGCATCTCGCATCATAATATCACCATTTAGTTCTTAAAAGTAAAATCTGCTTTTGAATGAATAGACCTTTTTAAATGGGAGCGCGAATTGCTTGCCTCATTATGTAGAAACTTGCAAAGTCCATATACACTAAAGTAAAGGTCATAACTGTTTTCAGAGTCGAATATTTTGTTGCCGTATTTGGTTAAGACACTTTTACAAATGTTTCATAATTTACTTACCCCAGTAAACAGCGTGGAGCACACTCTAGAAACGCCTACATTTTTTACGATTGAAATATTTTAGGGTTGTCACAATCGCTTTGTTCCTATTAATAATAAAATAATATAATTATCTCTTTTAATTAAAATTAATTAACTTGAATTATTTCACACGTTATTGAATTACGATAATACGTAGCAGTTACATTATTATTTACTCCTAATGTTTGTAGATACTCTCAGTATCGCCCCAACTGCTTGAAATCGCTATAAGCGTGTTGAGTGACCAGATCTACATAGCTAGGTACTTCTCACCACGACATCGACGCATCGTGTGTAGGCAACAACCCCCCCCCCCCTCCATCTCTACCACCCGTCTTATCGGGGTTCTGCAATTCGGATCGTACGTAGCTATGAGTGGGATATTGTTTGGGAGTTTTTGACGACGAAGGTGTTTTCATTTATTTTTTGGGTACGTATATATAATATTTAAAAATACAATTTTGGTTTAGGTACATTTATTTTATTAATCATAAACGCCCTAATGGGCTTTTACACATTTATACAGTTTTTGTGATTTGAGTAAACAGATCAGGTGAAGTTTTAGATAACAGAAAAAAATACAAAGATGGGTATAACAAGACGTAAATGTAGAGGTGAAATTAAATATATGTTTTAATAATATAAATACATATAAAATAAATAAAAAAGAAATATATTTAGATATGTAGGTATCATAAAATATAACATATAATAATAATATGATGCGAGTTCTTAATACATAATTTACAAATGCCAACCACATAACAAGAAAGATAAAAATATTAGCAATACATAACCGCTTTACATAACATTTAAGCATATGTCAGCAGAAACTTAGTAAAATAGTATCATATACACCGACACAATACCAATATTCTCTGACTATGCATAACATTATGACAAATATACGAGTTATATATAATTTACAATATATATATATATATATATAAGTAAGGTAGGTATATATATATATATATAAAGACGGGTTGGGCTTCCTGAATCTGGGGAATAGAGACGTAATATTATATTTTTAGGTATAAAAACATTTAATCAGTTACTAGGGTGATCCGCGCACTACATTTGTTTTTGAAGTCATCAAAGGTCCATAATCAATTGGTACTCACAATGCTTTCTGGAATAGGAGTGGGTAACATACAACTTACGAGCACACATGACTGAGCAGCCGCAGCTACAGCCTCGATCTCCGTGAGGCACATAGTCATAGGTTCTGGTTCACTTTCCTTTTCGAAACGAGACAAAGTTGACAATATTAGGTATATAATCATTATTGTACTTCGGTAATTTACAAATTTATTACAAATTTGCGACATGCACTATCAATCAAATATTTATATAAAGAAAAATTAAATATAAGAAAGGACTCACGACATGTGTGCTGTGTAGAGCAGGTGAGCAAGAAACTAGAGAAAAATCAAAATCCTCTTGGCGGTTCATCCAAAAAGTATTATTGGTCAATTTTTCTAAGAAAACTTCTTCGGAAAGGTTTTCACTTTGTGACGTCATTATTTATTTTAATTAAAAGACAAAATAACTTTATTTACATTACTTTTATTTATACACAATCTACATGTTTCGTGAACGATTTTCACATCATCAGGAACAAATTACTTAAATTATTATTAATTATTAAAGTATACATTTGGTCCTGGTGATATGAACATCGTTCACGAAACATGTAGATTGTGTATAAATAAAAGTGATGTAGACAAAGTTATGTTGTCTTTTAATTAAAATCTTATTGGTCATTTCGTCAGCTAGAGAAAGACATACATAATATGATTTCTCAGAGAAATTGTCGCTTAATTTCTGAAATGGATGGATAATGACATTAAAATAATTATATGTAATGAATACCTAAAAAAAATTATTATTAGTCAATAAAGAATTTATATACTAACGATAATTTTTTCTGTAACAGATGAAAAAGAGACCGATGGAATCGCACCTACACGTAGCACACGTGTGCCCTGTTTGTTTATTATAAAATCTGTCTCTTTGAAATGTTCTGAGCAGATACGAAGGTTACGAATACTTTTGCTCACGTTTACCGGATGAAAGCTGCCACATTGTTTTCAAGTCTTCTTTTTTAGAAAATCTATAAGAAAATACATAACATTTCACTTTTAAGAAGATAATAGAAAAGGAAAACAACTAAAAAAGAAATGAAATTATTTACACACAGCCTTTATCAGCGATTCCTAAGAGTATTTGGAGTCAAAATTTAGATATCATTTTGCCGTCCGATGACATTTTTTCAATTAAAAACAAAAAAACATGTTTTTTTATCACACGTTCCAGCAGTACCGTACATACGAAACAACGCGCGTACCTAACACGTGGTCCGTTGTGAGGTGTGACAGTATGATCCAAAGATAATGTGATCGGTGGCGACGAGCGATAGAAAAATATTTATTTTTTAATTTTAATTGATAAAAAAAATATCATCGGACACCAAAATGACACCTACATTTTTCATTCCAAACATGCTTACTGTATCTACATTTTACGTCCAAACATACCACGGACGAGTACATAATTAAGAAAGCAAAATATAAAATAACGCCTAATAAATAAAACCATACTTTAATCTACTTTTAACCCCTTACGAAAAACGTGTTTTAAATTTTACACAACTGATAACAGTGATAACCAACTATTTATCCTATATTAACGGTTGTTTATGAGTTGTGTAAAATTCAAAATTCGTTTAGTAATAACGCCCTTAAAGTGGAATAAATTTAAAAATGATTGGTTTATTATCCTTTATTTATACGACGGAGTTCCATCGAGAAATAACAGATGAAAAAACAGACGCTCCAAATGATACGATAATATATTTGATCAAAGCGCTACAGGCGAAGGCACATCCCTGATTCTTTTGCAAACGGCTTTGTGTTTCGCGTCGTCGCCATGTATATTATGTCATAGTATGTGTCACTAAAACTGGGATGCTATCATGGTCGATCGATAAGGATCGGTAGGATAATTGTTGGTAACTTCTCATCGATCCCTAGGACAATGCAGATCGCAAACAACAGTTGATATCGAATATATTAAGAACACTTAGTCATTGTGAAGTGTTACCTAATCGTTTGCAATCTGCAGTTGTCCTAGGGAACGATGAGAAGTTACCAACAATTTATCCTACCGATCCTTATCGATCGACCATGCTAGCACCCCTGATCATATTATATAATCCGAATAAGCTTAAAATGTTGTAAAATAATGCTTACCTATGGAATGTAATACGAAAATTGGGTTTATTCTCTTTTTCACTTCTGTTTTTACACGTTTTAATAGCACAAGCAACCATTTTTGCCGTTTTATTTCGTAAAATGTACCGATGAGAGCTCGGCGCTAGTCCGCACAAGAATGATGACGTCACACATTCTACGCCGTACGCGTGTCCGGCTGGTTCCAAATGGAACCGGTATAGGGAGGGGGAAATAATACGCTATTATCGCTTAGGGCAGGTCTATATATTCACATGTCTATGTGTATGGGTAATTAAAGAAATGCGTTTTGGTTCATTTTGGAAGCAACATTGGAATTTTTTGTGAGTTATTTATAATTATTTTTAAAAAATCTGCCTAATCCTTGGTTTTAATATAATGAAAAATAAAATAAAAAATAAAAAAAATGTTAAAAATGCGTTTCTTTGGGTAATATTTCAAATTTAAACGACAAGATTTTGTTCCGATGTTTAATAGGTAATTTGTAATTTAAATTTACATCTAACAAAGTTTCTAAATAAATACATATTTTATGTTTCATATTATTTGAATAAAAAATTGTAAAATTATTTTTTTTAATGTTTACATTAACCGCAAATAATTGTCCAAGTTGCCTCTAAAATAAAATAAAAATATTAAATTCTTTAATAACCTATATTTTATAATTTAAAGCAAAAATAAATTAAGTAGCTCCTGTCCGAGGTAGAATTTGACATACCTTTTGATTACAAAAATATTTTTTCAGTTGGTTTTGTATTTTGGCCTCAAATCCAAAACTACGTTTTGTATGAAACCGGCAGCGCAGCCAATAGCCTTATAACACAGCAATAAACTGCTTGCGAGCTGTCTTAAGGAACGTTGATTGAGGAGCACCTTTTTTTCTTTTCAAATTTTCTAGAACATCATTTCAAATAATGCAGAGAGGAGAGCTGAATTAATTTAGTAATTTTATTCAAATGGTCAAATATCAAAATTATAATTATGGAAGATTGCAGACGAGTTTGACTTGATGAAGATATGAGTTTTTTTTTCGTTGTTTGTTTTTGGGGAGTTATGTCCGGCATCGTCAGATCTGCCGGATCTGACACTGCAAAAACAAACAACGAAAATGCTTTTGGTCGTGAAAATCTAAAAACGTAAGAGATGAGATGTTGAATTGGGGGGAGGCAATTCTAGAGAAGTATTGAAAGAAAATAGGATATATGTTTAGAGAGGGACAACCAAAAACATGTGATCTAAAGTTCACACTTCTAGAACACAGAATGTAAAATCTGGAGAGTCAAGGACGTGAATTTAAAAAAGGCGAGAAGGAACGGAAAAATGTCCAATTCTCATTTGAATTAAATTGAAAATTGGGTGGAATTTTTGAAACCATGGTTTTTATGGGTTTTAGTTATTTGTACTGCAGCATAGCAGGCTTCCTTCCACAACAAATCAATTTTCAACCACCATATTAAAATCCAAGATGAAAGAGCAAAGGGCCCTTGGCCCGGTACTCTGAAAGCCATTATTCACAAGTCAGTTAGCAGGCTCCCTTGAATTGACTAGCAATGTGCTAATACTCTGACCAAACATTGCGAGATCTATCTATGAGGATGGAAAAATATCGGATAGGGGAAAGTAGTTTACGAGTTTACCTAAAGCGTTTATAACATCCATAAGGCAATTCAACAATGACACAGTAAAATATGTAAGTTATTGTATATACAATATATTGTATATATAATATATATACAATATATGTATATATTGTATATATAATATACATACAATATATGTATATATTACATATAAGTGAAAAGTAATTTTTCTTCCAAAGGGTTTTTAAATTCTGTAGGGCTAAAGTAGATATTATATATCAATGGCCGAACTCGATTAATTTAACTGCCGCAAGATGTTCGCGTCAGCTATTACATTTGGGACGATCCTTTTAGGCTCTGGAATATATTTGTACCACTCAGAGCTCCATCCTAATCTCTTTTTATGCCGTTTATGAATGGAGAGATTGCAACGGCAACCTCTCTCAGCGGTATATATCTATCAAGCAGGTCACAAACTGCTCCTCGTTGACAATAATTAACTTTAGGGGTGACTGTACCTAGTGTTTATTAGTTACTCCAGATCACAGACATAATATTACTAGACCTGCCCTAAGTCATAAAATAGTCTTATTTTCCCCTCCCCATACCGGTTCCATTTGGAGCCGGCTGGACTCGCGTACGGCTTCGCGTGAATCTAGAAAATGTGACGTCATCATTCTTTTGCGAACTAGCGTCAAGCTCTCATCGGAACATTTAACGAAATAACACGGCAAAAGTGGTGGCCTGTGCTATTAAAACGTGTAAAAATAGAAGTGAAAAAGAGAATAAACCCAATTGTCGTATTATATTCCATAGGAAAGCATTATTTTACAATATTTTAAGCTTATTCAGATCATATAATCAGTTTAATAACATATACTACGACATCGCGATATATCTGGCGAGACATTTCTCGAGTGTGCTCGTCGTTGTTCACTGGGGTAAGCAAATTATGAAACATTTGTAAAAGTGCATTTAACTAAATACAGCAACAAAATATTCGACTCTGAAAATAGCTACGAACTTTACTTTGCCATATTTGGACTTCGCGAGTTCGTTCAAACGTGGCGAGCAATTCGCGCTTCCATGTAAAAAGATCTATTCATTCGAAAGCAGATTTTACTTTTAAGAACTAAATGGTGGTATTATAACGCGAGATGCATATATACTGTCAGATTGATTTATTGACGAATCACAGTCAACTCACCACTCCGCGTCCCGCTACAGTTGGCGTTTACCCCTGGCCTGTATGTTCTCGTCTAGTAATATTCACATGTCTATGCTCCAGATGGTGTTCAGTTCAAGGTTTTGAGATAACATTAAGTTTTGTGAACTTTACCGACAGTAATTCTGATTTACATAGATCGGTTTTTATTGGGTTAAACTTGGAAATAAAGCAACTTGTTTTTTAGAAGTGGATTATAGGTGATTCATACACAAGTCATAAGAAAGTTTATAAGTAAAGCAGATAACGAAGTACAATTATTCCGCCCTTAGTATATTTACAAAACCTAAACAATATAACATATACAAATAATTCATAGCAGTAACGTCATTATTTAACAATTTAGAACACATTGACATTCAGTGCGGGACAACAGATTTCAAAATCCCCTGTGGCAGAATCCATTATTTTCTCAGCAAATTGGTTTAACCGGTAAAAAATCAATTTACACACCTTTAAAATTGACATTTAAAATTGTATAAGTTCGTCGTCTCAGTGTAGTACAACCACAGTTTGAAAATGGCCTTGTAAGCCGAAACAGCTGTCACAATAATAAAAAACTAAAATATTTGCAGAACTCAATAATTACATCATTAAATTTAATTTAAATTAAACAATTGATTCGGTTATTGGGACTACAGTGCGACGTGACTGAAGTGATACCTGCTTTACACAGCTCTCTGATAAGGAAGCGGAACTATACATATTTCAAAACTAAGATATCACTGTACAAGTGGGTCTATTGTCCCATCCTTAGTTTAGGGTGATGAACGAGAGAGTAGGTACGTTGGAGGATGATCTATACGCAGTGGCGTAGCTAGAGCGGAGTGGGGCCACCCGATGGGGGGTGACACCCGACTGACGATTTTGTCGAAAAATTGAAATGAGCTGTTTCAAAATTTACTGATTTTTAATATATATATATATATATATAAAAAATTTACATTAGCTCTACACAGGAGGCGCTGAGGAAAACCATTTCCCTCAGGTCCTATGTGATCTTTGGGAATGCAATGTAGTGGGGTCTTTTTAGGAAAAGAAAGGAGATGAAGTTCTGGGAAGGAAAAAAGGAATGAGGGATGGGTAGGAATCTAGGGGTCAACGTGTCCGGGAGTGACGGACGTATGAATCAACTTCTCCCACTGCGATGCAAGGAGATGGGTCGTGAGAGTCCGGCTGGAGGTCTAGGTTATGTCACCCTCAACCAGTCTCTCTGAGACCCGCCATCCAGTAGGTGGGCACCCGCCGCCAAGACCCAGGCAAACCTAACCCCATAAACACTGGCACCCCTGCTAAGAACCACTTGGGGTGACCCATGGCACGCGAGTTGGTTATCCAATAAATGGTTCCCGGGGCGGCGGTTAAATTGATTAATAATAAAAAATTGATAAAATTTATCCAAGACACTATCTAGATAGCATTTAGTTCGGGTTTGAATCTTGTAATCATGCATAAAGATAGCAGCCGATAAAAATATGCGTCAAGAAAATGAAGATAATTTTTATAGTTCTTAGTCGAAGTATTTGATACAGTTAAATATGACCGAATCGAATAGGGACACATTAGCTCAGTTGGTAGAGCTCCGCTCCGGCAAAGACGTTGGTCGTGGGTTGGATGCGACCGTATCTTTTTATGATTTTTCTGTTTTCAGGTTTTTGATTGAGTTTCGCTAATTTGTCTTCTTTTAATTAAAATATAACAGTACTGTTACTGTCATAATATTGTAACTTGAGACTCATTTTATTACTTATTGAAGTAAAACGCACGTTGTCTTGGGCGGTAAATGCTTGGCGAGAGCGTTACGAAAAGGCGTTATATCGGGCGACTGTGGGAGCAAGAAATGCGCGCTCACATTTTCTTTCTCTCTTCCTCTCATAGCCAGCGCATGAAATATCTCAGTCAGTATTTTGAAATACAAATTGTGCTTACCTTCACGCAGTAACGTGCCAAACGCGGGGGAGAGCGGACGTCGATGCTCACGGCTTGATCGGGCGAGGCGGACGATAATAAATTTAAATAAATATTTGTTGAAAATTAATATATGTACATGCATACATTTTATACATATATATACATATAGATGGAGCTAAAGAAGTTTTACTTCAGTCGTGTGGTCCAAAGCCCACTGGTTTTAAAAAAATTTAATAATATTTTACGATTTAACAGTTTTCATTCTTAGGTTGACACCACGTTATCCGCACCCGCACCGGGTGCCACCCTTGCTGGCTACGCCAATGACTCTACGACTGACTACTCTACCCTAGCTAGGTACTGATAAAAGTCTCTATAGGGGCGTAGAGGCCGTAGCAAAAGAAATTTTGAAATCCAGAGTTTGAAATTCCTCGACTATTCGAAAAGTGCTCTGCATCGCACAAATGTCCCATACGGTGAGATGTTTTTAGGTCTTGGCGACGGATGCTTCTGCCACCAGCTGCGTGATGGGCTGGATCCCTTTGACCTCTCCAGCTGGTCTCTCTCGATCCATCATTTTGCACCGCAGCGGGAGGGATAAATTTATACTTTTCAACTCAGTGTGTCCAGCATTTTAGCCATCCCCCATACCATTTACCTTCGCAGAATTTTCTCTCCCCGCTTTCCATAAAAAAGACCCTCCTTACAGCATCTCCAAATATGACATAGGCTCTGAGGGAAAATAATTTCCTCATGAGCCTTCTGTGTAGGGTTAATGTGAAAAAAAATATATTTAATTTTTATAAGAACGATTCTCTTTTGATAACTTTTGAAGGTTATTCCCGTAAATGTAATATATCCTTAAAGAAGAAGATAAACCTAATAATCTAAACGAATATGAAAAAGAACAACACACAGAAAAATAAACGATAACGGACGCAACTGGAATGGAACCCAAAACCTCTCGTCTTATCGGGACAAACGCAAAAGCCATTCCGATTAGGCAACTGCAATCAATTTTTTAAACGTCATATTTGTCAATTTTCTCATATTTCAAATTTCAGAATTAACAATATTATCTTCGACTAATTTTTTTCTCCATATTGTCGGTAGCTACATTTTTCATTGGAATATGGAAACGTCCCTTAACACCTTATTTACTACATTATTTACTTAATACATTATGTTTTCTCTACATTATTTCTTTTACTGTTTTCAAAGAGCTTGTTTTTTGTGATTCAATTTCATACTAGTTCGTTTAAAAATGTATTTAACGATAAACAAATCAGTAAAAAAAATGTAAATGTGCATTTTTCGTGCCAATTACAATCGGAGAGATGGGTACAATCAAAAAATTTAAGGAAAAATTCAATAGAATGAAATTAAAAACTGATATATTTTACATATTAAGAATAAAAAATAATATAACATTAACCTGTGTAATTCAACGAGTCCGAACTGTCGGTAACCAGTGAATATTGGTTGGCTCACCCAGTTCTCTATACTAACGCCGTTCTTCCATGGAGCTACGTTCAAGCAACGCGATCGCCGCTCGTCTGTGTTTTCCATACTATTATTAGTGTTTGAAAACGCCGCTAGGCGCTACACTAGCAAAATAGTATGACAGGTAGCGGTAGCGTTGCTTGTGAGTAGCTACGTGGAAGAACGCGTAAGAGTACCGTCAAATAACGAAAGAAATGCAAATTTAAATACGTTAAGTTAAAACATTTTTTTTATTTATTTTTTACTTTGGGACAGTTAAAAAATAGATGGAAATAAAAACATAAAAGGAAATATAAAAAACAAGTTTAAAGAAGAAAATCCCACAAAGGCAAAGGTAGTGCATATTATAATACTTTTTTTTACATATTTCTAAGATTTAAAATCTTAAAAGTATACAAAAAATATTAAATATTACACAAATTCTTAGTTTTCTGAGAAATTTTTAATTAATTGAAGTTATAAGCGAGATAAAATTTAAATGTAAAGAAAAGGGTAAAATTCTGAAAAGGAGTAAATACTACATAGATAGATGATGACTGTTGACTTATAAGAAAAATATACCTTTCTGTTCAGAGAATTTTAGCCAAGATTTGATATATTTTTTATAAAAGTTAACTTTTAAACGCAACATGGTTTCTTCAAAGGTTATTGTTATAAGTAGTGATTTGTACATTTTAGGGACAATAAATGTTGATTTAAAAAAAATGATTCAATAATATTATTATTTAATTTTTAAAAACAATTTATTTTTAAACATGTTCTTCTATGTAATTATTATTACGCTTTGATAATGCCTTCAGAATGCGAAATAACTGTCACGCGTAATAATAATAACATAGCAGACTTTGTTTAAAAATAATCTGTTTTTATAAATTAAATAATAATAATATTATGTTTAAAAAATTAAAATGGAGTTCTACAAATTAAATGTGATAACATATACAATAAAATGAATACTACGTCTTAGGCCTCAGCCAGACTGAACAGGAGGCGGCTGCTTGTGCGAGGGCCTTACGCGGTGGCGGTAGTACGAAAAATCGCCCATAAAGTGGCCACAACGGGCGTTTACATACGATTGATATTTCGCTGTCGTTACCGCGCAAGCCCCTCACTCTGGCCGAGGCCTTAAGAGGCTAGACTTTTAACGACACGCGGAACACCCGCTTCTGTCATTCTGTCCCGCTCACAATAAGCTCACGCACACTTACAATACATGCGAATGCGAAATGTGCGAATGAGACAACGCTCAAATTTACCTACAGAAATCGCTCGAAAAGGGGTTTATGGAGAATACACTTTTCTACACCGAAACTTTCACGAAATTGAAATTTAAAAAAATATGTATTTTTTAGAAAGAAGAAGTTACGTCGGTAGCTTTTTATAATTTTATAATTCTTTATGAGAGTTGAGTTAGCAGCACTTTTTCCTTAAATAATATTTTTTGATAAATCGTACATGTTTGACAATGAATTTTTACGTTAATACGAAACGCATCGAAAATTCTAAAACATACCGACATAGTTTTCACCCTCGAGAAAGCAGTATAAAAAAAATATATTCATTTTGTGCAATTTTCGATATAGAAAAGTGTTTTTTCCCGGGCGTCCTTTTTGTATGGGCTGAAAAGCGAAGTCTATCGTCTTAAGGATCCGTATTAAGCGTTCAAAAAGAGGAAGAGGATGGTTTGAAAGGGAGATATGTAAATACGAATGTTAGAGGGAGCGCGCTGATATTAAAAAATAATATTAATTAATCGAACATTCTGAAAAAAATTCATCAGAAATTACTCGTATAATATACAGCAAAAATCTCTCGAAAAATTCATAAGTAGCATTTAGATACATTGTGAATTTTTTCATACTTGTAACAAGTTAAATAACAGAACAAAATTCGTTTTTATTAATTTTCGGAGCACACTTTCTATGGAGGGAATTTTATATAATTACCGTTTCGACTCTACAAATGTATAGATATTATCTTAAAAAGCAAACATATATTTTTTTATGAATTTTAAATTAGTTTTAAAGAAAAATATGTTAGAAATCGGTAGAAATTCTTAATGTGGGGCTCAAATACGTGTATTTTAGAATACGTGTGTTTTCAATCTAATCCACTTTTATTTTTTTTTAAATGGGTTAAGCTTATGCGTAATATCATACGCATTCTAAGTATGCATTATAAAATGGCATATTGCCCGCTCGACATGCTTTGAATACAAATCAATTAATCTATCTTCCAAAGTTCTTTTCCTAAGTATTTTCTTTACCTTTGTAAAAAGAAGAAAAATTATATATTGAGCCCATCTTGAGGGCTTCAAATCCTCGCGACACGACACTTCTCAGGCACCGTGAGTGGAATACTTAAAATATAATGAATATTTAATGAAATATTGTTATTTTTTCGTATGTTATTTTTATTATTCAAATTTCCCGAAAAACTAAAATTTGATTTCACTTTATTTTTTTCTCTTGGCTTCGTATCCGTATTTCGTTATATACTTTTTAATTCTAATAACACAAAATATATTTTGTTAATGTACGTTTATTTTTAACTTTGCCGAATGCTTTGTTCAAACAATTTAATGATTTTCTTATTATACTATTTTCAACAGTAAAGCAGAATTTATTTTTATTTGAATTAATCAACCGTACTATTCAGTTGATGTCTGTTGGATCCTTTAAAAGCGATTGACCAGCGGCTGAGAATAAAAGTTTAAAAATGCTTCCAACTCTACAGGGAGGTTCCAATGAGAAAGACCGATTATTCCCATTAATTTTTTAAATGAAAAATTTAATATCGTTTTATTTAATTCAAAACTTGCCTTAATATGCAGGGTGTCCAGAGGTAAAGTGCATTAACTTCGGGAGTTGATTGTACATGATTAGCATAAGTAAAATGGAAAAATTACTTTTTTCGAAATTCCGACTTCTAGGGGTACTTTTTTGGAAAAAAGATAAAATTACTCCGGCGTGTACAGCCAACACTATTGTTTTCCACTGTTGATACGTAACAATCACAACCGCCACAGTCGGGCTTGGATAACTCACAGCAAATTTATCGGGTAAGTTTGTACCTTACACTAAGGATTTTGAATAGGTAAGGCTTTTTGTATGGGAAAAAAAAGTTGGAATTTCGGAAAAAGTTATTTATCTTTTTTACTCCTACTATCATAAAACGTCACCTTTCGAAATTAATGCACTTTACCCCCGGACATCCTATATACCTACATTCAAGTAAGAGTACATTCAAATGTTCAAATAATAAATTATTAAATATCGTGTACTTCTTGTAAGTATCTTTTGATCATAAGTATTTATGATTTTTCAATAATGTCTAAACAAAATAAGTGTGTAAAAAAAAATTGAAATATTTTAGTTTGTAAGACCTTGAATAAATAGAAAAACTGAGGTATTTTTGTCTCAAAGCAGTTCTCGGGTTAATTTTTTAATGATTTTAATTTAACTAAAATTAAAATTCTGAGAAATGTCTTTACTAGATTATTTATTGATTTATTTTGTTGTATGATTATATAATTTGAAATTTATGTTCTATAATTCAATATTTCGTTTAAAAATTGAACAAATCTCCCAACAATTAACGGTATAACCTTAGTATATTAAAAATAAACTTAGTTTTTCAAAATTTTAAAACTGCGTGTTAAAATAACAATCTTTCAAAATCAATTTATATTTTTTGTAAAAAAGAGTAAATACGTCTAGAATTTGATTTAAAAATGACTAATTTCCGGTATTCTTAAATAATTTATTGAACACAATCATCAAATCTTAATTTTAAAAACAGTTTTTTCTATTATCCGTGACCATTTCTGTTTGAGCTTGGATTATCGGGGAACCCACAATTGTTTTTGTTGATAAAACATTTCAGAAATTATTAATTCTCAGTTGATAAATTACTTCTATCGAAATGTTCAAATACGTCTTTAATAATGAATAATATACATTCATATTTAAATCATAAAAATTTAATGCATTTTGTTATTCAACTATATCACACCATTGCAAGGGTTTCGAAAAATATCCCAACATAAATTCTTCACCCGCGGTATAAACTGTAAACCGATAGCGTAGAACATATTTAAAACGAATTTATAAAATACAAGCTTCTGCCCGCGACTTCGTCTGCGCAGTATCTATGTTTATACCAAAATTCTTAACCTATTTATTTAAAATATTTATAATTCTTGATTCGATTCAAAGTATTAGGCGAGTACTTCAAATAAATGCACTAATTTAAATACTTTCTAAAATAGAATTTTGATTAAAAAATCATTGTTTTGCAAAGTGTCATTCTCAAATTTTGACATTTTCTAGTAAACAATAATTATTATTTTCAAAATATTGAAAATAAATAGCTAGTTTTATAAATTATAGCCTATATGTTCTTCTGATGTATGAGCTATATTATTGTAAAGTTTCATTAAAATCCATTCAGTAAATTTTGCGTGAAAGAGTAACAAACATAAATACATCCATACAAACTTTCGCATTTATAATATTAGTAAGACTAGCTGACCCGGCAAACTTTTTACCGCCTTAGAATCAATAAATGTTGTGTTCAATTTATTAGTTGAAATAAATTAAGTATTCATTAAGTTAAAATAAATAGGTAATTGATAAATTGAATTGATTCAAATTATGTCGACCAACTCACATTATTTGAAAAGCCGATCCATACAAAATAAATGAAATTTTTTATTTTCTTCATAATTATTCTTCCCGTGATTTTTTCCGATGTTTTAATAGTTATTCTGTTAACCGGGACGGAGACAAATCTAACAAATCAAAGATCATGAATATGGTCCAGCCGTTCTTGAGTTATAAATGGTGTAACCAACCCGACTTTGTTTTATATGTTAAGACTTATCTTCAAATTCAACAATAACTTCGAATGTACATTATTGCAACAAAGGCGAGCTGTAACTACCACAACACGGGCACTAGCCTAGTGTGGTAGTTAAAAAAATGTCAAAACTGTAAAACTTATGAAAATTATGAAATAATAAAAATAAAAATGAAGTAATTTATATTTTATACACAGAATTTTAAGTAATAAATTCCACAGTACCGAAATTCTATCCCTAATTAATTTTAATATTCCTTGACGAACAGCACTATTCCACACGCTTAATACTAACACAATTGCAGCAACTAATTCGCTAATTAACCGTGCTCTTCATGCATTCAATAGTATTCGCCTAAACTCTAACATCGACATTCACTGCCCAAATTTAAAAGGAGCATCTTGTCAATGATATAAACATATCCCTTCACACATTACCACTTCTCACACCTACAAACATACTTACACCACATACACAAATACCTATGCACTAAGCAAATCACCCGGTAATTATTAAATATACATACAGAGTCACAGAAATACAGAAACAAAGAAACGTATTATTGTACTTAAACGTATTAAACGAAATATTATTTTATATCTATAACTAAATTATTTCATCACTGTAAACAATGGAGGAACTGTTTTTCTATAATATTAAGTAAATAGTATAAAAAAAATTATGATAAAAAATTGTTTGGATTTAATTTATCACCAGGATGCATATTGTTGTAGAAAAAACAACCCCAACACCTTCAGCTTCACAACCAGTGGCGGCTCGTGACTTTTGGTGTGCTAGAGTGCTAATACTAATAAAAATGGCATTATTAATGTCGTTGTATTCGAAAAGTATTTTTCTTTTTTTTGAAAATCTGTATTTTTTTTTAAACTGAAATTTCCTGAAAATCTTGATACCTGAATAGGTGATACTTACGGTTTTAAGCTCTTATACAAAAAACAGATATTCGAAAAAAAATATTTTTCGGGTACAACAACATCAAAAATGCAATTTTTGTTAATATTAGCACTCTAGCACATATAACAGTCATGAGCCGCCACTGCTCACAACATACCCCGATTGGGGATGCCCTAGTCTCATCGGCTCCAGGCAGTTAGGGGCAGTTGGGACTCTTTTGCGGTTTTCACATAAAACAAAAACAACAACAAAATTATAAAAAAGTCATGCATTTGGGTTAAAACATCAAAACAAAGTGAGAAAATTTACAGTTAAAACAGTGATGTTGGTTCACAAACCTAGGACGGTTATTCCACATAATTCGAAAATTTCATCAAATTTTTAAAGATAATATTCAAGTCTTGTGAAAGTCCTACTCAATTTCTGTTATTATCAAAGTACTGTGAAATAACCGGCCCATAAAAATATAACTTTCACATAACTTGAATTTTGTCTTTGCAATTTGATGAATTGTTCAAATTGTGTGAAATAACCCGCCCTTAGTATTAAGATATTGAATGCCTATCCCGTTTCAAATCGTTTTCAGAACGAAACAGATATCTTTGCATTTCAAAAGAAATAATTGACAGTTCCCGGAAAAGAAAAGTATCAATTTCCTTACAAATTTGCTTACGTAGAAAACTGAAACATAAAATAAAGGGATGGATTAAGAACAATTTATTTACAACGCATTTTATTATTTAAAGCAGGGGTAGGGAACATTTTCGGCGTCGGGCGCCATTTGCATATATTATTTAGTATCACCCGCGGGCCGCACATAGATTTTCAATTAGCGGGGGGAGGGTAAAAAAACTCATTTGTTATTATGATCTCATTTTATACCGATTTTTTATATCACATGTGACGACTATTCTTCCGTTAAAAAAATCATGTCAAAAAATTCTGCAACTTGAAATGTATGACTGCTCTCGAAAATCTGCATGCGAGTCCCCAGTTTTAATTGAAGCCCAGCCCAGAACAGGAAAATGGTTTTCATTTGGAACATATGGATTACTGCATTTGGAACATATGGATTATTGCATTTGGAACATATGGATGGTTTCCTTCGAAATGCGTCAGCAGACGAATGCGCAACAGGAATTTGCATTATGAGCACAAGAGTGATTTAAACTTAGGAATCAATCTATGCAGGAGTCCGTCCACAGCTTAAATTATATTGTACTTAAAATACGGGAATGGTGTTACAGTAGAGTTATTGAATGCAATAATTTTTTATAATTTTAGATTTGTTTCTTTATAACAATTTTTATGGCAGAAGTGTGGTTTTTTTTATAGTGACCACCTGACTCACAAGAGTCCCAACTGTTCCCGTCTGGAACCAGTGAGGCTATGGCATCCCCAATTGGGGTATGTTGTGAGGCTGAAGGTGAGTAAGGAAGGGAAGGAGATGGGGAAGAGGATGGTGGGGGAAGTACCTGAATATTCAGATCTAGTCACTAAACACGGCTAAAGCCATTTGGAGCAACTTTTCAATTCTGAATGGTGGTCTTACACCAGGGCGATAATGGGAGTATCCTGTAAATAAAGAAAGCACATCACATTTTTCTTTCTTCCTGAATTGAGTTGTCAACAAAACATAAATATTTTAATAAAAATAAAACTAAAAAAAGTCGTTGCAACACGTATGTTTTAATTTTTTAATTATTTTTTTTAAAAAGGAAGACAAACATTCCCGGGTTACGAATAACCCAACAACATTTGAAAATCTCCTACTACCACCACACTAAGCGGAAGATGTTGCTTGTGTTGTGATGGAGGACTTAGCCAGCCGAGGAATCGAACACGGAACGCCTGGATGGGACCCAAGCGCGATGACCACTCAACCACTGACCGGTCATTTGTGTCAAAACCGATTTCCAAGAACCGAGAACCGGTTATAAATTTCTCTGGGTTTAGTAATGATAAAAAAAATAGGTTTAGTAATGATAAAAAAGTTTAAAATGTAGCTGAAGCACCGTGAAAGAAAACTGTTCTCGCTTTCCAAGTGTATTTTTTGTGGTGCTTTCAGCAGGCCGCACCAGTAGTGCTTGCGGACCGCGCCAAATGCTTCGAGGGCCGCAGGTTCCCCACCCCTGATTAAAAGGTTGAGAATTAATCAATAACTGTTATTTTATGCATAACGGGTTTATGTCAGATTTAAAATTAAGTTAATCTTAAAAACGGGCATTAATAACATGTATACTATCAAAGGGCTGTGCTTCTCACAAAACTTCTCCAGAACCAACCAGGCATTGCCCGGGACAGCGCAGAGTTTTTTGAAATTTTATGTCAACAGAGACTTTTCTCTTGTTTCTCTCTGATTTGACTATAAATACTTTAAACGAATGAGGCGAAATGGTATTTGCTGGAATTGGGTGATAGTATGTGTAGGAAAAAAAAAGTTATGCAAGGAAAAATAAATGACCAACCACTTACCACTGTATCTCTGCGAAGGAGCATACGACACAACCACAATACCCCGAGATAATTATCTCCACTCGAAAAACACCAACAACTTGCTTCCTAGGTAGTCCTATAACTTTTCAGTTTTCAAAACAAATGCACTCGAGTTTGTTTCTTGCCATTGTTCCAAATTTCAAATTTATTTTTCAGCAAGGTGATTCCTGGTAATGGAAAGGTAGGAACTGGATAAATGACACCCGGTAGGAACTAAGCATATTTTCATTTCAAAACCAAACAGTATCCAAAATGTTTAGTTCCATAATATTTATTATACGGGTTTTAAGTAAACTCTGATGAAGTAAGCTTTGCTTACGAAACATGATGATTTTTTAAACAATAATCGCGGTTATAACTAAGTAATCTATTAATTTTAATTAAAATGGTGCTACAAAATAAGTTTGCTGTGTTTGAAGAAATTATTTTTTTACATTTCTTGTAAAGCATCAACATTTAAGAAGATTCCATGAATTCTAAGTAAAACCTATCTATTAAAAATATATTATATTTTCATGATCATACCTCATAATCTAATCTCGAGTAGGAATATAGATTATAAGCTGTACTTGTAGTACCTAGTTACTTGGTAGACACCGAAATTCCGTGTGATATGGGGGGTTTGGTGATGTGGTGCGATAGGAACTAGATAACACTATATTCCACGCTATCAATTTATCGCCCAAATAAAGGCGACTCACCGCCATTATCGATTTAATATTAACTTGCTAAATTACTGTGTCGTTTCACGGGGCGGTTTTTCTGACAGGTGAACCGGAACACTTCAACTTTTTTAATATAAAGAGGTTGGGAACTTTATTTACTTTGATTCGGTGTCTGACTAGGTACTTTTACTGCGATTTACCACTGATTTTAAGTGTTTACTTGTGATCTTATTATTTGAAACCATCCGTGAGTATCACTGCTTTCATCCAGTGGGATCTTGGTTCTCTGACACTGATATACACCAAAATATTAGAATTTTTGTTAATTTCGAACTTGAGTCGAACTTTAATTGAGTTTACCGCCATTATTTTGTATGTGTAACGGAGTTGGCTTATTATTTTCAATAAATGAGTGATTTTTATCTAGGAGATGTTTGACAAAAATTTACCTCTTTGAAGCAGAAATTAAATTCTGTGTAACATTCAAAATCATCAGAGTACAATATAGTACGAATCAGGCGAGTTTAAAGCCGCTGCATCCCGAATTTCTACCGATTTCGTACATATTTTCCTTAAAAATTTGAAGTTTTTAAGCTCTTAAAAAAATATATGTTGTTCTATTCCCCACGCCGAAAAGGTAATTATTTGAAATTCCCTCGATAAAAATAAACCTCAAAGTATGCTCCGAAAATTATATGTATGAAAAATTCACAATTTAAAGAAAAGCTACTTAACACAACCCCCACGAGATCTTTGATCTTTTTTAAACGATTCGTGTTTTATTAAACATTTTCAAAATTTTCGCTTGCATTTTATCGTTTTTAATATTAGTGCGCTCCCTCAAACATTCGTATTGTCGTATCTCTCCTTCTTCTTATTTTTGAGCTGGTAAGCGCGGCCTTAATTCAACCAAGTAATTCATATCATTGGGCGATTTTTCGTCTAATCTTGACGTCACCGCATGAAAGCAATAAAATTGCAAGCGCCTACATTAAGCGGATCGATTGGAGGCCTGAGGACGTTTTGAAGTGGCGAATGTCAAACACCTGAAAGTGGGTAATAAGTCGATAAGGTTGGTAATTTACACCTGCAATAAATTTCACAACAATCATTCATCCTTTATCTAAACACCGTAATATAATATTCATAAAATTGATATACTGTTCATTAGAAAGGCAATAAATAATAGATCCAAAAAAATTGAGCTTCGTGTATTTTCCGCCCAGCTGTGAAATTTATCCAAGGAGTGTAAATTTTCTCTAAATATGTATAAATCTATTTGTTAAATTGGGAGGCTTGTATGCCCCGGGAACCACTTATTGGATAACCAACACCTCCGCCAAAGGTCACCTACAGTGGTTCGCTACGTTTGGTGACTTAGCATGGGTGCCCGGGTTCGTGTGGTGACGTTTGTCCGGGACTTGGGCATAAACAGGTTGAGGGAAACCTTTTGACCATTCCAGCAGAGCTCTCTAGAAACATCGCCTTGCAGGGATGCATTCATATATCCGTCACTCTTGAAGACACTGACCCCCCGATTCCTACCCATCCCTCCTACCTTTTTCCTTCCCAGAACTTTATCTCCTTTCTTTCCTCAAATGACACACCACACAATGTGGGAGGCGGGAATGGGTACTGCCGCCCCGAGAAGCATTTATTGTATAACCAACCATTTAGTGATTTAGCAGGGGTGCCCGGGTTCATGGGGTGAGGTTTATCTAGGTTTTATTTTAATTATTTTCCTAAGGGCCTCCTGAGTGGAGCTAATGCAAAAAAAAAAACACAGTAATACCCTAAAGATGGCGTAGGCCCGAAGGGGAATTATCTTCCTTAGAGCCTTCCGAGTGGAACTAATACTTAACAATATCAAGGAGGGTGATATGTTTTTACTTGTGTCGACAGAATATCACTTAATCCAAAATATGCACCTTAGCACAGTTCTCTCAGTGTTCACAAATTGCTACCACATTTATTAACATATTTTTGTACATACTATGTAAACCACTGTAATCATTTATAAAATATATGTAAGAGAAGAGAAATAAATCAATAATAAATAATTCTCTTTTAGGAAAATGAATATCGATCCTCCTAATGAAAGAAAAATATTTTTTAAATTCTTTGTGGCTCTGCTCATTGATCAGAAACGCTTGTTTTTATTTCTTTTGCAAGCTGATTGGAAGTAAATTACAGTCGACAGTTTTACACAAATAAACGCATTGTCGGTGTAACAGGTGAACGGATAAATAATTGAAAACAAATAAAGCAAACTATAGAGGAAGACAAACATTACCAATAATTGAATTCTCCAACTACCATCATAATAAACGGAAAATTTTGCTTGAGAAAGGGATGGAAGACTAGTAGCCCGGGAGCCCAGAAAGGTAAACCCTACGTCATCGAGTACACGGATGAAACTACTTTGTAGTGATAAAGGACGTTTAGGAAGCCTTAAAAAAGCTGGTCTGCCGGTGCGCCTCTTGGCAGGTTCCACGCAGTCATGGAAATAGAGTGGCATTTTTTTTCGAAAAAACTACGTCATGGAGTATACGAACGGGAATGGTTTCATATTATGATAAAGGGAACTAGAACTAGAACAACTAGAAAATGAGGAAAAAACAGGTCGGCCAGCTGGCAGCAATATTAATTATTATTTTTATTTCATTATTAAAAACTTAGAATGCATGATTAAAAAAAAATTTACAGTTCCAAGTGTACCTACCCATCGGACGGGCGAGCCTTTCGACGCGAAACAACTTACGAAACCTGCCGCGGTGCCCCTCACCGCTGTCGCGTGCTGTTTCATACTTCGACTCAGAACTACCAACATTATCTTCATTATCACGCATATTCTATTGGCTGCTATCTTTATGAATGATGGCAAGTTTCAACTCGAACTAAATGCAATCTTGGAAGAAGGAAAATCTACCGACTTGTTCTGAACAATATGCAGGGTAAAGATTGCTTTAATGTAACCCTACATCCAACATGACTAACGGCCGTTATTCCCAACTTTTCTATCGATCAATCTGAGTCAACGATAAGCTAAATTATTTGTTTAGTAACGCTCGATTCGCTTGTTGATCGGAGAGTTGCGTTAGGAAAAGCGTCGTCAAAATCAATAACTACCTATCATTGCCCTCTGTGTAATAAAATGTATGATAATCTGGTTCGGAACTTAGCTAAAACCCCCCCTGTTATCGTTTTTTATGAACTGATCATCATATGGTAAAACAGATTTCTAACCTAGAACGTGATTTTTGAGATGGCTGCTGAATGCTTATTTTAATTACTGTGCGTTTTTACCTTCTTTATAAATACAACTACTGTGAGTTTTTACCTTCTTTATAAATACAAGCGGATTCTTCAATCCAGTTTCTTTTTCATAATCAGTCAGTGAACTAAACAGTATCACAGAGAGGCACGGGACTGAGCCGTGTAGACTATTATCAGTGTAGCTTAAAAAAAATTGAGTGCGTCTAACCTTTACGCGCGGTTGAAGTAGCTAACTTTTTTTTACTAAAAACTAAATAAAAACTTACACTCATTTGGCAGCGGAACATGATTAGGTTGTTTATTTTTTCGTTTATAATTATTTATTGACGAACTTGTAAACTTTTCCGGCGATTGAGTTAATTGAATTATTGTCCGTCAAATATGACTAGAAAACATAGCAGGGCGCCACTGTTTTTCAAATGGCAATACTAATTAATATAACACACGGTGGAAATGCAAAGCTGTGTAACCTAGAATTTTGTAAAAAAACAAAAACACTTAAAAGTGGGAAAAATAGTTTTTCATTGCAACTCACTGATCTCAAAATTAGAATTTGATAAATTTATATAAGCCCTTTTTTCTTAACACAATGAAGAATAACGATATTGTAGTAAAATAAAAAGCCGTTTATAATTTGCTGACTGAAGTACCCAGCGTTGCCTGGGCTTTAGATCATTGAAAATTTGCTTGATTAACTTAACTCTCTGAATTAACGGTAATTTATGAATTAACTGCGAAAAAAATACAACTATGATAGCTAAAAATATTGTATATCTACGTAAATAAAATTAAATCATACTTAAAATATGTATCCGTGTTTAAAAATATTTATATTAAAATTGTTATTATTAAAATAAAACTGAAAATATATACATTTAAAAAATATATTTTTTAAATGTTACTTACAGTATTCTACACAAACAGTGTCATTGTCAATTTACTGTCATTTTAACAGTGAATTTGGTTTTGCTAGCCTACAATTTTTTTTAGTTCCGGTTTTTATATTTTCTACTGTTATTTGACAAAATGTATAAACAACACTATTTTTATTGTCGCATTAATGCCACTTTTTACTTCAATAGCCAGAATTCGCAAGAATCAGAGA
Organism: Limnephilus auricula; assembly: GCA_951813805.1. Taxonomy (NCBI): domain Eukaryota; kingdom Metazoa; phylum Arthropoda; class Insecta; order Trichoptera; family Limnephilidae; genus Limnephilus; species Limnephilus auricula. The sequence goes on from OX638408.1 coordinate 26,885,637, forward strand.
GAAAGAAGGGACATTATGTGACTTTTAACATTCTTCAAACATGATTTTGAGGGTTATTATTATAATATCTGATACATAAGAATTTAATTGCGCGTGCTTATACTGGTGAACAATATTCATCAGGATTAGGCACTTGTCTTTACTGAAAATCGGGCACCAATCTCCCTTTTTCATCGTAAAAAAATAAGACAAACCAATATGTTCATCTAAAATCTTTAGTTAAATCATATAAACAACAAAACATAAAAACCTGTTGAACTCACCTTATACATTAGTAAACAAAATAAACGGATGACGTCTGACATTTGAGTTTGCTATGACATTTTGCAATTCGCTGACAGGTGTCGCACTCATTGTTGCCATATCTACGACGTTAATATGATAAAATGTAAATCGAACGTCATTTGTGCCACAATTTTGCTTCAACAGTTGATCAGTGGGATTGGTAACAACGGCCGTTGGAATTATTCATATAGCCATTCTAACATTTAACTTTTTGGTAATCGACCATTTTGTTTTGGTTTTTAAAGAGTTGTCAAGGGTTGGTTCGTTGGGTTGCGTCGTATTCTTATAAGCCGAGTTTGAAGACAGTATGTGTTGCTCCGAGTGGACACAGCTGTAAGGCGTATCATATGCACGTCACACATTAACAAGGCTAACTGTGCGAAACTTGGTACCTTACAGCGGTGATGATTTATTATAAATAAACAATACATAACACAACATGTATGACGTACAAAGTAATACACTAATTTCACAATACCGTAACCAAATTAGCATTAAATGAGGTATTATATATATATATATGTATATTCATAGTATCTATTTATATTTCTACCTATATTAATAGTTATTGTTTTTATATTTTAGCAGGATTAGTTCAAGCCATTAGCGCGGTGTATATTGGTATTGTCGTATGAACTGAAAACATGTTTTAAATCAGTGAAAATAATCATGATTGCAGATAATTTATTACACATCGTAGTTACAACGCTTAAGAAAAAAATCATATATATTATTGCATACTTAAATTATATCTAATATTGTAAATTTTAATGTACTATGTATTATAAGCTCACACTTCTAAACCCGTAACCTAAAATAACTTAATATTTTTATGCTGTAAAATTTTTATAATTCCTACATCATTTTTGTTATGTAATTATGTACATTTCTTAAGGACTAATAATATGAACTAAAACCTGTCAATTTGTCTGTCCTAGAACGGGAAACTTTCCTAGTTGGACAGCCAAAGCTTTCTTATATGTAAAATGTACTTTTTTTGTATCCTTCTATAATAAATAAATAAAATAAAGTATTAAAATTCATTCTGGTAATGCTTCTACCTACCGCGTAATGCTTACGCCTAGTACTCGGTGTTTAGCTTTAGCCGGACGGGCTTCTTATAATCCTGATGTGAGTTAATTTCTAGCCTACATCGCATAAAAAAATATTATTCACCAAATTATTTCTTCAAAAAATAATTTTTCAGGATTTGTTTATTTTTTAATGTTTATGTGAATACCGCACATCTCCCGTCTGGAGCCAGTGAGTCTATGGCAGGCACAATTAGAGTATGTTGTGAGGCTGAAGGTACTGGGGAGGGGAAGAAGATGGGAAAGAGGAAGGTGGAAAATCCCTGGCTGTTTAGATCTGGTTAGCAAACATGGCTAAAGTCATTTCAAGCGATGTTTCAAATTTGAATGGTGGTCTTACACCAGGCCGATTCTTAGAGTTTCTTCCACTCTGGAACATGTCGCAAATTGTTAATAGTAATAAAAGTTAGTATATACAATTAGTAGTAAAAGTTTCAACATCCTTATCGTCGTTAGTATAGTTAATTACACGAAATTTTGTGATATCTCAACGAATGTCAGTTCAGCATTATTGTGGAAGAGTACCATCTATCGTCGTTCGTGTCTAATGTAGGAACGGTTACGATGAAAGCCGAAGGCATCTCATAGTAGGGCGGACACCATCAGTCTGGCGACCTGCAGAGTTAGAAATTCTTAGAGCCTACTATAGTAAGGACGTCTAGTCCAGTTTGATATTCATTGTAATATTTACGATATCGTAAAGAAATCGGCTTGTAATTACGAACCTCAAACTTATTTGGAAGTTTCGCAACACATTTTAAGTAGTGTTAATTCATTGTGATTAACAGACCAAACTCTCCCTAATCATAGATCTGCAGCTAAACTATACGAAATACATATATTTTTCAAACAATTCGCGCGCCACTTATTGCATTTTTTTAATAAAAAATTTATAATGCCAGAGCTCACTATTATATATAGAAACATCATCACAATCGGATGAATGGTGTAGGAAATAATTTCATAACGCTAGAGCTCACTTGCACCATACATAAAAAGCATCCTGGGTATATACACGCAAATACCATAAGGGATAAACAAACCAACATTCATCTTCATATAATATTGATTAAGATTATCAAAAATAAGTATTTTGCCCAGAATAACTATCTACTTATAAGCAGGGAGATGATTTTTGATCGTGCTTGTCAACTACTACGGTGCACAATCAAATTAACATAATTTATTTAAGACGAACTGCAAAGCTCTCGTAGTCCAAGTTAAAAGGAGACTTCGCTACCCACAGTCAATTACATTTCTGCCTCCCTCCCTCGTTTTCTCTGAAATCGACGTTAATCCGTGCGGTGAGTATTGTGAAGCAGATATTGTGGTTTCTATGAGACCACGAAAGTTGGTTACAATATAATAGGAGAGTGTAGTATATACTGGTAATATATCCACACTAACCAAGTGAGCCGGGCTAGGGTCAGTGGATGAAGGTGTCACTCCCAGACTACGGCTCACGTCTCCCAGATCCCGGTTTATCTCGTTTGCGCAACGAGACGCGTGCCTCCAGGAACGGACTTGGCATATTTATAGGATCTACCTGATCTAATATATGACTAAACAAAACGTTGAAGAAAAGTGATGAAAAAAATGTAACGTATATAGCTATATCAGCTATACCACCGGCTGTTTAGTTTGGTCGCTTGTATTGAGCAATGCAATAAAAATTATGAATATATTCGCTTTTGATTTTTTATCCAAGATTCGGAAAATAATAAAAAATATTCTAGCAAAGGTGAGAACCCTTCAAAAATAAAAACGAACACAGATGGCAGTAATTGTACCGATATCCGAACATCATTTCTGTTTGAAAACGTTATTCTAGTGTGATAAAACATGTAATTGCTCATAACTTATAAATAACAGGGTTATCCCAAAGTATACATGTTATTAATTGAATATTTTTATTCTACATGTACCTACTTTTATTTTTTAAATTTTTGTAAAGTCTGGAAAAGGGTGACCGCAAATAAATTTAAATATTTCTTTGCGAGCATATTTCCCTTTTGCTTTATTTTGTAGTAGATATTAAGGACGTACGTAATTTGTTAATTCGCAAAAAATTTGGATTACGGCTTTGGGTATACGTGTAGTTTGTTTTATTTTTTATTTGCCCAAGTTAATACATCACAAAAAATGGCAATTGCGAAAGGTCTGGTAGTTTTGAATTAATGATATATCTTTTGGGTTTGCCACAGTGACGTAAAAAAAAACAGTTTGCGATTTAGCCAAAACCCCGCGCCCGGCGTTACCTGGTATAAACAGCAAAATTTAGGCACTTGATTACGTTTTTGCCGTATATTTCAAAACCTAAAAGTCTATCCAAAAAATAGCGTAATTAATTTTGAAAGTAGAGTAAATTTTCTTCAATCAGAGCATCAGACAAGATATGGGGTATAACAATTTCCGAGACACAACTTTAAAAAAAATACGAAAAATGATCAAAGCCTCTGAGCTATGTTAAATATCTTATAAACTATTGGGTGTACGCAAAAAATATAAATATCACAAGTAAATAATATTAAATTTGATATATTTTGCAATATTTTGCAACTTTAAAAAAACATGTTTGGTAATAATAATAATTACGATAACATCATAATTAAACACTTTAAAAGTGTTCTGATTGTCGCTGTTATGATTTGTTCAGGAGCAAAAAAAAAGTATCTGCAAGCAAATAATGAATTTGGAATTTTTCTAATGGCTAACTAAGTCCGCCACTGTAGATGGGCCATTTAGGTGAAAACTACTTTAGTAGCATTTCCTATTAGCCTATTACCTAATGCATGTGTCGTAAGGTTCCGGCGATAAGCAGGTAAACGTGTACAGTGCACGGGAAACACGTTTTACTGTACTGCACTGTACCGCCCAGTGGACTGAAAGTTCCTACTTTCCCACAGGGTCTTTGCGGGAAACAGTGTCTGGAGCATTTACTGCAATTGATAATGTAACGAGAGCAATGTTATTCAGGCGATATGTGGAGGGAATTCGTGATAGACGAGAAGGCAGAATAATTCATGGATGAAAGCTCAAAGAACTTGGTAAACATGAAGCCCTAGTCTGTTAGTATAATCATCACCAGGAAAGTTTTCCGAAAGTTTTGAAAATTGATCACTTTATAGATTTCGATGTGCTCTTCCCGAATGTCAACTTTGCCATTTCGTATTTTTTCCGCTCGCGCCGCCACATTGGAAAAATTGCGCCTAATAGCAGTTTTTTGACAATATATCCTTTCCGACACATTTTACGATAAAAACATTTATGTACAAAATTAAACTAGAACAAAATTTCCTACAATTTACGTATTAACCATTTTTTTTAAATCAATAGTTTTGGCGTACGAGCGCCGCAAACTATTATTCATATACACCACAACACCACCATGTGTTTTTCGTATATTTCTCCAAAATGTTTTACTATTGTTGCAGGGATAATAAAAACAGGTATAAAGGAATAAGGTATAGGGTACGGAATAAGAAACAGATATAAGGGAATAAGGTACAGGTATAGTATAATAAAAATGGGTATATTTCGCAACAAATATATTCAACTGAAAGTATCAAAAATAAAACAGCCGCAAATCATATTTTATCCTTGTATGCCTTCAGCGGCTGTGATATAACAGGTGCAGTCTTTAATCAAGGAAAAATTTATAAATGTATCTAATCCGAAAAAATCCAAATTTAACCGAGGCTATTCAGGTTATTCAACTTGTCGTGCTGCTGCTTCTGTTGGTGGTAATATTGAATTTACATTAAAAGGGAGTGTTTTCCAGCTTTAGCAATGATCAGCGATCGCCATAAGACACCATTTTTCCAATATGGCGGCGCGAGCGGCAAAGATCCGAGGTGGCAAAGTTGAAATTCGGAAAGAGCACATCGAAATCTATAAACTTACCAATTTTCAAATCTCCCGGAAAACTTTCTTAGTAAAACTACCAAAGAATTGGGCTACATCGAAATTTATAAAATTATCAATTTCAAAACTCCCGGGAAAACTTTCCAGGTAACCTCTTTTTTCGAACAAAATGACTGTACTATGTGCATTACAAACATTATTCGATGCATAAAATAAGTTATTACTAACAGTTCTGTGTTACTAACAGAACACTAGAAGTTATTACTAGCAGTAGACTTCGCGTAATGTTGAATACTGTGACAGTTTGTACAACAGTCGCAACGGAATGGCGGAATATCAAGGTACTATTAAAGACAGCTACCATGTAACACGATATCAGGATGACAAGAATACACTAACAAATTTACAGACATACGAGCTTTGCCATACTCGATCAATTACAATTATTACATACGCAGGTATGTAGCGGAGATGGCGTTAATGTTGAAAGATTTTTTCCAGTAGATAATGTAATGACCGAAGATATCACTTTTTAAGTGTGGTTGCTGATAATTTATGACCGTGAAAACATTAAGTCATAAGTGGTAAACTCCTTGGCTTCGACCTCAATAGTTGCGGCTTTAAATTCGCAAAATATTTTTGAAGTAAAACTTCTTTACGCACGCTTGACTTGGGGAGTAAGCTGGCGAATGCGTGACGAGAGCGTTACGAAAAGTGTGATCGGGCGAGGCGAACGATAATAAATTTAAATAAATAAATATTTGTAGAAAATTAATAGATGTATTTAAATGTATATATTATACATATAAACATATATACATATAGATGGAGCTAAAGAAGTTTTACTTCAGTCGCGTGGTCTAAAGCACACTCGTTTTTTTTAATAATTGGTAATCAATCAATACAAAATGAATAAGAGTGTCCCTGTGTGGTGTAGAAGTTTGTTTTGTTATGCAAAACTACAGTTTAATTTCGAAACTGATGTAATTTCGCACACTTGAGCTATAAAACAAGATAAAGATCATTTTCTAGGTCTAGATGAAATTTTAGACCAAAACCCTTTCCCATTTTAGACAAAAAACCTTTTCCCGCAATATTTTGACACTTCATGAAGAAATTTTGCACATTCAAAATAAGAAGAAAATTACTGTCTACATAGGATTTCAAAAAAATCTTGATAACACTCAGAAAACGTCGGAACCTGCAGATAATTTTACATATAATTTGAAAACAAAATATGGTTGCATTAGCCGTGCAGGCAGTTATAATAATATTTAAAATAGATTTATATTTTTGATACTGACGATCGCATCATAGCAACAAATATGGGAAAATTCATATATTTTTAATAAAATCCTTGTATACCACCCTTGCTAACCTCCCCTCCTTCAAATGTTAGATATATATTTTTTAAATGAATACCGCACAACTAACAGCTTCCACTTGGAGAAGGGGGGGGCTACGGCATCCCTAATTGGGGTGTGTAGTGAGGCTGAAGGTAGTGGGGAGGGAGAGGAAGGTAGGGAAGTACCTGGCTATTCAGATCTGGTCACCAAACATGGCTAAAGCCATTTCAAACAACGTTTCAATTCTGAATGGTCGTCTTACACAAGGACGATATTGAGATTATCTTCCACTTTGGAACGTGCCGCAATTTTTTATATTTTTTTTATAGAGATATCTCACAAGAGTCCCAACTCCTCCCTTCTGGAGCCAGTGAGACTATGGCATCCCCAATTGGAGTATGTTGTGAGGCTGAAGGTAAGTGAGGAAGGGAAGGAGAAGGGGAAGAGGAAGGTGGGAAAGTACCTGGCTATTGAGATCTAGTCACTAAACACGGCTAAAGCCATTATTAAGCAACGTTTCAATTCTAAATGGTGGTCTTACACCAGGGCGATACTAAGAGTATCTTCCACTCTGGAACGTGCCGCAAATATAACATATACTGTTTTTATAAATTAATTGTGAAATAACACAAATTAATTAAAAAATAATTATTTGCGCACGCCGGGTTCGAACCCGCGACCTTCCGAATGGGAGTCAAGTGTCTTACCACTCGACCACGGATGGTAAATATACTATACGTTTCTTTTAATTAATTAATTGTGAAATAACACAAATTAATCATATAAAATTTATTTGCGCACATCAGGTTCGAACACGTAAGCTTCGGATTGGTAGTCCAGAGCCTTACGCCTGGACGACGCCGGCCATATGTATAAACCATAGTTTAATGAATATTGCACCAGTCTGAAAATCTTAATAGTTTACATTCAGAAATAACTTAAATAGAAAAAAGTTTTAAAATGTTTTAATATATTATCAGATTTTCGGAGTTTTTTGTTCAATTTTGCCTTATAAACATTTTTCCTTTATTCGCAAAGCAATGCACGTTTCTTTTAATGGATTAATCCACATTTGAGGTCGATAATTTAATGACTTTCCGTTAAAAGAACCATTATATTATTCATTAGTTCCCCAGTGATCCCAGCCACAGTTACCGTCTTCGTCTTTGAATAATTAAGCTTTCAAGAATTAACTCCGGAGAGATAATAAAGGTTGTTGGAGGCACTCATATTTTAAGGACTTCCACAGACTTAGAAATTATTTCATCGCCATTAAAAATTATTTTAATGAGATAACTTTGCCAGATTTGCCAAATTTTATTTGTCGTAAAATAATTAAACCAGAAAAATTTATAAGATTACTCATTTATTGGATAATTAACACCTCTGCCATAGGTCACTCCAAATGGTTCGCTACGTTTGGTGTGTTAGTAGGGGTGCAAGGGTTCATGGTTTTGGGTGTTTTTGCGGTGGCGGGCCGGATAGTGAGATGTCAGTTGCAGGAGACCTTTTGACCTCTCCAGCTGGACTCTCTCGACCTATCACCACGATGATAAATTATTAAATATCGTGTACTTCTTGTAAGTATTTTTGATCATAAGTATTTATGATTTTTCATTTATGTCTAAAAAAAATAAGCGTGTAAAAAAATCTGAAATATTTTAGTTTGTTAAGACCTTAAATAATTTAACTAAAATTTAAATTCTGAACAATGTTTTTATTGATTTATTTTTTTGTATGATTATATGATTTGAAATTTGTGTTGTATAATATAGATTTAAAATAGATAGATTTAAAAAAAACTTTATTTTCATGTTGTTTCTGTATTATTTTTATTATGTTTTCTTTTACTATATGTGCAGTATCTCACAATATATGTACATATATATTTTTTTTAAATATTAATTTGATATGTTCTATGTAAAATATGGAGCTCGTGGGTTTGCACCACCCTCACTAAGACCTGGAATAAACAAGAAAGAAAAAAAAAACCAATATGTCGTTTGAAAATTGAACAAATCTGCCAACGACCAACGGTATAACCTAAGTACCTATATTAAAAATAAACTTAGTTTTTCAAAATTTTAAAAATGCGTTTACAAGATAAAAAATAACAATTTTTGTAAAAAAGAGTCAATACGTCTAGAATTTGATTTAAAAAAGACTAATTTCCGGTATTCTCTGGTATTCCCTCTTAAAAACTCTCCAGTCCTAAAGAATCCTAAAATTCTTAAGTCTTTCAAAATAAGTATTAACTCACCTTTGGCATTAATCTTCTTATAAATGAATAACAACAGTGATAGGGGCAGTAAATGTAAAATTATGCAATGTCCAGTGTTTTCAATATAATGTCCTCCGCGTGCAAATTGGTTTCTTCTCCAAGCATAAACTTTTTAATTAAAGTGTGTTTATCGGAAGCGACCTGCCAGTTAAGTATGTTTCTGTATAAATTTGCAAATAATAAACTTAAATAGAGCCTAAGAATTCATAATAAATTGTACAGCGCCTTGAAATGATTTCTCACAAAAATGGCGCTCTACAAATTATACAATTATTATTATTATCACTTTTTATAATAAGAAATAAATAAATAACAGTGAACCGGACCTTTAGAAATTCGATTAAAAATATTAGCTCTGCAAAAATTTACTATCTGAAAATATTGTTTCAGAAACGAGGGAAAAATGTGGAGTAAACAAGAACCGTGTGCTGTGTTTACAAACCTTGTGAACTCTTGCAAAACATTTGCCAAACGAACGCTCTGTAACAATTATACAGGTTTGCGCAAAAGTTCTCACTTGATGTTTTTTGGCTCTAATTTTTTAAATGAATAAAAAAAATTGGTTCTGGTTTTGGATTGTGTTTATTTGATGTCTTAATTTTTTTTTCGTTAAGTCAAAAAAATGATATCAGCCAAGTGGTCGCCTCCAGAATTGTGATCATACGGGCCCGATTTATGACATTTTCCATCACCCTTCCGGCGATAGGTTCTCGCATTCTTGACGGATATTCGCTTTGAGGGCTTCAAGAGTCTGAAACTTATTGATTTGTGACTTCAAGAAACCCCACAGAACGATGTCTGGAACGGTTAAATCGGGCGATCTTGCCGGCTAGTACAACTCGCCAAACGAGAATTTTTGTGATTTGAATTGGCCAGTTTCAATCAAAAAAACATTTTTTCCACGTTTTGAAGAGGTATAGTGATTCATTTCTTATTACGTGTATTTTGTATCTGTTTACTTTACAACTATTAAAGCAGAACTGACATTTGCCGCCATTTTCAAAAAATATTAACATCTTCCGATAGGATGATGACTTTTGCACCACATTGTACAAACATTTTGCACTCGTGGGAAGTTTTTAGTCAAATCTATTTATTATCATCTCCAATCTCCACATTCAGTGTGTTAAGCCTGTTTCACACGTGGAGTTTGTAACGTGCTAAAATTTCGCTGTTATAGTTTATTATTTTTTCGCTCAGAAGTTTACACTCCTAAGTTGTACTCCAGCGATTTTATAAAGGCTTTTTTATGTTAATACAGTACAAGATTCCCAACTGCTGCCATCTAGAGCCATCGGGACTATGACATCTCCAAGCGGGGTATGCTGGAGATGATCAGTAGGGGAAGGAACTGATTGTTCGTCGGATTTCTTGACAAATCAGAAAAATTACATATTTGTTATTTCATTTCCGAACACCATTTAATCCTAATATATAAAAATGAATGTTCCTTTGTTTGTCCCTTATGCGGTACCTAAAGCATTTATCCGATTGCAAAGAAACTTTGGTGATTTGTTGTGCACATACATAATGGTTTCCATATATAGTTCTGAGCTCTGGCGTTATGAAAATATTTCTTATACTATTCATACAATTGCGGGGAATCATTGGTGATTTGTTGTGCGCTCGCACGCTTTCTATATATAATGGTGACCTCTGGCGTCACGAAGTTTGTAGAAATAATTACAATAGGTGGCGTTGTTTGAAAAAGGATTTATGTAGGAAAATATATTCATAAAGTTTAGCGGCGCGAGGGGGAGTGGAATCCGGAAATGGGGAGGTGAACGAAGGAGTGGTGGGGTTCGCAGGAGAGTAGACGAGGGAGGGGGGAAGGCGGTGAAGTTGGAATAGAAACACGGGACAGGGGGAATGCGGGGAAAATGGAGTGAGACGGAGTGAGACGGAGGGGTATGCGCGAGGGAGAGGCAGAGGGAGGGTTTGTAAAGGAGGCGTACTAGCGGTAGGGGATAGCATGGGGTAAATTTGGAGAATCCATGATTTTCATATCGAAAGGTGAAAAGTGTTAGAATTTCATATAGTTTAGCGTCAGGGATTGAAGAATAGGGAGACGGTTTCGCGGGAGGGTGACTTGGAATCTGGGCGGTGGGAGGGGAGGGGAACCCGGGAAGAGAAAGGCGGGGAAGGTGAAAGAGGAACGTGAGAGAACGGAGCAGGGACGGGGAAATATGGGAAAGGATTGGCAGGGAAGGGGCGGGGGACAAAGGAGTGACAGAAAGGGATTGCAAAGGATATACAGTAGCGGTAGTGATCAGCAGGGAGTAAATTAGAAAAAATCACTCACTCACTCACACGGATGTCGTGGTCTGTTCAGGGGTCGAAAAACCTTCTAATTTATTCGTGTACAAAAAATATTCCCGTGTATCCGTATATGTAAAGCACTTCAATACATAGAGTTAAAACATGGTTAAAACATAAACATTTTCTTCCTGATAGGCATCGCGCCGCATGCCGGGTATTCGCTAGTACTTTCTAAAATACATCAGCAAGAGCGAATATTGATTGAATTGATATCTGAAAACTCCTTCTGTTTGCTATTCACTTATAGTTTACACTGAACACTTTCAAGTGAACAGGGATTGGTATAACGTGCAGTCGCAGCTCACGGCCCACGTGGAATTTCGTTAGGTTTGTTTGTTTGTTGATTGTTGAATGTTTGTTTATTTGCTGCAGACAATATTCCTCCGGAAATAGGGTTCCGCTGGACAATTGCAGCCACGGATCATGAAAACATAGCTCGAATTATTACATTTCGTGTAAATAACAAACAGGTTAATTAACATTTATAGTACCTAGTCGTAGAAGTAGATAAAAAAATAATATGATATTGAATTTATTTGTTTGCCATTGGAATCTACCTATTCGTAAAAAGGAAATTGAGTGAAAAATATTATGGCTTAAAAAAATATTCAAATACCTAGATCACAAACACCGTTTATGAAAATGTATATTTTATTATTTATAATTGCAGAATTAATAGATCGTCATTTAAAAGAAATTTTCGGGAGGTAGATATAGTATAAGTAAAAAAGATAAATAACTTTTTTCTAAATTTCAACTTTTTAGAGTACTTATTTGGTAAAAAGATAAAATTAGTACGGCGTGTGCGGCCAGTACTATTATTTTCCGCTACTACGATGCGGACCAATCACAACCTTTCAACTTCGCCACTATCGCGCCCGGCTGACTGACAGCAAATTTATCGGGTACGTTTGTACCTTATGCTAAAGATTTTTAATAGGTAGGTATTTTTGTATGGGAAAAAAGCTTTACTCCCACCATCATGTACAACCATCTCCCGAATTAATGCACTTTACCCCCGGAAACCCTGTATTTGAGAATTAAAATGAGACCTGAGCCACGAATTATGGAAAACGAACGAACGCGGTTGTAGTTCCTTGTCTTCTGCATATTTCCAAAACCTATACCGGTTCAGACACGGCCGCGGCGGTGACTGAACTGGGATAGAGTTTGTTTTGCAAAATCAGACACCAACGCGCTTCATTGCCCTATCTGTGCTGCGTGTTTCACTGACGGTGACGAACGTAATTATACAATAGATTTTGTCGTTGCATTTGCTATGTCATATATTTATTTTTTGTATGAATGTGTATATATTAAGTCATGTACATTACATAGCTTGCATTATATTCTCAAAAGTTAATACAGTAAGAGCACATTTTGATTCCTAATTAAAACTAGCAGTACATATTTTGTCATTTACTGCACATTCCTTGCTTCAATGACATTCATACATCGTCGCATATATATACAAGTCCATACCTACACTAGTTCAGTCATCCTAACAGATTATAATACCATAAGCTAGTTTAAGATGGACCGCCAAACAACTCTGTCACACTGCTTGATCCAATCACACTCGCACATTTTCACGTACACTATATTATATACTTATTATTTCAGTCGTGGTATCGCACTATAATACTATCTAGGGCGCTTCACCGTCACCGTCAGTGAAACACGCGGCACAGATAGGGACACGAAGCGCGTTGGTGTCTGAAACGGTGTAGGTTTTGTAAGCTGATTTTGCACAACAAACCCTATACCAATTCACTCACCGCCGCCATATCTGTACCGGTATAGGTTTTGGAAACCCGCCACCAACATTTTAAGAATGAAATCGATATTTATTAAAAAAGGTTAAATACTGGTGTTCAGGTTAAAAGGTAAAAAAACAAAATTTCCCTGTTTTTTTTTTATTTTGTCCTAACACCCAAGAAAATTGACCCTAGGGACGGGATTTGACCCTAAGCTTTTGAAAGCATAGACATTGCAAAACACTTATTAAAAACTTTATAATAAGACATTGCAAAATACTTATTAAAACTTTATTTATTATTTATTTAAGGTTTAAGTTTTCTTCTGATATTATAATTAATAACTCTACCAAATATAAAAATTGCTAAAAAAGTTTTTTAACTATATTATTTAACTAATTATACAGGGAGTTAAGGGACGTGGTTGACTTACTTTAACCAGTGATTTCTGACATTATTTGGAGTTTAAATTTAAATTTTGGTCTCCGATGACATTATTAAAGTTTTTATTTTTTACGAGTCGTTCTTGAGTTCAACAGCTCGGCTGTGGAACGATTTGCCGGCTTCTGTGTGTACTCCCTCTCTCAAAAGGGTTCCCGTCAAGACCCACGACCACTCCTTCCTCTCCTCAAAAAGATCCTTCACACAGCATCCTCAAAGATGACATAGACCATGAGGGAAATTTCGATTTGATATCTAATCTTCTATTTAACATATCATAAACACAACTCTTTTCGGCAACAAAAGCAAAATAAAAATAATAAAAAAAACTTTAATCCGTTCTTGACAGAAATGTATGTCTCTACTTCTATACTTTGCTCCAGGCTCCCAGAGGTCAATGGTTTGAAACGCGGCAAGGTAAATATAAAAAGCCTTATTGAACACATTATTTATCGGAAATAATACAATCTCAGTTTATCCCTGGTGGCCACGGTTTATAATCAAAAAAATAATGATCCCAGAAATCAAACACTCTGTGGCTTGACATTATACAAAATGAAACAAGTTCTTTGTTTCGAACAACTTTATTATATTTATAGAGCTTTCTCAGAATTTACCAACCATTTCATTAATACTGATCCATACATTAAAAAGAAATACAAAAGTAAAAATCTATAATATAAAAATTAATGTTTGTTTGTTCGTACCTCATGCGCGGCCATACCGCTCATCCGATTGCGATGAAACTTTGGGAATATGATGTGCGCATACCCGGGATGGTTATAGGATAGTGAGCTCAGGCGTTATAAAATTATTTCCTATTTACTATTTTTTTTATTGTTGTGAACATGCCCATGAATACTTCTACATCTATACTGGTGAGCTCTGGCATTTTGAAATTTGCATAAAGAAATTAAATAGGTCATGCAAGTTGTTGGAAAAATGGGTGTACTTTATGGAGTTAGGCGGCAGGAAAAAAAGGCTGGGGGGGGAGGGGTATGCGGGAGGGTTGGTTGATGAATTAAGGAAGGGGGCTTCGCGGGATGGGGGACGAGGGAGAGGGGAAGGCGAAGAAGGTGGGAGCGGAATGCGTGACGGGGGGAGGGTTCGCGAGAAAGGGGTGAGCGGGAGAAGGGAGAGGGAACGCAGGAAGGATAAAATGGAACGCGGGAGGGGAAGGGGACGCGGGAGGGTGGGAGAAAGACGAGTTGGAAGGGGAAAGGGGACGAATGGGAAATGACATGAAGGGAGAAACTAGTAATGCATAAAAATAGAATAGGAATATGCCTGAATAATTTAGAAGCATTAGAAACATCAAAATCAAATAAAAGTAATTGCGAAATTTTAAACAAACAATTAGAATTAACAGACGTGACAGTTCCCCTTCCCCCCGTGCAACCTCCACCCTTCCTCTACCCCTATTCCTACCCCTCCACCAACAAGTCTCTGATGTTCTCTGCCTCTCTTATATGATTTCACTTTCTCTTGTGTTTACCTCTCTTCCTTTCCTACCTCCCTCTGAACTGTAATTTATTATTTTTCATATGTTTATTGTCCCGATGAAGATTGAGATCAGCCGAAACCGGTCGACGTGTATAAATAAAATAGAGTGGTTTTGAAAAATAGCTCTGTTTAAGATCTGATAAGTCTGTTCTTATTCAAACTTCCTTTTTATTTTCTCCTCTCGTTTTGTTTCCCTAATATTCCCAAATAGGATATATATTGACTAATTTTCAAATGCTTGCATGTTAAGTAAACCTCTTTTAAATGACTTGTCGGAAATTCTCTTTAGATCTACGCGCCACAAATAATATACTACTGTGTTTTTTCGTAATGATAACAAAACATTGATATATTCAACTATGTACTAAAAATCGTCGATCGTCCCACTTTGTTCAAAGTGACTTCAATTATATATTTCTGGTGGGAAGAAGTTTTGATATTCAAATTATATACCTAATTATATACCGAACGCACGGATCAAATGAGTATACATTTATGGATGAATTAAGAAGCATTATCTTATCAAAAAAAAATAAACAGAACATAACTGTAATTGGCGATTTTAACATAGACGTTTCTAATGAAAATAATAACAAAATAAAAACAGAATTTATCAATCTTATGTCTGAAATGAATTTTATATTATGTATAAAAAATTATACTAGAGAAATTACGGGTCAACGTCCAACATGTATTGATCATATATGGTGTAATACTAAACATACTGACAAATTACTTACGATTGTATTAAAAAATAATATTACTGACCATCACACTTGCATCTCTATACAACAACTTAATATTAATAATCACACAAAATCAGAAAGCAAAACTTTCATAAAAAAATCATTAAACCATGATAAATTAAGTACAAAAATAAATACGGAAACGTGGCGACCCGTATTGGAATCCACATGTGCTGAAACATGCGCAAATAATTTTGATAAAATTCTCTGCAATTATATAACAACATCAACTGATATTAAAACTGTAAAAATTAAAGCAAAATTCAAAAAAATAAAACCATGGATCTTACATGGCTTAGTTGTGTCTATTAGAAAAAAAGAAGAGTTATATCGCTTGACAAAGAAATTTCCCTTGGATAAAAAAATATTCACGTATTATAAAAAGTTTAGGAACAAATTAACATCTTTAATAAAAATAACTAAGGAAAACTTTTACAAAAATGAAATTAACCTGGCTAAACAAAATGTAAAACATATTTGGAAAACAATAAATCAAATAAATAGTAGAAAAAACAAAAAAACTCCAATTAATAAAATTTATATCGGAAAAAACTCTATTAACGCCATAAGGGAGCCAATAAAATGTGCTAATGCTTTTAATAAATATTTCGCTAACGTCGGACAAAATTTAGCTACACGGATCGAGGAAAATTATAAAATAGATAATTTCGAGAAGGACTGTCTTAGACAAAATAATCTGTCAATTTTTCAACCAGTAACAATAAACGATATAAAAAATGTTATAAATGATTTAAAAGGTGGATCTGCACCAGGATTTGATGGAGTCACAGTGGAAATATTGAAAAGATACAATAATTTACTAAGCATTCCAATTACACATATTATAAATATTAGTTTGAATAGTGGAATATTCCCTTCCATTTATAAAAAATCTATCATAACACCCGTTTTTAAATCAGGCAACTCTGAAGAAATATCAAATTATCGACCCATATCTCTTGTTTCAAACATAGCAAAAATTTTTGAAAAAATCGTAAAAAAGCAACTCATGCACTATATTGAAAATAATAAAATACTAAGTCCTAACCAATTTGGTTTTAGAAAGAAACTAGGCACTCACGATGCCATTGCTGAACTAACCTCAACAATATATAATGCATTGGATAAAAAAAACAAATTTATTTATTTTTATTTTTTTTATTTACATTTGATACATTTAAAGCCAAAATAACAAATAATATTACATAATAAGAGAATATATTTAAAATGAATACAAGTGTTATTACGTTGTTTTAGGTCGATATTAGTTCCTAGCTAGGCAGATTGCCTGTTCTAAGGAACCAAAGTATTAAGTATTATTATTAAGTAAATGTCTTGGTATTTTCATTGATTTACGAAAGGCTTTTGATAGTATCTCCCATTCAAAATTAATTAACAAATTAAATGATATTGGTATTATTGGTAAGGTAAGGTATTGGCTACAAAGCTATCTAACTCAAAGAAGTCAAAAAGTAAAATTAAATGATTCACTAAGTGTAGATGAAACTCTAGAATTTGGAATCCCACAAGGGACTGTTATTGGACCAATTTTATTTATAATTTACGTTAACCAAATGTTTAAGTTACCACTTAATGGTAAACTTATATCTTTTGCTGACGACACTGCAATAATTATCGAAAAAAAGACGTGGAACGATATTACCAATGCAGCCAATCAAGACATGAAGGTTATAAAAAAATGGTTCGATAACAATTTATTATCACTTAACACAGAAAAAACATATTATATCCCATTCTCTCTACAAGAAGAAGTGCCAAATAACTTAATTAACATAAAAATTCATTCCAAAAATTGTGTAAATGACGGTACATGTAATTCGGACTGCGCTAAGCTAAATCATAAATCAAATGTAAAATATCTTGGAATCTTAATAGATCAAAACGTTAAATGGAAAGATCATATCAATCTCACCGTAGAAAGAGTAAGAAAACTTATCTACGTTTTCTATAACATACGAAACATCTTAAACAAGAAAACTATCAAAATCGTCTATTATGCATTAATTCAGTCCTTATTACAGTACGGCATTATTGGTTGGGGAGGGGCCTTTAAGGCTTCCTTACAGCCCATAATTACAATACAAAGAATAATTATTAAAATCATCCTGAGAAAACCATACGACTTCCCTACTTTAGAGATATTTCGGGAATTTAATGTACCATCTATCACAGAATTGTATAAAAGAAACGCCTTATATCAAATTTATAAAGAATATTTTATTAAAAAAATTCACCCCTCAGATAACATAAGCAATAGATTCAAAACTAAAGGCTTAATAACCATCCCTATGCTTAGAACCACCACGGCTCAGCATCACTACCCGTATTTAGGTGTGAAATGGTACAATTTATTGTTGTCCAAAAACAAAATTAGTATAACCGAAACTTTGAAATATGAACAATACAAAAAACAAATTAAGTCCCTGAAATTGGATAATGATATATTGTAACCTTAATTTACACTTAGTTTACGCTTAGTTTAATCTGCACTATTCAATGTAAAAAAAATATATATGTATTATTGTCTTTCAATAAAAATTTCTTTCTAAATTGTAAACCTATGTAATAATGTTTGTATTTATCTTATAAGTTTTTGATTATTGATTACAAATTTAATTAGAACGTTATTTTTTGCTGTAAATACTCCTCCCATAAACACGAGCTCTTTGAGCTCAACTTATGGAGTAGTAGAATAATTATGTATAATTGTATAACTTGTCAATATATAACCACCTGTATGTAAAATCTTTTTCTTATTAATAAAAAAAATAAAAAATAAAAAAATAAAATTCCATTCATAAATATTGTTAATCCATAATCCAATATCGAACTCTGTTTTCCAAGTTTGTCTCGAATTGGAATAAATAATGGAAAGAAGATACAAAAAATACCTAACGCCAGATCATCCGGTAATTGTGAGGAAAGTGGGCGATAAAGTCGGGAAATATGAGACTAGCGGAAATTCTATTCGCCAAACAGAAGTGAGTTTTCTTTCAGAAAATCTATTCTCAACGGTAACAAGATAAGGAATTTCAAAAGAAAAATAAAATCTGATTATTTCCTTGTTTGTTACTGAAATTATTTACAAAGTTTTCTTGATACTTTAAATTTTAATTGAAGCTATTTATTTTATTACAACGGCAAAAGGGACTGGTTATTTACGTCCATTGCAAGATATCTACCTGACCAACTTGAGTTTTATGGATTTATCGAAAGACTATTATTTTTAAATTAATTATAATATTTCTTCAATCTTCGCAAAATCACTTTTAATTAAATGAAACAAATAACTTTGTGTACACCACTATATAATCAAAATTATCGATATGTTTCTAATATGAATAATAATATAATAAGAAGATGAATAAAAATAATGAAAGAAACAAACAAGTATTGACAAATAAGAACCATAGACAAAAATATTTTTGAGAGTGGAGGTTAATTACTTAAAAATATCACAAAAGACAATTATTTACAATGAAATATTTTAGAAAATGTAAAAATTACATTACATATTAAAAGAATTTATTAAAATTAACAAAAGATAATCATGTTGTTTAAACAACAAAAATAAATTATTATCAATATAAGTTTTAATAAGAAAACAAATTTGGAAATAATAATTGTCTTTTATAATATTTTTAAGTAATTAATTACCAGTCTCTATAATATTTTGGTCTATAGTTCTTATTTGCCAATTCTTGTTTGTTTCTTTTATTATTTTTATTCATGTTCTTATTATCCTGACGAGGATACCTTTAGTTTCGAAACATGTCGATAATTATGATTAAATAATTTATTTGTTTAATTTAATTATATTACATTATTATAAAACAAAAATAATTGTGGTTACCTGCTTAATCGCATTATTCTCACAATCAGTTTCAATTCTGAAAATGAAAATTCAATAACCGTGAATAACATAACGCATTACAGCACGAATATTCCACATCACGCACTCCACAGAAAATCGAAATTAGTATGTTTGATGATGTCAGATTTTGAGCACCTGACTTTAAAATTCGAAACCAAGTATCTCTGTGCTTAGCTACTAATAATTAAAAAGATCATTATAGTAATAAACATTAAATTTGCGGCCCGCCATAATTTACAATAAAAATATATAAATTTGTTTTAGACTTTAAATTTTAATTAAACTCTAAGGTTTCGGAAAAACCCTTCCTTCGTCAGGAGAATATTAAAAGTAACATATGATAAAAAATATTAACAGATATATACAAAAAAATGTAGATGTTTAAGTGGGAGGTTAACAAAGGGAAGTGGTAATTGCGGGAATTCCGGGAATAACAGACCGGTTTATTGGAAATATATCTAGAATGGGACTTGTAATAGTGGGGTTAATATTAAATGTTAAACAACAAATAAATAAATACAAAAAATGTTTATAGAACACAATTATTAACTCAACACATAAATCAAATTAGAGCGTAAGTACTTTAAAACAAACACAAGTGGCAAGTCATTAAAGAGCGTATCTTCTTAAATTTGGGAACTAATTTAATCACAGGGTGTTTAAAAATCGCTACTACACCCCTCGACAATTACTAAGCTTCTTCATCTTCTTCTCATCACACTGACTGAAAATAAATCTCTCCTTTCTCATTCCAGCCACTCACAACTCACATGTCGTCACGCGTGACGCATGTTTAGTAATTAGAAGAGAGGCTGACAGACTTAATTTACATAACTTCACATCCTGAACTTCATGCTTTTGACAGATTAGGCAGTATTAAATATCATCAAAGATCTTTTTAATAAAAATATATAAATTTGTTTTAGACTTCAAATTTTAATTAAACTCACCGGTTACGGAAGAACCCTTCCTTCGTCAGGAGAATATTAAAACTAACCTATCATATAAAATATTGACACATATACACAAAAAATATAGGTGTTTAAGTGAAAGGTTAACAAAGGGGAAGGGGTAATTGCGGAAATTCCGTGAATAACAGACCGGTTTATTGGAAATATATCTAGAATCCTAATTTGTATGATATCCATAATTGTACCAACTCCAAACTACACATTTTAATGATAATTATTTGGTTGTCGTTAACATATGCAAATCAAAAATGCATTAATTTTTCATCAGTACATTTCGTTAGATGGTGCATAAGTATATTTGAGGAACGTTCCAGAATGTGAGATAAAAATTAGTAACGCCACGGTGAATGAATGTCATTTAAAATAAAAACGTTGCTTTAGCCTTGTTAGGTGACCAGATCTGAATAGCCAGCTATTTCCCCAACTTCCTCTTCCTTCCCCTCCCACTACCCTTCAAACTCTAACTGAATTGGGAGGCGGGTATGGGTACCGCCCCCTCCCCTGGAACAATTTAAAGGACAACCAACAACTATGTAATAGGTCATTTCACGTGGTTCGCTGCCTTTGGTGAAACGACATAAAAATAAAGAATATAAAATAATGTAAATGAATATTAAGTGTTTTTTCAATCTTTGCAAATATACTTTGTGGCATCATTTTATTCAAATGAAACAAATTACTTTTGTGTAAACCACTATAATCAATGATATAATATCGACATGTTCCAAAACCGATCTTTTCTTCGTCAGGTTAATAACATGAATAATAAATAATAAATTTCATGTTATTATCCTGACGAAGAAACCATCGGTTTTGAAACATTTAGATGTTATAAAATTGATTATAATGGTTTACACAAAAGTAATATGTTTTATTTGAATACAAAGTAAGTCAACAGTTGACTTACTTTACTGAGTTACTGGGAGTCACTAATATTGGTGATTAAACATTACAATTTGAGGTTTTACTCCATCAGTTAAAATAACAATAGATATTTTCTTTTCAGCTCCAGGAAAATCTTTGTAGCTTGAATGAGTTAGGTACCTAGGTACGATTTGAATAGGCACTTAACTTATAAATAATATAAAAAAATAATGTTTGTTCGCGGCCATACCGTTCATCCGATTGCGATGAAACTTTGGGAATAAGATGTGCGCAAATCCGAGATGTTTATAGGATAGTGAGCTCTGGCGTCATGAAATTATTTCCTATACTCTTCATACGATTGCGATTAAAATTTTATCCGATTGCTATTAATTTTTTTTGAATTGTTGTGAACATGCCCGTGAATACTTCTATATATATATATATATATATATACTAATGAGCTCTGGCATCATGAAATTCCCATAAAAAATTAAATAGGTCACGCTTGTTTTTGGAAAAATTGTATATTTTATGGAGTTAAGCGGCAGGGAAAAAAGGCTTAGGGGAGAGTATGCGGGAGGGTCGGATGGGGAATTAAGGAGCGGGGCTTCGTGGGAGGGGGGACGAGGGAGAGGGAAAGGTTCAGAAGGTGGAAGCAGAATGCGTGAGAGGGAGAGGGGAGAGGGAACGCGGGAAGGTAAAAAGGAAACTTGGAAGGGGAAGGGCCACGGGAGGGGAAGAGGAAAAGGAGGCGGAGGGGGAACGGGGACGAATGGGAAATGACACGAAAGGAGAAACAATTAATTTATTTAAAAGGTATTTCAACGCATGCCGGGTATCAGCTAGTAAATAATATAACATTTCTTACATTCAGGTAGATTGGCGTTTTGCTTTAGCCTACAAATAATGTAAACATTGAACTCGATTTGGGGAACTCGCGCCCTGAGGGCGTATTTTGAATCTCTCAAACAAAGTTTCCCTTCAAAACTGAATTAATGTAAATAATTTCGAAGTAAAGGTATTTTTAACCGTTTATAAATTTGAAATTCCGATTGTTTTCAGATTGTTTTATGACCACAATCGGTAAATCTTTTCCTTTTGGGTGTCTTGCATCGGTTGCTGCCTTTCCACTTATTCAATGCTCCAGAAAACAATGCAAAAACTTCTTCAAATGCAAAAAACTTATTTTGTGGCACCATTTTAATTCAAAATAAATAAAAAAATAAGTACGGGTTGTTTCATAGAACTTGAATAATTCATCAAACGAAATGTTCTGTGAAACTTATATTCAAGTTCTGATATTATTTCACTTCTGTTTTTACTTATTTTTAATTCTGATGAACATATTAATAAAATCTTAGATGTTTTCACACCACACCGTCGGGAAAGCATGAATTCATCGTATAGAAAAATAATATTGACCTTACCGCTAAAGATGTAGTTGTACAACGTATTACAATTTTTCAAAGGCGTTGTACGTTAAAAAAATGTATGGTAAGGTACTGTTTTTATTAATCTAAAACATAAATAACTTGCATCCCTCGGGGAGCGTAAAAAAATTGGTAATTCAATTACAAATTCGCCAAAATAAATTAAAATGTGAACCTCGGACAAAACCTCAATAAACGTGGTATTGTCTCACCTTAACTAAAATAAACTTTAAAATAATCCTAATAGTGCTCCTTACAAAATATGGAATTCTCAATTGGGGTGTGTTGTCAGGCTGGAGGTAGTGGGAACAGGGAACAAGATATGGAAGAGGAAGGTGGGGAGGTAACTGGCTATTCAGATCTAGTCAGGAAACACGGCTAAAGCCATCTCAAGCAACTTTTCGATTCCAAATGGTGGCGGTCCAGTGGGCCGCCCAAGACACGGTTGGGCTCTCAACTCCAGAAACTGTGTGAGGAGAGGATGGGTCTGCCATGGACGGAGGCCGAACAATCACCACAAAACAGGGACGTATGAAGAAGCCTTGTCGATGCACTAGGTCTCCGATCCGAATAGGACAAGGGGAAAAAGACGATAATGAAGGTTTTACACCAGGGCGATACTGAGAGTATCTTCCCTCTGGAACGTGCTGCAAATATATATTATATTATTTTTAAATGTTTGAATTGTGAAATAGCACAAATTGATCGGCAATCAGATCGCCCATTGAGAGCCTTACCATCATCCACCGAGGCCGTGTATAATAATACAGGAAATTTAATTATTTTGAAAACTGAAAGGTCGAACCATAATTAAATGAAAATCTACCCGCAAAGCACTGCGAAGGAATTTCTCCTTCTCACAATTATTAAATAGTTCCGCTTGACGAAATGAATGCTTTTAGCCTTTTAGTACATCTTAAATGTTTGAGTCTGTTACGGGCTGGGCAGATATTAGGAGCCAATGGAGAAGGGGTTGAGGAAGGTTTAGAAATACCAGGCTATTCATACCAGTTTTAAGTTTGACAAACAAGGCTAAAGCAAAACAAACGTTTCAAATTCAATCAACGAACAGACGGTTCGATCCTAATTAATAGTTTCTCACTTGGTCAAGTAAGAACGTCTTTCTCTGTTGGAATTCCCATGTTTATTCTCAGTGAGAATGAGTATATTTCATATAGAAGGAGTGATGGGGTGGGAAAGGGAAGTTTGAGGAGTAATGGGGCGGGAACGGGGACGCATGGGAAAGGACACGCAGCGGAGGGATAGGCGATGAGGGAGGGGCAGAGGAAGGGATTGCAATGGAGACGTAGTAGCGGTAGGGGATAGCAGGGAAAAAAATCGAAAGAGCAACAACACACGGACAGCTGTATGTGGCCTATTCACGCGTCGGAAAAGCTTCTGTTTTATTTGTGTATGCACCAGACGGAAAAAAAACAATAAATAATGTGCATCCAAAAGGACTTCAATAAACAGAATTAACACATAAATCCTTTTTTATTTGAGTGGATTTGCAACGCATGCCGGGTACTCGCTAGTATCATATAAATATATGTTTAATTCAAAAATTAAATAAAATAAAGGCATTAAACTAAAACGTGTTTTTACTTCGTTCCTGGGGATACGAAAATACGTCCACCAATCAATATCATAACTCTTCTAAAAAAATATTTAACTATCCTTAATATCACAATGAACTATAGGAATAGGCATGTACAGAGTGGCGTAAAAGTCATCACCCTATTAAAAGACGCAACATTTTTTTGTAAATAGCGGCAAATTTCAGTTTTTCTTTGACAATAATGAAGTTAATACATACAAAATACACGTCAATAAGAGATATACAGGATGTTAAGGTACGTACTTGAGTTACTTTAACCAGTGATTCCTGACATTATTTGGAGTAAAAAATGTAAATAAAATTTTGGTCTCCGGTGACTTTTTTTATGAAAAAAATTTTTTTTTTCAATTTTTTTTTTCTTCAATATCAAACAAAAAAAAAATTTCTTCCACATGAATTTATTGGTCACTCAGTCGAGTTACCGCCCCATTACTTACCTCGCCCCCTACTACCCAACACTTACTATTTTTTAAGTTTTTGTAGAAAAAAAAAAAAAAACATCAAAAATGTCACCGGAGACCAAAATTTTATCTACATTTTTTACTCCAAATAATGTCAGGAATCACTGGTTAAAGTAACTCAAGTACGTACCTTAACACCCTGTATAGACTATAATCCTCAAAAACGCGGAATTTTTTTGAAAAAACGCCTTTCTGGATCGCCTAACTCTCGTTTTCTGGCTGGCAAGATCGCCCGATTTAACCGTTACAGACTTTTTGTGGTATTTCTTGAAATCACGAGTCTATTTCAAAAAATCTCAGGATCTTGAAGCCCTCTAAGAGAATATCCGTCAAGAATATTGCCGAAAGTTCTGAAAAAAGTGATGGAAAATTGCCATAAATCGGACCCTTATGTTAATCAATTTTGGCCGAGGCCACTTGGCCAATATAATTTTCTCGACTTAATTGAAAAAAAAAATAATACATTAAATAAACACAATCCAAAAGTAAAACTAACATTTTACATTCATTAAAAAAATTACAGCCAAAAAACATCGGATGACAACTTTTGCGCCACTCTGTACATTAACCTTTCTCACAACTTTCTCCTTCCCCTCTCTCGTTTCCTCCTATCTCACAACATTCCTAACTGGGGATTCCGTAATTCTCTCTTGTGTAGTCACAAAATGAAACCTTGCGAAACACGTACACTGTATAGTTTCAAAGCTAGTAAAGGTAAACACGGTATTTCACCGCAGTGTAATTTCCCTTCATAAGATAGGTATATTTATTGCCATGATCTAGTCTAGAGATAGAAAAGGTGACGGTGTGCCGCTTCGGTGCATATTTACAGTGTGCTTTAAAGGAGTGTGGAGCAAGTAATAATGCCTCCGCTTTCAGCAAGATTGCTTTCTGCGCTACATTTAAACCTAACACAAGTATCAACAACTACTCTATTGTATACTAGCGGTGTGTTGTTTAAGTGTGAAGCGTTTCATTCAGATCATTCCCCAATCTACGCTTCACAGATCATCTGATTCTTACGAACACATCCATCATAATCTGAACTAATAGTGATACTCTAACCTTCTTACTCATAAAAGGAGTGAAAAACTTGGCTTATTACTTATTATACTGCGTTTGCATAGTTAAAACGGCTTTAAACCAGGTTTGAGGCCGACTTTACGAAACCAAGGATGACTCGGCGGATACCGCTATTATGAGTAAGGGGGTAACTCTACTGTATAATAGCGATGTGTTATTCAAGTGTTAAGCGCTTCATTCAGATTGGTGAATTAAGGAGGGGGGCTTCGCGGGAGGGGGGGCGAGGGAGAGGGAAGGCGAAGAAGGTAAAAGCGGAATGCGTGAGTAAGGGGGGGGTTCGCGAGAAATGGGAGAGTTAGAGAGGGGAGGGGAAACGCGGGAAGGTGAGTCGGAAGGGGAACAGGGACGAATGGGAAATGACACGAAGGGAGAAACAATTTATTTATTTAACGCGGATAAATTAATGAGAATCTGCCTACACTTGTAGCTTTTACCCATTGCATGCAAAAGAGGTGATTCTTTTTTTTTTTTTTATTAAAGTTTTTGAGGATTTTTACTTTTTTAGCTGTAAGTTTTTCAATTTTCAAGTAATCGTAGTTTGAAATTTGAAGAATTTTTCAATTACAAATAAAAATTAAATTTAATAAAAATAAAACTACAAAAATTTTCTGCTTTAAAAAAAATATTTCCAAAAAGTTTACTTATAAAGGGATAGGCTTTCCTTGTCAACGAGTCCGAGACTCCCGTGAATCGTGTTTGAAAGCTTCACGAAAATATGAACGAATTACCTTCGCTACAGGCTGCAGTGTACCGTGAATGTATACACTGAAGAGATCTCCCCCTGTCGGCTACCCCTTGTGAACCGACTCAGGAATTCCTAGTAACCTCAAGCAATGGGATGTTGACCACCTAAGAGTATGGATATTAGAGAGACGGCATGTGAAGTGTGCCCGCGCGCTCCAAGTGTGCCTTTTCGAGAATTCTACCCACATGGCTGACATTGGCTGTCACCATGTAAAATGTCTGCTGTCGGAACGTATTAAACGTCCAAAAACCAGCAGCCAATGTAAGCCGCTTGCGTAAAATTCTCCAAAAGGCACACTTGGAGCGCGCGGGCACACTTCACATGCCGTCTCTCTAATATCCATACTCTTAGATGACCACCCTTTCAATCTTGTATTATGTATCGTGCAGTTCCTATTTACACAATGTGCAATTGAGAAAACTTCATTATTTTAATTACTAAAATCACATTTTAGTATTCATAATTCTTACCTGTTTTTTTTTTGCCTTTTTACGACTTTTTTAAAATATTTTTTTTTAACGCTCAAAGGACTTTTAGATGTTGGTACGGTACACTTGTTACAATTAAATTAAACAATATTACTTTGTTAGAACAATTGATTTATTTAGTTAACGCCGACAAGTTTCGGAACAACCGTTCCTTCCTTAGGGCAAACATATGATTTAACACTTTCACACTATGGGAAATCAATACTTGGTGATGTTTAATATCAACTTGGCGAGTTTTGTAAATCATGTAAAATATTTATTTCAACACTATTCCTAAACTGATCTTGTATTTTTGTAAACCTAATCGCTGTATTTTTCAGTTTTTGTTCTTGTATTTTTTCTTGTAAAAAAAAAACAATATTTTAATTAATGAAGATAATAATAGCGAAACTAAATAGAAAATCTGAAACAGAAAAAGATACGGATACATCTGGGACTCAAACCCAGGACCTTCGGCTTTCCGGGCCGGTGCTCTACCAACTGCGCTAATGTGTCCCTGTCCGAGTCGGTCATATTTAACTGTACTTCGACTGAGAACTACCAACATTATTTTCATTTTTTTAACGCATATTTTTAGTGGCTGCTATCTTTATGTATAATTCCAAGATTCATCTCGAACTAAATGCTATCTAGATAGTGTCTTGGATAAATGTACCTATCCTTTTCATTTAATATGCTGTAACGGTTAAATTTACTAGCTGATACCTGGTATGCGTTGCAATGCCACTTAAATAAAGGTATTGTTTCTCCCTGCGTGTCCTTTCCCATTCATCCCGTTTTCCTTCCGCCACCTCTTCCCCTTCTGCGACTCCTTCCCCTCCCGCGTTCCACTTTCACCTTCCGCCTCCGCTCTCCCGCTGCCCGCCTTCTCGCGTCCCCCCTCACGCATTCCCCTTCCACCTTTTCCAACTTCCCCCCCTTCCCTGTCCCTCCCCCTTCCCCACTTAATTCTTCTCCGCCCCGGATTCCCGGATTCCCCTCCCTGCCTTTTTTCTCTCTCTTTGACCTATTTCAAAATGTGTATGCAAATTTCATAAAGCCAGAACTCGCGGTATGAAATATACTTTATGACTTATTTTCATACCTACCAAATATATTTAAAAAAAAATCATAAAAATCGGTCCAGCCGTTTCGGAGGAGTGAGACCACAAACACCGTGACACGCGATTTTTATATATTAGATGGTTTGAAAAATTTACAGTGTTAACCGCGTTGGAATGTGCACAGATATTAACACTCCACTTTAAAATGTTTAATGTCTAGTTGTTACTAGGCGGAGATGCTAGTAGTGAAAAAAAAACAGAAATAATAATAATCAAAAATAAAAATATAGTAAGTGTAGAGACAGAGATAAATAAAAAATATAGATAAGACATTATAATAAAGCAATTACATAACTGTTCTCCAATACATATTATGGTAGAAGATTGATAAATTGTTTTTTGAAATATGCGAGACTATTTGCGTTTTATTTTTATATTTTACTCACTGTATAATAATAAGAAAATCTCTGAAGACATCCCTTTCCTGTCTTCCTAGCTCGTTCTTACCTTTTCTCTTCTCTTAAATCTGTCCTCTCCTGTTACCTTATCTAAATAATTAACGATTATGATCCTAGGTCCCGCTTTCCCACAGTACATTGTACACAGCATCATAGCCGCGCCCGTAAACTCAGTTTATACCCGACACCCTAACTGCCTAACACCTTGACTGTCTAACTACACCTGTTTGCCTGACTGCCTGACACCGTCAGATAAATATTTGTATTCTGTTTTTTTCCGAGGCCACCCTCCGCCACCTTGAGAGGCTCTACAAATTGCCCAGCGTTTATTTTACTACGCAAAACCTGATTTTATCACGTTTCTAACGAACACAATATATTATTTTTAAACTGCACAAGTAAAATTTTCTACATATAAAAATAGTTGTAGGGGGAATTCAAATACATATTGTCAGGTTATTTGTAACCCGGTAATATTTACATTTCTCTTTAAAAAAGTTTAAATAATCACTAAAAATTAATTCATATGTAGTTACTCTCTTTTACCCGCGACCCCGTCGGGTGGTATTAGGAAGAAATTACTGTACAAAGAATTTTCCCAGAATAATGTAATGTATTTTCCGGGATAAAAATAACCTATGTCATTTCCTAGTCATTCGACTATTTTCACTCAAAACATCACGTCGATCGGTTGCTTCATTTCTACGTGAAAGAAGGACAAACAAACATTTTTTTAAAGCATTAAACAATCTCGAAAACTTTAATGAAAAATGTAAAATTTTCAGGATGGCGATAAGTTTTTTTTTTTCAAAAAATATATTTTTGTTTTTGTAGACCATGTAAAATAACATTGAATAAATCTTTCAGAATATGTAACAGTTTTAAATTTCTAATAACAGTATTTAATTTAACAGAAAAAATTCTTTTAAAAGGCGTTTCGTAAAAGATGCACTTGGCTTCTGAGAAATATTTTGATGACGCAGATCGAAAGAAAAAAAAATTAAATATTTAACTCACTTTTGGATTTATTGTCCTTATTACTTGATAACATTTGGTTCACTCTGGGATTATAATCGGCGGCGATATCATATTATCTGGTCCACAGTCAAGGAGATTACCGTCAAATTGTTTAATGATTATTTTTTTAAATTTATAAACTAATGTTTAAGACAATACTTTGTATGCATAGCACAAAGGGTAACAATTATTATAAGCAATAATTATTAGCACATTAGAAAAATAAAGTTGATTGTTTGCAGGTGAAAAAATGTAATTAGCGGTAATTGTTGAATTAAACCCTAGTATATATTGAATCATTTGGCGGGTAAAATATAAGCCACCGTAGCTTAGTGGATAGAGATATGACCGGCAATATATATGACCGGCAATCAGAGGGGCGCGGGTTCGAGTCCCGTCGGCGCATGTATCTTTTCTCGGGAGGTTTTTTTCAACATGGATGGGTGTTTCAGGCTAATAATTATTGCTTATAATAATTGTCAAATTGTTTCCTGTGAAAGACAGAATAACATTGCTTTAGTACGTAAAATAAAATGCTCCTTTTTAATGAAGGTTTAAAAAATCTAAATCATTAATAACGAGAATCATCTGAGAAAATAAAAATATACTTTATAATGATCTGAAAACGAAACAATCAGTAAATTAAGCTGTCGGTTTTACTCGTTGACTATAAAACGACACTGATAGTCGGTATCATCATCAAGCATATTACATTTCAAATTATTTAAAGTTTCGCCTCGTTTATAAAAACACTTGTTGTCTGAGGAAACCTTTGTCAGCGGAAAATAATGCAATTAGTGCTAACCACTGGAAACTGGGAGGGGGTAGTAGGAGATGGGGGTGGCGGAGAGGGGCGACCTTTGGGGGACCGATTCACTCACCCACTTTGTAAATTCACTCACCCTTGCTCAGAGCCCAAAGAGTGATCTTGAAAAAAAACGCACATCCCGTTGAAATGTGTTGTAAATCAACAAAGAAAAAATTACAGGACCGCGAAAAGTGATGTCAAAAATTATGATTGATGAAACACGCGGAAACTAGTGACATCTCGCGGAGGTAGAGTGATCTAGATACTGTTTTCGTGGTTTGTTTATGGACAAAACTATTTATTCACATTCATATTGCGTGTATACGGGCGCAAATAAATAATTCATCTTAATAGCACAGCACTCTTGAGGTGATTTCTCACAAAAACGGCGCTCTACAAATTATCCAATTATTATGATTATTATTAAAACTTGTGAAAAGCGTTTTTCCGTAAATTTATTAAACGCGCGCCATCTGTGAAAGATAATTATAAAATCTTTTCACAACGCACTTTATCGGTTTATAAAGGGTGTTAAGGGGCGTATTTACTTTAACCAGTGATTCCTGACATTATTTTGGGTAAAAAATGTAACTGAAATTTTGGTCTCCGGTGACATTTTCGATGACTTTTTTTTTAAATTTTTATTCTTCAAAATCAAACAACAAAAAAATTCTTTAGCATATCGCCACTGCTCACTCAGCCGAGTAACCGACCAACATCTTACCCCGCCCCTAGCTGTTCAACTCCTACTATCCTATTTAAAAAAAAAACATCAAAAATGTCACCGGAGACCAAAATTTTATCGAAATTTTTTACTCCAAATAGTAAATCTATATTTACCTTTCGCAGGATTCGGTAGTGATTTCTTCCAAGCCAATTTTCGGACAAAACTCTTAGGAGAGGTAGCGATGGATACACCTGGGACACTTTGCTGAATCTGTTCCTGGCATTTGTTTATCGCGGTTGAAGTTTTAAACGGCTTTGCCGCCAAACACTTGGAGCTACAAATCGCTTTTTCACACCAAAACTTTCTACACTTTGGACGTCAACAAATTATTCATCTGTATTATAATACATAATCACACATCTCGTAGAAAGGTGGCACAAGTCAAAAAAGTAAAATTTAAAGCAAATTAATTAGTGATGAACAAGCGGTCCCGTCTAAAAGCGATACTAGCGACTAGTGATATCTTGCAGAGATGGAGTGATCTAACTTAAATACGGTTTTCGTGGAACATAGATAATAATCACAAACACTTTCCTTTTTTGAGATAAAACGTAAAATAGAAAATTTTGACTTACAACAATTTTATTTGGATGTGCGATATATAAACGAAGACGCTGCTGCAAATGACTGAGCGCGAATAGTTCGAGATTTTTAGATTTCGAGTTTTCAAGTAGTTTAGCGGCTACGCTAGGTTTGTGTAACATGTTTTGTGATACAAAAGAAAGTGCCCCCTTTATAGAGCTTGTTCCCGTCAAGGCAAGAAAAAAATCCAAGTTTTCAAGTAGTTTTTTTCAAGTACGCTAGGTTTTTGTATCATGGCTTGTGATGAAAACAAAAATTTCCTGTTTTTAGCGCCTGCTCGCGTCAAGGCAAGAAAAGCATCTCATTTTTCAAGTAGTTTTCCCCCGACATAAAAACTCACCTTTCTTAACCGCTTGGGCATATAAGCATGTTTTCACGACAATTTATCGTAGGTAGACATAGGAATGACGTATGCCCCGTACCTGAGTTATTAAAATAATAAAGCTAAACCTACTGTTTGACTAAAAAATATTCCGTATTAACCGTGAGGCGGAGTAGTAAAAAATAATCAAAAATATATAAAATTGTGTTTTATTCGACAAAGGAAAATTGATAGAAAATTGATATCCTTCATATCTGTTGATATTGATGATCTCAGCACTCAATCTCCAGGGCAATCGACAGGTCACTAGCACAATTAAGGTAGATTCAGACTGGACGACGTACGTACGCATCGCTACGCCAAACAATGCTTGGCAACCATACATTTTCTATGAAAATGGCCACAGACATCGCACGTCGCGATGCGTGTGGCCAATGTGATTTTAAAACATAAATTTTCATTGAAAATCTATGGTTGCTAAGTAGCCCAGATATTTTTAGGCGTAGCGATGCATACGTACGTCGACCCAGTCTGAATCTACCATTAATTACGTCAAATCTGATGGTTAATAGTTATTACTAAATATTTCATTCACGTGATTGTGAAGCGAGTTTTCGAGAGATATTCAATGGTGATGAAGTAGTAATTTAAAACTGGTAATTGTAGGCGAGGGCAACCATATATTTCAAGTGCCGAACGGTGGGTAGAATTTTAATCATCATCTTCTTCTTAATTAGGTACCTCGTAGGGAAAGGAAGAAAAATATTTGTAATAGGACAATGAGAAAATGGACCCAAAGCTATTTCAACACTAAACACTAAGACGAGGCAACTGAAGCCAAACTAAAACTGGCTGCTTGCTATAGTTTCCAACCAAACTTTGATCACGGCGCTACTCAATTTTACGATTTCTCTAATTATTTCAGCTTGTTTAACCATAGACGAAGAACAATCAGTTGTTATCTCAGTCATCTATCGCTGTCAAATTGAAAAACAAAACAAAAAACTAGAAATCTGACACCAAGACTGGCGCAACCATGTAACGGTCGGCCACAGTAACTAGCAGGGCCTTTCGCAAGTCACTGCTTTGACAACGGGTTTTTGAGAAATTGTGTAGTGTGGAGGCCATCACATTGACATAAACAGGATAGCGAGTTTAGTTTCAAACTGGATTTTCTGGAGTCAGCGGGGGCACTTAGTATTTCAATTGTTATTTGCACGTTAGCGATATGCAGTTATCCTAGGGAACGATGAAAAGTTACCGAAAGTAATCGATACAGTCTTTATCGATCGACCGCGACAATGCTAGTGCTAGTGCTAGATAACAAGTGGAATTTTTTTTTTTTTTTAAATGTTTCTTTATTCTTTGAATAGTAAATATATAACAATTGTGGAATTTATGGCCGCCATACTAGGCACATGCCCGTGTTATGGTGGCGAATAGAGAAATGAAGTTTTTAAATCACATAATAAAATTGTTTTCAATTGTGCGAGACAAAGAATCTGGATGCGATGAAGCGATGCAGTCGCACAAAAGTATATGGGACAACGTAATAAAGTATTTTTACCGCCAAGTTAAAGATGTGAAAGCGCGCCCCTATGTGAAGGAAAGTGATTGGTTAAACCATTTGTCTTTTGTAGGTTGGTACTTCTCGTTGTTCTAGTAAAGGTTCGGGCGATTAGACTAACTCAGAACAACACTTTACCCAATTTAGATTTGTTTCCTTGAACGCGTTCTGGGAATAAAATGGTTTATTTGTAAATCTCGTAAAAGGCACCCAATCGAATTGAATGTGGAATAAAACATGTGGGTGGGTCCGATAAGGAGTTGGGATTTTTGAGGCGAATGAAGTCTAGTTATGTGTGAAATTTATATTTTAAATTGTGAAATAATATTATTTCCGGGAAAATATAATTGGTTCCGAATATTCATAGACTAATCTTGTCTTACATTGTATCCAAAATATTTAAAAATAACTCTATTTAAGTACGTATATATTTAAAAAAACTCTATTTAACTAGGTAAGTAATTAAAAAAACTCTATTTAACTAGGTATGTATTAAAAAAATTCTATTTAACTAGGTATATAATTTTAAAAACTCTATTTAACTAGGTATGTAATTTAAAAAACTCTATTTAACTAGGTATGTAATTAAAAAAAACTCTATTTAACTAGGTATGTAATTTAAAAAAACTCTATTCAATTAGGTATGTAATTTAAAAAACTCTATTTCACTAGGTATGTAATTTAAAAAACTCTATTTAACTAGGTATGTAGGTAATTTAAAAATTAAAAAAAACTTTGGTAAATAATTATATGGAAAACAGAAACAATCATAAACAACATAGTTTATGGGCTTTGTTGTAGTTTAACATAATATTACGGAATCTTGTTTTGCAGATTTTTAATTACGGACACTTCTGATATTTAGGTACTTACTTTTGCGTTTGTCTGTTTCCTTCAAAGTACTATTTTTTTCCTTCTGAGGAAACAGACATACGTGCATTGTGCGTCTCATCTTTTGTCTTATTATTTAATGTATAAGAAAGAGCTCCAGCATGATTGTGATAAAGAAAGTACGTTTCGTTCCATAAACGTGAGAATTAATTTAAATAAAGTTAATATACAGGGTGTCCGAAGGTAAAGTGCATTAACTTCGGGGGTGATTCTACATGATAGTATATGTAAAAAAGATTAATAACGTTTTCGAAATTCCTACTTTTAGGGGTACTTTTTTGATAAAAAGATAAAATTAGTCAGGCGTGTGCGCCCAGCATAGTAGGTATTTCCGTTGTTACAATACTGGCCACTCGAAACCAACATTGCTACAGTCGGGCCCGGATGACTCACAGCAAATCTATTGAGGTAGTTTGTACCTTACACTAAGGATTTTTAATAGGTACGTCATTTTGTACGGGAAAAAAGTTGGGATTTCGAAAAAGTTATTCATCTTTTTTACTCCTACCATCATTTATAATCATCTCTCGAAGTTAATGCACTTTACCCCAGGACACCCTGTATAAATTCACCCTCCTTCTGATTTTTAATTGAAAAACTAATGTTTAAGACAAGATTTTTTATGCATAGCACAAAGGGTAACAATTATTATAAGCAATAATTGTCATCTTCCTTCTCTCCATAATATGAAACGATGGCCTCGAACATCCTTGAAAAAATGCAAAGAGCGGAGTAATCAAAATTTAAAATACGTTTCTTTGTAAGTTATTCCTCGCTCTAATGAAGGCATCGGGAATCCGATAGCTGTTACTTGTAGAGTAGATGTGACAGAACTGAGGAGATAATATTCTAAGGAATTTCAACAATGGATCCACAACATCTCCTAACAATAGACCCCAGCTATAATAGTAGTTAGCCATCCTAACAGGCCACCCTGGGAGCACTCACAACAACGACAGTAATACACAAATAATAATAAAACGTTGTCTTGATCAGAAAACCTGCAGCCCGACAATTTACACTACAAAATGAATAATACTTTATAATTAATAAAATAAATAAAACATCGCAGAAGAATATAATACTAATAAATCTTAACGAAAATATGAAAAAGAACAAGTCACAGACAAATTAAATAGTAACGGTATAACTGGGACTCGAAGCGGTATCTCTCGTCTTAAGCCAGGGACAAACACAGCGTTAAAAGCGCCGGCGTTATTTGGCTTGACCTATTTCACCACATCGCTCGCCATACATTTACAATGGTAATCTATGGCGAGGGATATGCTGAAATAGGCCAAGCCAAATAAAGCTTGCGCTTTTAACGCTGTGTGTGTCACTGGCTTTACCGGAACAAACGGCTTAACCAACTCAGCATTTGTGGCCTTATAGTCATTTTTTGTGGATATCATATTTCAAATTCGGAATCAACAATATTATCTTCGACTAATTTTTCAAACGGGTGTAACATTAAAAAATTTGTTATAACAAGAATTTATTCCAATAAAAATTGAATATTTATTTAGACTTCTAGAAAAGGTCAATAGGTGCCCGATATTTTTTTTATAGAGAATACCTCACAAAAGTCCTAACTGCTCCCGTCTGGAGCCAAACTATGAGACTATGGCATCCCTAATTGGGGTATGTTGTGAGGCTGAATGATACAATTTAAACGGTATATGATGATTCATAAATACATAAGTTGGTCAAATTACAGAAAAGTTTACATACATAAATAGCAGCATAAGCCTTATACATATAATAAGCAAGTAAAAATAAATGTATGAACAAATTAGTATAATCATTAAGTACATCAATAGTTTCATAGATAAAGGTAGGTATGTCAGGTATTACAAAATAATTATTTTTCCATTTCCTAGGAATGTGAATTCCATTTTGGAATACAAGGACTACAGTGGGGCATCAGTATAAATCATTATTATCCAATAGCCATTTCCTAAAATTATATTTAACTTTAGCAGTACACATGTTATTATTTTTAATTGTCATCGGTAGTTGATTAAATATTTTGGCTATAATATAGTTTTTTGTTGCCAAAATATGGCAAATATTCTCTAAATTCTTTAAAATGTTTTAGAGTTAACGATTAAATAAAAAAAATTATAAATTTTACCAATATCTGATAATAGACAAAATATGTGTCAAATCATTGGCTATATAAAGTTAATTGTTTAATAATATTTTTTTCATAAATTTTTACGAATATGTGATAATAGACAAAATATATGTCAATTCATTGGCTAAAGAACTATCATCAGTTTGTATGTCTCATTATTAAAATTCGGAATTATGTTTCTTAAATTTCCTATAGCAATCCGAGAAAAAGTTTTAAATTGCTCTGTCGCTCCAGTGGTTAAGAGTGATTGACGAGCGGCTGAGAATAAAAGTTTAAAAATGCTTGCAACTGTACAGGGAGGATCCAATGAGAAATATAGATTATTTCCCGTATCAAATTTTTTAAATTAAAAATTTGATATCGATTTATTTAATTAAAAACTTGCTTTAATGTATACCTACATTCAAGTAAGCAATAAAAATACTCAAAAAGCACAATGATCAATTATTAAATATCGTGTACTTCTCGTAAGCTTTTTTTATCATAATTATTTATGATTTTTTAATAATGTCTGAATAAGTGTGTAAATTTTTTTTATATATTTTAGTTTGTAAGACCTTAAATTAATAGAAAAACTGAGGTATTTTTGTCACAAAACTCGTTCTCGGATTTATTTTTTAATGAACTAAAATTTAAAAAATTAAAACTGTGTTGACTAGATTATGTATTGATTTATTTTGTTGTATGATTATATGATTTGAAATTTGTGTTGTTTAATAGAATCTATCGTTTGAAAATTGAACAAATCTGCCAACGACCAACGCAACGGTATAACCTTAGTATCTTAAAAATACACTTAGCTTACCAAAATTTTTAAACTGCGTGTACCAGATAAAATAACAATCTTTCAAAATGAATTTATGTTTTTTTGAAAAAAAGAGTCAATACGTCTAGAATTTGTTTTAAAAGGGACTAATTTCCGGTATTCCCTGGTAATAAATATCCTCTTAAGAAAGAGATCGATATTCGATATACTTCGAATACTCTGCTTTTAGAAAGTGTTGCAAAGAAAACGCTGTAAAGGACAACGCCAACTAATCTCTAAATTTGAATGGCCTTAAGGACGTTTATGTCAAATTATTTCAAGTTTGTGATATTAACTGCATTTAATAAAAACAAAAATAAATAAAATTGTACTTTTGCCAAAATATCCACTAAAAACGCACATCGTGAATGTCACACTTATTTTTCTAGAAATATGTCGATGATGCAGATCGAAAGAGAAAAAAAACGGAGAAAAATGTCATATTTAACATATTGTTAGATTTTTTGTCCTTTACAGCAATTCAAATTTGCGGTATATATGCGGTAAGAATAGTTGAAGGACTAAGAAGTGACAAAGGCTACTTTTCATCCCTGTCTGGTCTAGACGACCAACCAATCACAACATTTTATTATTGTTATTTTGATTTTATTTTGTCGTCTGTCAAATGTGATTTTTGTTGAAAAATTCCAGCCTAATGCATCCTGTAGGAATGTTATTAATACCTTTTTGATAAAATTAATTAATAAAACTAATTAAAAATATACGATCCCTTTTTAACCCTGTGTCATTGGGGATGGGTCAAAATGACCCGCCATGTTTTAAAATTCTTGTGGTTTTATAACTACACGTGCGATGTTGCCGCTCTTCTCAGTAGCTGGAGATGTTGACTTTATTTAAACGTTTTTAATGAGAAATCAGTCGGACGATTAACACGCGAGTTACAACTTGCTGAAAGCTGAAAAATGTGAATATCACCCTTCCCCGTTGACCCCTTTTTGCGCCGACTGCATTCATAATGATGATTCGAATTAACTTTTTCAAAGTTATTTTAAGTAATTTTTTCCAAAGATTTGATTGTTTAGTTCCTAAAAGTACAATTTAAATTAAAATAATAATAAAAATAAGTGTTCAGTATGATTTAGTTAGACGAAGCTAATTTTGTTTACTTTTATTAAATGGTAGGTTTATTGGTTAAAGAAAAAAAAATATATATATATTTTTGTCGAAATAATGTCGTGTTTTAATTCCTTTAATAAAGTGCATGTATAGCCATAAGCATAAAAGCATAACTATAATTGGTTTTGAATGAGTGGGTCATGATGACCCAACCCCTACCTACGTTACGTACTTGTATCATACTTCCAACCTCATGACGCCGGGTTAAATAAGTAATTTTATGTTGTACATTGCCTACATGTATTGTTTCACAATATTAATTAACGTAAAGCATTAATTTATTAGCTTCATAATTAGTGGATTCCCTCGTTCGACAAATTTCATGCTATCACCAATTTTATGAATAATGCTTTTTGCAGCTCTCGGAGCTACGTAGTTTCGTACAGTGTTTCAATAATGTGCTCTCTATACGAAAAATGAGGGAAACAACAAAAAATTACGATGGATTAAACATCTAAAAACGCAATAACATATATCGCACTTCCAATAGAAAAGTGTCGTAAGTCAAAGTTAATTTTACAGGAGAGCTAAAACGAATGAATGAATCATGAATCGAATAGATATACTGGCGACATCTTGCGAAGATGCAGTAATCTAACTTAAATAAGGTTTTAAATAAAATAGATACCTAATCACAATTTTTCAGAGATAAAACGTAAAATAGAAAATTTTGATTTATGACACTTTTCAAGGGGGTGTTTCGATATAAATACACTTAATACTTATATAAAATGTTCATTACATACAAAAGTACCGTATTTGCCGATATTTTTTTCATTACCTTCTTTATTATTGTATTTTATTGTATTATTTCATAGCGGTTTTATTTTATTTTGTTTCAATTTATTATTTCATATTATCTTGAGAGTCGGATATGGGTATCGCAGCCAGGGAAACTATTTATTTTAAAACCAACACCCCTGCCGTAGGTCACCCCGAGTGGTTCACTGCTGATTATATTATGTTCATTGATGGGGTGTGGCTTATGTAGGTCTTGGCGGTGGATGTGTTTGCCCATTGGTGGGAGACTGGTTGAGGGAGACCTTTTGAACTCTCCAGTCGGACTCTTTTGACCTATCGCATCGCCTTGCACCGTAGTGGTAGGAATAGATACATAAGTCCGTCACTCCTGGACACATTAACCCCTAGATTTCTACCCATACCTCATACCTTTTTCCTTCCCAGAACTTCCTATTCTTTCTTTTCCTAAAAAGACCCTCCACACAGCATCCCCAAAGAGTGTAAAGGCCCTGAGGCATTTTTTTTACTCGAGGCCTCCTGTGTGGAGCCAATGTAAAAAAAAATAACATATTGATCTAACTGCTAATATTACATCTCTGAATATAGGTACTTATATTGTAATATAAATCGTTTGAGAATGTAACTAACTAACCAAGACGCCGTTTCCCCGCAGGGGTATTCATTAACATTCACATTATACATTTTCTCATACATGCTCTTCTATTATTCTGACTCTTGACATGGCCTGACTCAAGTATCTGATTCACTTGATCGTGCCACGTCTTCTTTGGGCGTCCTTATATATTCACTGTTTCAGATTTTCGATTGAGTTTCGCTAATATTATCTTCATTCAACTCCTTTGCCTCAATGGCGTTTTGATAATACAAGGCGAATTAAGTTATTTATTTTATATTTGACCTTAAAACTTAATGAAACTGTGACCCCTGAGTCAGGGATCTTACTGATCTGAAGTCATTGTTGTAATATCGGCCTCTTTGTAAATTTCTGGGTAAATTAAGCCAAAAAATGTTATATTTGAAAATCTATCGCGAGTCATCATTTTTTTAAATGACACGTCGACTTTTCTAGTCGACCTCTTCTTTATTGCAAAGAATAAAATAATGTTTTTAAGGAAAATGTAATATTCAACGTCAAGCGAATTTCAAAAGGTCAATGGATTCTGACGATATACTTACACAAGATTATTCCATCTGTGACAGTATTGCGTTTGTTTTGCGATAAAGAAACATTTTTAAAAATTATATTAAATCAAATTTAATAATCTTACTATTCTTACTAATATTATAAACGCGAAAGTTTGTATGGATGTATGTGTGTTTGTTACTCTTTCACGCAAAAACTACTGAATGGATTTTAAGGAAACTTTATAATAATATAGCTCATACATCAGAATAACATATAGGCCATAATTTATAAAGCTAGATATTTTGAATATATATTTTGAATAATAATTATTGTTTAATAGAAAATGTCGAAATTTGAGAATGACATTTAGCAAAACAATGATTGTTAAATCAAAATTCTATTTTAGAAAATATTTAAATTAGTGAATTCATTTAAAGTACTTGCCTAATACTTAGACGAGTAATATGAATCGAATCAAGAATTATAGATATTTTAAATAAATAGGTTAAGTATTTTGGTATAAACACGGTTGGGACCTAGGAAAAGAAAATAGGCTACTCGAAGTACTAATCCTGCGCAGGCGAAGTCGCGGACAGAAGCTTGTGATATATAAGTTCTTTATTATTGTGAGAGCAGTGTTTCGGCTTTCAAAACCATTTTCAAACTGATAAAATCTTTTTGACGACCTATTTATATAATATTATTCTATTTCCCCCCCCCCCCATTTCAATTAAGTCAGTGGCAATATTGGTTAATATTATTTTATTTTTTAAATTTATTTATTAATCTTACCTTATTTATTTTTATTTTGTAAATACCTCAAATAAAATTATAACATTTTAATTAATGAAGACATTATTAGCAAATTTCAATCTAAATCTGAAACAGATACATCAGAAAAAGATCGGGTCATATTTGGGACTCGAACCCAGGACCTTCGGCTTTAATGGCAGATGCTCTAACCACTGAGCTAATTTGAGCTAACACATTAGTTCAGTGGTTAGAGCATCTGCCCAGAAAGCTGAAGGTCCTGGGTTCGATTCTCAGATGAGACCCGATCTTTTTCTGATATTTCTGTTTCAGATTTAGATTGAGTAATATTTCGCTGATATTGTCTTCATTAATTAAAATCTTAACTTAACTCACATCGTCGTGTGTGCTAATAATTTGAAAAGCATTTATATATGTATATAAATATAAATAAATATTTCAATTTTTGGCAAACATAATACAACTTTCAATATTTTAAATCGAATTGTATTCAATTTTGTATTGCTTCATAGTGTTTTCAGACAAATAACATTGAATTCCGTAAGACTAAACTTAAATCAATGACAATACATCAATATTCGAGGTGTACAGTGGACATACTTCCTTAATTTTTTTTTTAATGCAAATATATTTTCAATCTCGGTAATTTGAATCGGGATTTTGTTAAAAAATTGGACGGCCTGGTACATAAGTGATTTCTGGGTGCTTACTTTCTTCCTTGTTGGCATCTGATTTGCTTTGCATTTCTCGTCCCGTGACCGTGAATCCCGTGATTGTAATTTATTTTTCTTTTCAGTTCCTTAGACAACATCCTTGAGTTGATTTTAAGTGTAGAACATTCAAATATACGTAATATCCTTTTATCAAGAATAAGAAATAGTTGATTTTTCTTAGTTAACGTTTATTATTATACGAATCCAATGTTTACAAATACGTCTTTTCAGCTCTTTATACTTGTGTATTATAAGTATTCAATTAAGAGTTATCGGCGGGTAGGTACCCCTTTTCCCGATACTATTAAGAGCTAGCATTAGTACCTACCCCGACGACCTTTCGGCGGTTAGGTACCCTATATGATCATAAAAATTAGTGCTTTTAACATGTTTCTTATCCGTGTATATATTATAATTAACATACGTACATTATCTATTCAGTTCCTATATATCATATGGGTATTAGGTATTAAATATGTTTTACTCCGTCCTTAATTATGTTAATACCAAATTTGGACTTACAGCCGTTGGAAACTTTCGATCAAACAACTGATTGACTACGGATTTAAACCACCCCTATAGCTAAACCACAGATGAAACAGCTAACCTAAAGATCCCCTCGATAGTTCAGTGGTTTAGGGTTTAGATCAGTCACGCGGTTACAGTAAGCTCGGAAGTTCAATCCCGAACATCGCGCCGTAATGAACTGTTGTCTCGTGTGATTCCTAAAACATTGAA
This sequence comes from Limnephilus auricula, assembly GCA_951813805.1. Taxonomy (NCBI): domain Eukaryota; kingdom Metazoa; phylum Arthropoda; class Insecta; order Trichoptera; family Limnephilidae; genus Limnephilus; species Limnephilus auricula. The sequence goes on from OX638408.1 coordinate 26,928,432, forward strand.
TTTCAATAATAGAATATGAGTATTATCACAGTGTGCCCAATGACGTTATATATATAACTACGGTCAGTCAAAAAGTAAAGCTTTCAATTTTTTATCTCTATTTACTTTTCATGAAATTAAAATGTTATTACACAGATTGATAACCACACTATTGATGGTTAATTTGTTACTTTTCAATATAATCTCCGTCTATTTCCACAGTTTAGGTCTATCTTTTAACAAGGGCATGTATTCCAGTGTGGTAAAAAGCTCAGTCCTGCTTCCTATATAAGCCATTGATGCACGGACGTTTTCACGGCCTCTGCATTTTCAAATTAAATCTCACGATGAGCTTCACATCATACTGCCTTTACTGAGAGAGAGAATCATCATCAAAGCATCACAATTCATCTGTGGTTTTCCGGCGGTCACCACGAATGACGTTAACGACTCACTGAATGTTGCGTAGAGTTACTGCAGTCAATTGCCTACCACTCCGCTCTTTGTCAGCCAACGTTTGTCCTTCGTTTGACATCCACGGTTGCATCACCGTGCCAATTTTTTACTCTTTCATGTTTGCTAATGGGCGTTTCACCTTCTGCATTTAAGAATTCAATCACAGAACCCTGTTTGATGCGAACATCAATGTCGGCTATTTTGCAAGGGACTACAGTGCTGCCACCCGTTGACTCAGAACGTTAGTACTGCAGTAGATGCTATAAGAAGTTGGAGGAATAGCGCCAAATTCAAAATTTTCACTTAACTAACTTTATTTAAGTAGAAAAAAATAGAAGGCATTAGTTTTTGACTGACCCTCGTATAAACGTGTGGTTGAAATCTTAAAGTGGTAAGCCGAAGACAGGACAATTGTATTGTCTTCGATTTCATAGTTTTAGTACTCAACTGCCACGCGTCGAGTAAGGTCGTGTCCTACCAGTATATAAATTGCATTAAAAATTGTAAAAATGTGATGCGTGATGATAAAATGTTTCCATTGCACAGAAAACACCAGTAAACGCCAAGTAATAACTATTTATAATTATAAAATATACAATTATACCGATTGTTTAACGCTGATTAGCGCCATTAGGAAAAGTGAGATAGCAAACGTGGCAACAATTAAGTATAAGAAGGACAACCTATGCCAGTAGGTCGTCACACACAACATTCCATATTCGTCTTATTGTAAACGAGTAAGACTGTAAGAGTATCTTGTCATATCAGTCACACCCGTGATTTAGAATGTAGTTTTCGGCGAAAATGCGAAAACGTCGTCGGTCCTATAAATTTGTCGTTCTCTTTGAATGTCTTTCTTTATCATACTTGAATAACTTTTGAATTAAGAAGTTACTGAAAAGAATGTTTCTTATTTGCCGCATTCTATCTTGATTTTGTGAGATAATGGCGAGTCTAAATGTAATGTATAACGTCATTAAGTATGCCATATATTGTAAATCTTTATTATATTGATATATTTATTTTACATGGTTATTTCAAACCATTTAAAACGATACAATTTGTGATTTATTGTCTATCATAAACATGTGTTTTTCGTAATATGGTCGTTCAGCACGCTCTATTTATTATCGCCGAACAGTGCCTAGCGCTGTTCATGTTTTTATTATCAATCGCAGTGTAGTTGTATTGACGCGTAAAACAATGCAATGTATCGTTGGAATGTGCGCGGCTTTTGACATATCACGAATGGTTCAAATTTACAACAAAGGGTGTATCCTTTGCGCAAATGCACACTCCCTCCTACTTTATTTACTAAAAATGTTAAAAAAAGTTTCTGTTTTCTGAAATCTATGCATAATTAATAGACGATGATTTGAGCAAATTTGAGGGTTCTCTATTGGGGAGCGTGGAACCAATAGAAACAATTAAAAACTCAAATCATTCAATAAAGGCTAACAAACACAATATTTTAATTAATGAAGACAATTTTAGCAAAACTCAATCGAAAATCTGAAACAGAAAAATTAGAAAAAGATACGGTCAAATCTGAGACTCGAACCCAGAACCTTCGGCTTTCCGGGCAGTAGCTCTACCGATTGAACTATTGTGTCCCTATCTTCATTTAAGAAACGCATATTTTTATTGGCTGGCTATCTTTATATATGATTTAAAATTCAAATCTGAACTAAATGCAATGTAGACAGTGTTTAGATAAATTTATCCATTTTTATTTAATATGCTACATCTATTGGTTTTTCTGCAAGTCTAGGATGAATATTTATTTTTAACTTAAAATTTAAAAAAGAAAATAATAAATTGTACATGTAAAAGCCTCCAAGGCATGAATAAATGGAGTACATACAACGTATGTACGATAATATAATATAAGCAAGGAACGTGTGCCAATACAGAGATATGTGGTGGCCTATCTTTTATGCCTACGTACATATTCCTCCGGGAATTGTTAGTTAAGTAGTTATGAGATTTACTTACGCGGGCTATTTATTTTGTATAGGTACTCGTCATAAACTGCAAATGAGTAGTTGATATCCCTTCCTAAATAACTAATTTTTGTGTGACATAATAGAGGGTCAGTCAAAAAGTAATTCCTCTTTTTTTCTCTCCTTTAAATTGTCAAGAAATTAAAATGCAGTTACTATTTATTTCGCCTTATTTCAATATAACCTCCGTTCATTTCCACAGTTCTTGTCCATCTTTTAACAAGGGCATGATTCCAGTGTGGTAAAAAGTACATTCCTGCGTCATATATAAGCTATTGATGCACGGACATTTTCACGGCCTCCGCATTTTCAAAGTGAATCTCACTATAAGCTTCACATCACACTGCCTTTAATGAGGAAGTTTTTATTCATCTGTAGTTATCCGGCGGTCACCACAAATGATTTCATCGACGCATTTTACCTTCTGCATTCAAGAATTCAATCAAATAACGCTCTCTGATACGAACTTGCACTGCGGTGCTGCCACCGGTTGATGCAGGCAGTTACTACTACAGTTGATTGTAGAAGAAAGTTGCAGTATTTTTTTTTTTTTACTTTACGTCCGCACAGGAAGACCTGAGGAAAATCATTTCCCTCAGGGCCTATGTCATCTTTGGGGATGCTGTGTGGAGGGTATTTTTACGGAAAGGAAGGAGAGGAAGTTCTGGGAAGGAAAAAGGTATGAGGGTTGGGTAGGAATCTGGGGTTCAGTGTGTCTAGATCATCCGCCGCCAAGACCTAGTTAAACCTTACCCCATGAACCCGAATAGCGTCAAAATCAAAATTTTCACTAAACTAACTTAATTTAAGCACTTCGGCACTTTAAGCACTTTAATTTAAGCAAGCTGCCACCTGTTGATGCAGATAGTAACTACTGCAGTTCATTGTAGAAGAAGGTTGCAGGAATAGCGTCAAAATATAAATGTTCATTTAACTGACTTTATTTAAGTTTCAGCAAAAAAAAATAGGAGACATTAGTTTTTGACTGACCCTTGTATATCCACGTTGCTGAGATTCTGCTAGCTTCCCGACAATAACATAGAATGAATATTAGCGGCTTTTTTTACGAGCAAGCCCGCTGTTAGGAAATATCGCCAAAATTCACAAATTGTCCGACTTCGAGGCTAACATTGTCCCGCTTCCAGGGTAGCTAGAGGCTGTAGCCTGTACAAAAATCTACTAAAACATTGATATAGAATTTGCTACGATGGATATTGGATAAAGTTGCCATTAAAAAAAATATAGGGCTTGTAAATTAACCTTTATTAATAACCTAGCAAGTATCACAAGTTCTTACTCTTACGTTAGCAATCATTGGAGGTTGGCTATCATGAATGTAACTGCAACTGCAACTCGGTATGACTCGATTATCTTGCTATCGTATCAGTCACGTAGGTTTCATAGTCTTGAGATATACTTTTTTTTAGAAATACAAATATTCCCGGGTTACAAATAACTTGACAATAGTTTTAGATTTTCACCTCCACAAGTATTATAGTGATTAATTTTTGGGGTATTATTTTTTTTTAAAGTTTTTTTTATTCCAGAAAAAAGAAAATAACATTTTCACTTACTTAACTAGAATTTGCATAACATTATATTATCATACAATATATTATCATACAATATATTATCATACAATATATTATCATACAATATTATTCACTTTCACTATACTGTTTTTTGTGAATAAAAATGAATAATTTTTTTTTAAATTTACGCACACTTTTTTCGTTTTTAATATCATCTGGAAGGCAATTATATAAATTGCCCCCCTCATAACTGATGGATGCTTACCGTAGTTAGTATGAATAGTGTTTAAGTGTATGTATGGTGTTGTCGTGTAAAATGTTTGTGTACTTGGGACGTTTTAATGAGTTCTGTGTTTGTATGTATGAGTTTATTATTTATTTTGTATATAAGGAGACATATATTGTCTTCGTATAGTTTTCTTAATGTTAACAGTTTGGTTTCCAAATATAGTTTTTTTGTGGATGTATTGGATTCGTAGTGAAATAGTTTTTTGATTAGTTTATTTTGAATTATCTGTAATTCATTAATGTATGTTTCATACGCATTTCCCCAGATTTCAATTAAGTAATTTAAATGTGAGTGTACGAGACTATAATATAAACTTTTTTTAAATTTAATTGGTAATAGATAAGATAGTCGGCTAAAAACGTTAATTAAGGGTGTGATTTTATCTTTAACATCTTGTATATGGTTTTTAAAAGTTAGATGCTTATCGATGCACAGCCCAAGATATTTTTCCTTTATCAGGATTTGCAAATCATCCTTTTCAATTTAAGGGTACTATACTATTATGCCGTGTTGTATAGCGTTACAGTGTCCATCATCAGGTCTGCCCACCGGTTGTGTGGCGGACCGGATCGGGACAGGCCGGGTTAGGGAGACGTTTTGACCTCTCTGGTTGGTCTCTGTCGACCCATCGCCTTGCACCGCAGTTGGAAGGAAGGATTCATACGTGGAGACACTTACCCCCCAGATTCCTATCCACCCCTTATACCTTTTCCCAGAACTTCCTCTCCTTCATTTCCTAAGACGACATAGATCTTGATGGACATTATTTTTCTCAGGGCTTCCTGTGTGGAGCCATTGTAAACCAACAAAAAAATAAGGAATATTTTGGCAAAACATATAAATATAATCGCTGACTTTATCAAATAAGGTACTACATGAATACACGTATGAATGTTTATAAAAATACCCTTATATGACAAAAATTATTTGTTGTGGATACATAATTAGTCGAGGGTTAATCTAATAGTTTATACATCTGTGGCGGCCATCCACAGAACACAATATTGTCAGAATAGTGGTTATAAAAAGAGAAGGAACTGTATGAAAATGTCCACATTCGACCGTCATATGTTCAAGGCTTACCGCCCTTGGTTATTTACATGAAATATTATTTCTGTATGTTTTGATATCATTACTGAGAGCTTTATCAGTTCACAGCAGTCAAGAGAGCTTATTTTAGATAATCGAGAAACCCGCCTAATTGCACATTCTTACCTATTTTAGGGTTAATTCTACAAAAATATACATGTTACGTTCCCTGATAAAGTTGTTAAATATTTTTAAGAATTTTTTGCTTACATTTCGTTATCTCATTTCTGTTGAAGATTATAACCGACTTTTTTTAATAAAAACTTCTTCAGGCGGGATACGATGAGTAAATCAGATGTTTTTCGGACGGAAATCGGTAAAATTACTGCTATCTGTGTTTGTTTTTATAGTTAAAGGGTTCTCGCCTTTTTAGATTTTTTTTATTATTTTCCGAAACTTGGATGAAAAATTAAGAGCGAATCTATATTAATAATTTTTATTGCATTTCTCCATACAAGTGACCAACTCAACAACCGGTGCTGTAGTTGTGTATGATTCATCTGTAGACATGAATAGTTCGGTCGCTTGATAGCCCAACTACCTTATATTTGTAAGATAGGGGAATCTATCAAACGGAACGCCCGTTTCTGCACAGTCAAAGGTTTTTCAGGTATTTTGGGGCTCCAGACCAGAGGTGACTGCCAAATTGAACAGTGCGTTACACTTGCGATCTGTACAGTTGTGTACTATCTGCAGTAGGAATCTGCGAGCCCTGTACAGTACGTCCAGTTTTGAGAGGCTACCTTAACTCTGGCTTCGATGGAGCCCCAGTACTTTAGCTGGTCACTTACAGTTACACCAAGCATATCAATGGAAGATTGCTTTGATTAAGTATTGTATAAAACTCTTATTATAATTTATATCTAAGGCCATTACATAAATTCTCACTGCTCTTAGGCTCTGCGTGTTTTCGTTTAAGCAAAGAGGTTAATTAATTCGTAATATAATGATTTCCAACTATAATAATAAAAATCTTACTATATTTTGTGAAATAAACCAGTTGCTTTCCGAAAGCTTAAGAGGCGTGATCCATGATAATGAATAATCTTTTCCGTTGATTGTTTTCTTTGTTGCTTGTGAGCCCGGATTTATTATGAAACGAGGTAAACTCAAATTTCCCAACAATCGCTATCAAAGTTCTACTAGCCCTACTTAGTAGCCAAGTTACTTCTTACAAGCTGTTTTATGTGTGTACCTACTATACAAAGATCTGAACACCAGAAGCCAGTGGGACTTAGGCAACCGCATTCACAATCTTCACCTCATTCACACCTTCATCAAGGGGTTGCTAGAGGGTAGCGAAATGATGTCTGTCGATTATATGTGAAAAGCGTTAGTGCTATAGTAGTTCTTTTCATGGCGCCCTATGAGAAGTCGCGACGATTTGAAGCTGCCCAAGTAACTTTACCGGGATTTACCATACGGACGGTCCCTTGGCGATGGTCTCTGGGAAATCTGCTGTCGGCTGTAAGTCGAGCTGCTTCTATTGACTTCCTTTGTTTTCACTACGCAGGGGACGCGCAGAGACATATTGATTTTGAGGTTATCCTAGGAGTAAAAACACTTGTGTTGTGTACTGGATTTGATTTTATTACTTTCTATAATTTAGATGATTTGATTCAAGTTCTGAGCTCTGAGGCTTCAAAATGTGGAAATTTTGAATTGTGGATAATTAACGGTTGTTTTCAATTAAAGTATAGGATGATTGTGACCGCTTTTTGAAGCCTCAGAGGCTTCAAAATGTGGAAATTTGAATTGTGGATAATTAACGGTTGTTTTCAATAAAAGTATAGAGGATTGTGACCGCTTACTTACTTTAAATATCACGATTCTATTGGTTGATCTGGTTTAGAAATAATAACTCCAATGGTTTGGAAAAAATTTAGATTTTATTTTAAAACTCAAATATAATAAAACACACGATCATTGTAATATATAATCAGAAACCTTTTTCATTCCCGGAACATCCTCCCCTTCCTTTACTTAAAAAGACCCTCCACACAGCATCTCCAAAGATGACATGTGTGTCGTGATAGAAATTATTTTTTTCAGGTGATCTTGTAGGAAGTTAATTTAAAAAAGAAAATAGTAGAAAATACAGCGATGATGGATATCTTTGGACGGTCCTTCGGTAGTCTCTGGATAGTCTGCCGTCAGTTGTAAATTGAGTTGCTTCTTTGACTTCCTTTGTCTCCATTCCAAGGGAACTTTTGGAGTAAAAACACTTATGTTTGTACTGGATATGATTTTAATTGCTTCTAATAATTCAGATGAATTGCAAATTGTGATTTGATTCGAGTTGCGAGCTCTGGGGCTCCAAAAAGTGGAATGAAAAACAAAAAAATATTAATGAAAAATTAAAACACTTGGTTTTTACCACGATAATCTTTATTTTAACAAATCGACATGTTTCGAGAACGATTTTCTCTTCCTCAGGACATTAAATGTACTAAAAACTAAATAATCAAGTATACAAAAGCTATGCGTGGGTAGAAATTGAAGTAGTGGGGAGAGAGTGGTGGTGAAGGGAGGTGCTTAGAAGATTAACAGGGAAGAGTGGGGAGGGGAAGAGGTGGAAAGGGGAGGTGCTTAGAACATCAAAGACAAAAAATTACAATGGAAATATGTTTAAAACAGGGTTATTCACAAAATTGATTTGATTATTAATAATATTTAAATTTCTAATCAAATCAGTTTTGTGAATAACCCTATTTTGAACATATTTCACCTCCCCTTTCTACATCTCCCCCTCCCCACTCTTCCCTGTTGATCTTCTAAGCACCTCCCCTCACCACCCCTCTCCCCCCACTGCTTCAATTTCTAGCCACGCATAGCTTTTGTATACTTGATTATTTAGTTTTTATTACATTTAATGTCCTGAGGAAGAGAACATCGTTCTCGAAACATGACGATTTGTTAAAATAAAGATGTTAAAAGTGTTTTAATTTGTCATTAATATAATGGTGCCACAAAGTAAATTTGCAAAATTTGAAGAAGCAAAAAAAGTATGTTAAAACGAGAATGACAATAATATTTAGAATGAGTCGACATAAATACCGCAGGCAAATGATAACAAAGACAAAGGTTATAGAGAAAGGTGAGACGAAAGGTGACACAGACGTTAAATTTAAAGTAAAAGAGTCCATAGATGGTTGTTTGAAAAATTAATTTAATATGAAATGATAAGTAAGAAATGAAGTTAAGTATTGAGAGCCATTGACCAGCAGCTGGGAAAAAAAGTTTAAAAATGCTTGCAACTGTAGAGGGAGGTTCCGATGAGAAAGATCGATTATTCCCCGTATGAAATTTTTTAAATTAAAAACTTAATATTGATTAATTTCATTAAACACTTGCTTTAATATATACCTACACTCAAGTATGCAATAAAACGCTCAAAACTCACTATAATAAATTATATAAAAAATTATATAAAACTCACTATAATATCGTCTACTTCTTTTAAGTATTTTTTGATCATAAATCATAAGTATTTATGATTCTTCAATAATGTCTAAACAAAATAATTTGTAAAAAAAACCTGAAATATTTTAGTTTGCAAGACCTTAAATAAATTGAAAAACTGAGGCATTTTCGTCACAAAGCACGTTCTCGGATTTATTTTTTAATGATTTTAATTGAACTAAAAATTAAAATTCTGAAAATGTGTTTACTAGATTGTATATTGATTTATTTTGTTGTATGATTATATAATTTGAAATTTGTGTTGTAGATTACAATATGTCGTTTGAAAATTGAATATATCTGCCAACGACCAATGGTATAAGCTTAGTAATAAATATATATTAAAAATAAACTTAGTTTTTCAAAATTTAAAAAACGCCTTTACCAGATAAAACAACAATTTTTCAAAATCAATTTATGTTTTCTTGTAAAAAAGAGTCAATACGTCTAGAATTTGATTTAAAAAGGACTAATTTCCGGTACCCTCTTAAACATAGGACAATACAACTTTCAACAATATACTTTAGTAAGCATGTTTGGGAAATCAAAAACTCAATTTTATGATGGGCTGTAAAATTTTATCATTTTCCATCGGCTCTTCATTTCTTGAAATATTCTTTTAGACATCGAACCTGTTTTGTTGTACAATGTGAATAGATTAGTGAGCAAAATCAAAAGTAATTTAAATACTTTGTTAGTCTATCCATTTTTAACTCAATAACTTTATTATTTTCTTGAGTCTTCTGAGCCCAGAGCCTTCGTCCTCCCCTATGGACGAAGGAGCCACTTCACCCTTATAGGAAAGTTTAATCGACACGGCTTCCCACATCCAAGGCAATATGTCGGGAATAAATTTGGTTTAGGAATGCAATATTTCCCCTTATGGCAAACGGATTGCGAACTCAACAAACTAACCACACCATCAGGGCCACTGAAATAGGATAGACTAGATTGGTAGTAAGCGTCATATTTTCAAGATTTGATGAACCGACATAGTCACCTGCACATATCTTACGTCATGGTGAAACAAATTAACAACCCAACAATGTTTTTGTTATTTATTTTTGGGATGTTATGCGGTGTTACGCTATCTCCTTCTTTAGCCAACGTTTCGGACAACGTTACAGTGTCCATCATCAGGGCAGATGTCAACACATCTGCCGTGATTTAAGTTTTTTTGTAAAAAAGTGTCAATACGTCTAGAATTTGATTTAAAAATTACTAATTTCCGGTATTCTCTGGTAATACCCTCTTAACGTAGGGGTACTGAGTAGTTCTTTTTTTAAAAGAAAGTCAAACATGTTCGTGTTACGAATAACCTGACAATATTTAAAAAATCTCTTACTACCTCCACAGTAAGCGGAAAATGTTGCTTGTGCTGTGATGGAGGGCTTAGCTCCATATTATACCTAATCACTATTGCATGGAAACAAGAAACTATTGAAATGGGTGTTTTAACTTCCAAAAAAACATTTTAGGTGTCAATTAATTTCTAGATTTTTCACTAAGTGATAATTATTGTAATATCTCCTTTATTATCTCGAGAGACATTCGTCATTTTAAGTAGGTACATGAGACCAGTAATCTCCATTACTATAGGATGCTTTTAGAAAGACTTACGTTCTTTAAATCAGTGACTGTTTATTAATTAATTATACTACGGAGGACAAACTTCCTTCCTGGCTGAAAGCTACCTTTTTTTTTCTGCGGAGCTTTTGAATAATAATGACTCCGCACCTTCGGAACAACTCCGTAACGAGACCATGTCACCAAAAGAGTCCATAGACAACTAAAGTAATGTCGAAACTAATCATATACTAATATGATAAGTGATTGAAGAAGAAGATAACAATAATAATTTTTTTTTTTTCGGGAAACATGCCAAACGCGCGCCCAACTTATGTACATGGTTGACATTTGTCACATGAGAACGGGTCGTTTCTACGACTCGTTCTTGAGTTCAACAGCTCGGCTGTGGAACGATTTGCCGGCCTCTGTATTTCCTCCCTCCTACAACATGGGTCTCTTCAAGAGCCATGTTCACTCCTTCCTCTCCTCAAATAGACCCTCCACACAGCATCTTAACAGATGACATAGGCCCTGAGGGAAATTATTTTCGTTGGGGCCTCCTGTGCGGAGTTAATGTAAAAAAAAAAAAGAAAATCATCAAGACACAGACAAATAATAAAAGACAACGGTTGCAACTGGGACTCGAACCCAGAACCTCACGTCTAACCGGGGCATACGCTTTAACCAATTTAGCCATTGCGTCATATTATAAGACTCTCGTATTTGTCAAACTCATATTTCAAATTTCAGAATTAACAATATTATCTTCGACTAATTTTTTTTTCCATATACATTATGATACATTACGTTTAAATTAAACGTCATTATTACTTTCTACTTTGTTATTCGCGAATGAGAAGTATTATCATATTTTGACAGTTTATTTCAGCTTTTCTAGCATTATTCATATCTCTGGCCATGGCATTTCAACGGATAAGACTTTCAATAAATGCCACAGAAGTCTAACATTGGTGCCTATCACCAAATGCTTATGTGGGTTTCTGTATGTCACGCTCTGCTCCTCCACACAATCAGTTATACCAGTACTTCTGCATGATCTGTTTACTTCGGGAATTCAGGGACTTTGTCAGAATACTCAAATCGCATGTTTTCTAAATTAAATGTCAACGAGAAGGACGAAACTGAACAAGACGGTGTATTTCACAAGAGGCTAGACTGAACAATATTATGCAGAGTCTGGAGGGATGTTCCACATTATGTGATATGACAGGACTATTAGGACGTCTTTATTACTTCTTTGTGTTCCAAAATGTCACAGAAATTCTAATTTAATATGGTGATGTTTTAATACCTTGGGTTTGTTTTGCATATGAATTACAGTAATACGCATATCAAAGGTGTGACCGGTGGATGACCTTCTGGGATAGTTAAGTTTTTAGATGCTGCGAAGTACCTTGCCGAAATATTTTGTGAGATTTTATTCCAGTCAAATTTTGCAAAACGATTCAAAATGTTCACTTTCTATTTGACTGATTCACACACCTTGCATGTAAGAAGCACCCCGACAACAAAATGGTTTTTGTTGCCATAGTGACCCCTAAATAATGTTTCACATCATCTCAATCTTGAATGAAGGGTGTTCGTGTACTATCGGACAAGGCTAGTATCTTTTATTAGTGTGTAGTTAGAGCGAAACAAGCCAGTTCATAATATAGCTGTACAAATGTGTGGTGTGCAGCCTCTTAAGTTTTTTGGCGTAGATTTAGATTTTTTGTATATCTGATATTATGACTAGAATTTTTTTCAAAGACAAATAAAAGGTATGTTGTAAATTTAAAAATATTTGTGTTTACCACTTTCCAATGACAATTGAATGACCACCATATCTTTAAAAACTGTATCCATAGCCCCTTCGCTTGATTTGTTTAGTATCGGTCATGACTACTTTGTATAGTATCGGATACATATTTACGATTCCCTACGAGTCCCTAGGACAACTGCACATCGCTAACGTACAAAAAACAGTTGATGTCGAATATGTTAAGGACACTTAGTCATTGTGAACTGTCACTTATTCGTTGGCGATCTGTAGTGATGCTAGAGAACGATGAGAAGTTACCGATAGTTATCCTATCGATCGTTATCGAGCAAGTGTGCTAGGGCCTGAGATAGTATCCGAAAATTGTATTATTTTGAAATGAAATTTTTGGGAAACATTTATGATTATTGGTTTTTTAATTTAATTTAAAACTGACCTTTTTTGCTTATGATGAATTCGTAAATATTCATATGAGAAGAATGAATTTGGGTAAGATATGTTAACATTTTCTTGTGAAGAGTTATTGGATTTCAATATTTTCACATTAAGTGTAACAGAAATAGCTTTTAGTCTTTGGTCTACAGTATAAAAATTATATAAATGTATATCATAAAATTTCTCCGATCTTTCTGTATTTTAGTAGTAAGAGTATTTTTAGGGATCTAGTTTTGATTGTTTTGTGGAAGTCACTATTGGAAAATTGATTTACTCGTCCCTTTTTCTTGGTACACTAAACGACTTGATTTTTTCGTAGAAATTAATTACAAATTTTACGATTGCTAACGTTAATTCTTCCGCTACAAGAAAACAGTAAGAGGTACAAAATAAACGCTATTGCCTTCAATATTGGCTGTAATGGAAATGGAAGAAATTAAATTTTATAGCTTATTGGAAAATCGACAACTTTGATCCAATCAAATTAAATAAGAACCATTAACTAATGGTTAAATTTTAAAGGGCAATATGCCAATAAGCTTTGTTAAATTTATCCAAATATTCAGGGAAGTTCTAGCAACAAAACTAATTATCTACTCGTTTATATTATTTATCTGATATTTGAACCCCCGTTTAATTGTGCGTCAGTTAGTTATCGTAACCAATAACGTACGATATATTAGTAATTCAAAGGAAAATGGCAATTTCACTCCAATTTTATTTATTGATTGTTTCTTTACGGGGTAGGTATTATTGTTTAAAATTCAATAATTTCACCATTACATGGTATAGAAAGAACAATATTGTTATATTAATGTTTCTTACAAATAATGCGTCAAGCTAAAAGAGGCTAATACATTATAATATAAACCTGTTAACTATTTAATAATATTTTTTTTATAAATCCTACGAATATGTGATAATAGACAAAAGATGGGTGAATTCATTGGCTATATAGAACTATAATCAGTTTGTATATCTCCATATTCAAATTCGAAAGTATACATTTTTTAAATTTTGACGGAAATATTTCCTTTAGCAATCCGAGAAAAATGTTTTAAATTGCTCTGTCGCTGAATTGGATAAGAGTCCAAGTAACTTTTATTGTTTTTTCTTTAAAATTTTGAAATCTGTTATTGATAAATCTTGCCTTTTTCTCACTTATCCTTTTGTTTTTCCAATATATTGTTATTTACTTACTTACATGATTACATATAATTGAATTAGAAACAAAAAGAAAAATGTATCCCTAACCAAACACAAGAGCGTTGTCTTATTAGGAAAGGGTATTTTTATTTTTCTTTATAACGCTGTAATGCACGTAAAAAAATATAAACATTAAACTGTTGGTCAATTGCTCTTTATGTATGATACAGTTAAAAATTATGAAATCAGATAGGTATACATTAGTTCAGTTGATGGAGCCGCACCTCGGAAAGCCGAAGGTCCTGGGTTCGAATCCCAGATGTGACCGTGTCTTTTTCTAATTTTCGATTGAATTTCGTTAATATTGTCTTCATTTATTGTATGTTACATTTGGATTGCATCTTGTGTGAGGTATATATACTCTCAACAGTCTCAACGATTACGTTTGGTGACTTAGCAGGGGTGCCCGGGTTCATGGGGTTCATTGTCTAGGTCTTGGCGGCGGATGATCTAGACACATTGAACCCCAGATTCCTACCCAACCCTCATACCTTTTTCCTTCCCAGAACTTCCTCTCCTTCCTTTCCTTAAAAATACCCTCCACACAGCATCCCCAAAGGTGACATAGGCCCTGAGGGAAATTATTTTCCTCAGGGCCTCCTGTGTGGACCTAATGTAAAAAAAAAAAAAAAAAACATCCATACTCCCATGGACTTTGTACAGTCGACTTCGATTTCATATAAAATAACACAAATATAATTTCAAAGACTTACAAATTGCCCTTTAAGAAATTAAAATAATATTTGTTGTACGTAAACGTTTGATATTCAGTTCCAGTTTTTTTATAGACTAAACACACAATCTAAAATAACCATTCGGTTTCCCTCGAGTCTACTAAAGTTTGTTAAGGCGGATCCTCTTTTATAAAGATGACCGCAGGCTGCCGCAATATATATTGTCTCTTCTTTGAATCACATCCTCTGGACCATTCAGTATTGTTCTCTTTCACTTGAGTAAATATTCGCATTCCTTACTTTTATACTGGAAAAATATAATTTCATTACTGAGAGCTGACTAAACTTTGCTAAAGGGTTATTGGAAAAGTATTGTAAATATTATTATGGTCCTGTCGCTGAGAAATTCTGTGTAATCTTTATTATTTACTGAGATTTACAAAGAAAATCTTAAATCCACAAAAAGTAAAATGTCAAAAGTACCTTTTTTAAGGTGATAAAATAGAAATAGATGTAGCTTACATACTTTTTTGCTTGAATGCATTTTTTATTAAATAAATGAAAAAAAAATACTTTGTTTTAAGTCACTTTATTTATTATTTAACGTCTACCGGTTTCGGTACCTCCGTACCATCATCAGCACTGTTACAAAAATAATGTTTACAAATACAGAAGTACAGTTTTTTATTAATAATGTTTGGAGGAAACAATTATCATTGAAGATTACCACTAATATATCTGAACGAATCATGAAACAGAACGACAGAATAATAAAAAGGTGAGGTAAAAAATGGTAGTTGTTTGTGGGGGTCCACGAAATTTTATCTGGTATCGATAGTAAAGAACAAAAATGTTGCCTTGGTTTTACCTATCAATGTAGGCCAGTGGTCTGCACAAATTATTTGCATTTTTTTTAGGTCCCAAGTAAAATATAGAATTCGTAAACGGAATTTTGACCGATGATCCGTTAAGTTTATGATTCCAGATATGCTCTAGCATTCCCCTAATTTATTTCCGATACTCTATTACATACAACATGTTACGTTTCACTATATATCCGTATCTGACTTCAAATAACTTTTATGTACTTACTCTTCCATTCAATATTGTATATTGTCTCATACGCACCATCCATGTCACAAGTTGCCATCTCACAGACACAGCTGTCAAAGTAAACAATAGATCTATAACTTATGATCTACGATGGGTAATTTCATCTCGCCTAGTTTGGTCCATTCAAAGTAATTTGCCATCTGCTGTCTTTAGATTCACTCCACCTCAGGATATGGCTATGGAGTGGAGTAAACAATATTGACAGTTAGGTAATATTAATCATTATCTATCACTGAATCAACCAGGACTATACATTAGCCTTAACCCACAATTGAGTGTTCTCTTAAGGATGATATTTCAGCATCCTGTGACAATTGTTGCACTGTCATATTTCATCGTCAGCTTTAGAAAGTTATTTGGGGTATTTATTATATGTTCGTTTCGTTTTCACAAATGATAATTGAACATCAGTTATAAGATATACATTAGAAGTGTTTAAACAAGCAAAAAATATAAATTATCAATAACGACTATAACTCCAAAATGATATACAATTACCCTAAATATCATACAACTGTTCACTTAACCGCTTGTACACATAAGCTTGTTTTCACGATAATTTAACGTAGGTAGACATAGGAATGACGTATGCCCCTCACCTGAGTTATTTAATAAATCTGGTGAAATTGTTATTTACGCGAGAGACGACACAAGGTTAAGTGGAAAAACTTAAACTGTCACAACCAAAATGTGTGTAGTTTTTGTAATTTACAGATCATTCTCATTCAAAAACACAGACACTTTCCTGAATTCACTCCAATCCATCATTATCAATACAAAACATTCAATCAAATGATGATTGGTGACCTAAATACAAACCCTATTCCAGACTATCCGATGATTATGTATGTATTCTCACCGAAAACGGATTCACTCCGACATGCAAAAGTTCAAACACCAGTTACAGGGAACTAGTAAATCCTGCTTAGATCATATTAACATCAAACAAATTTATTCCATAGACTCATTCGATATACGTACAACTATATCGGATCACTATACCACTGCACTAGAGAAATCAGCTCCACAGAAAATAGATTACTACAAAATAATTACAAAAAGTGTTGGAATTTGTGTAAAAAAAATAAGATAAAATACGAAAGAGATTTTTATAAAAGATATGTGTTCGAAAACACCTTCTGGTGAGTTTTTCATAATACTTCTGAAACCAATATTTATAAATCAACTTTAATACAATCATTAGACATTGAAAATACGAACACTTCTGATCCCAAAAGGGTGCGCAAAGGAATTACGAAAATCATATGAATAACTCTCAAATTAAATTCTTGAAAAATGTTACAATACATTCAACGTTACCATATCTGTTTACCAACATAGAATGGTAAAGAACTCACGAAAATGATAGATCAAGTCCCGAAAAATCTGTTGAAAGTACTGAAATTGATCATAAACCATCATTCATAAAAATAGAGATAAATCACATATTGAAAATTGTCGGCCCATTCCACTTCTTAATTCTATCTCAAAAATTAGTGAGAAAATCGTTAAAAACGGTCTGAGTTACAAACAATTAGATTCAATTCGATTTCCGGTCAGGTCTAGGAACGGAACATGCTGTTGCTAAATTGACCAAAATTATTTCCGATAATATCAACCTAGGAAATAGTCCGATAACTCTCTTCTAGGAGCTGACCAAAGCATTTGATACCATCTCCCATTAGATACTTCTAAAAAAAATTAACTCTTGAACAACTATGTAAATGGATGTGTAGTTATTTAGATATCAGAAACCAAAAAGTTAAAATCAACGATACTCTAAACTATTCCGCTATGGTCCAATTTGGTATTCCCCAAGGAAGCTGGCTTCAACCTATTTTGTTCTGTATTTATATCAATCTGTGTAAAGGTAATTTTTCCAATCTCACAATATAACCTTTGCCGTTAAGACCAACGGAAGCAGCACAACCGAATAAATTATACATTATAGCTGTAAATCAATACATCGACCCGATTACCTGTACCTGCCATAGCTCAAAATGCACGGACAATATATCTTGGTATCATAATTGACAAATTTCTGAGATGTGATATTCATTTAGATCTAATCAGTATAAATATTAGAAATCTTACATACGTGTTTAAGTCAATTAGAAATATTCTGTAATCAAGATATCCTCAAAAAACCATTTAGGTACAACAGTGACGCCTTATTTTAAGAAATATGTGTTCTACATATTAGAAAATTTATACGTGAGAAACATAATTAAGTCACCTCTACCCATCTATAACGCAAGGCATTCCCGCGTCACTCAATTGCAGCAATTATAAACAAAACATCTCTCGGGCAAGGGCGGCTATCATTCCTAGGCCCAAAACACTATATCTGTTACTTGTAAAACAAAAAGGCCAGACATCCTTCGTAAATTGTTTAGGGATTGATTTTAAGAAATAGTGAAGTAAGAAGCGAAAATGTACTTTACCAAAGATAAATATTCATCAAGGGACTACTGCACACTCAAAAATCAAAATTCCTAGAAAAATATCAAATACACGTAGTGTAGATTGTAGATCAGAAACAATTTGATCGTTCTACATATTTAATAATATTTTGATTGTATGTGTACATTATTAACCAATATTGTAAATTTGACTCTTCTAAAACGGGAATTCTTAGTTGGACCATCAAAGCTGAAATATATTGTAAATTTTCTTTATTCTTATTGTATAACGTAGAAAATTTAATTATACAGAAAATGATCGTAAAGCATTTAAATATTTGTGCTTGAGATTCGCGAAATAAATAGATGTTTTTTTTTGTAATTCTTGAGGAATTTAAACCTTTTTGCCATCTAAATAAAGAGTGTTATTGTTGGCGGTCTGATCCCGAATTTTACATGACGTAGTGCATCGCTCATTCTTGCAGACATCAGAAGTCTACAGAGATTTATTATTTGCATTTTTAACAATGAAACCAACTTATTTAATTAGTTTGCAGCGTTGGGGTTGAAATCTTGCACGTTAAGAGGGATTAATTTGACAAATGAACACAAATTTTGTTCAAATGAACACAAAACATTTTACCCTCTGAGTTTGAACCTGCAAAGGGCTTATAATTATAAGATAGAAAAAAAATTTCCTCTGTCGTTTTTTTTCTGTTAGTGTTTTTTACGTATGAAAAGTTATACTGCATAAATATACATAGCTGAACTAGACTAACACACATAACTCAAATAGATTCAAGGAACATAAATATACGATGCTATAATATTAAAAAAACTTTTTTGTATTTCTTGGGCATTAACTATGTAACAATTTCTAGACATTTTGTTTTGAAGAGTTTTAATTTTTAATATACTTCGAAATTTTAATTATATTTAAATCTTTTATTTGCTGAAATAATATTAGAAACTGAAATTCTTCTGTGATTATCTAAACTATATATAGACAAAGTCGAGATGCATTTTCAAACTTTTTGACAATGCTGTCACACTTTAAAATAACTCTAGCATAATAATAGTACATGCATATTCACATTTAAAAAAAAAATTATTTATGGCTCTCCAATTAATTACGTGTTTATATTTGAATTATATTCGTTTTAATTAAAACTAAGTTCCACAAAATGAATACGAGGCGTGTTAAAACAAAGACGGCAATCTCCAGCATTCGTCTAAAATTAGTTATATGATATATAAATATCGCGATGGATAGAAAAACCAAAATACTATCGTCAGCTACAAATGTTACATAGCATAAATTACAGTATCCTGTACATTTTTGAATAAATGTATTTAGTTCTGCAACCACACGGAGAAAAATGTTATTCTAAAATACGATAATTTTATTCGTAAAAACGGTTAAAAACGAGACTGAAGTTTTTACGAACAAATTAACAGTGTTTCAATGTTCCCGCCAATAAACATTGAAACCCTGTTAATTTGTTCGTAAGAACTTCAGTCCCGTTTTTAACCATTTTTACGAATAAAATTATCGTATTTTAGAATAACATTTTTCACCACTGCAATCTCCATTAGGGTAATAAAGGGTACACAACAAAAACGGCAGTATTTCTTTGGGCCAATCGGAGAGACAGAACAAAAGCGGAAGTATCCATCTTTTAATTGAAAATAAATAAATAATTTACTAATAAATGGTAATAAAATATACACAGAGAGTAACTTATAGCCACAATTAATAACAAAAATTATGCTTCATGGTTTATAGTACGGGAAAAGAATTAAAAAATCATTTTTTGCGTATTACTCAGAATGAAAATAATTGGAGAATGCCATCTTTGTTTAATTCATTTTTCATTTCGACCTTGTATTATTTAAAGACCTCTTATATATCTGTTATACTAGACACGTGATAGAGATTACCACATTGAATTAAAATAGAACTATAGTAAGTCTATTCAAAAATTACATCTCTAAAGTTAATACCGCCTTATCTTGGCCTATCTTTGCATTTCCTCCATTGTCTGTCACGAGTCACTCGGAATCTCCTTTCGAATCTTCGAGGATTCGATTCCGAGGGAAGAATATAAAAGTAAGTTCGGGCTAATCTCCGCTTAGGGCGGCGGGGGCGGAAAGAGGTATAAAGGAGAAGAAGGAAGTAAGAGGATGGGGTTGGAGAGGTTTATTAATGTGGGTAAGTCACCACCCTCAGTAAGAACTCAAATAGTGTTCCGGCTAAGGGAAGTTACTTCCAGGAAATTTCTGTTGATATTTTAAACCACTTCTGTTAAAAGCGGTGGTTGTCGCTCTAGAAGAGACATAACAAAATAATTTTCTTTTTTCTTCTGCTTCCTATCGCCGAATAGACGGAGCATCTTTAATGAATAAGGATGTATTTACTCCATCTAACACTTAATATGTATTTTAAACGTCAAAAGCATTGATATTAATTATATCTTGACCATCAATAAAAATAAAAGTTGTTGATACTGTTAAGTGATGTGTCGTCCTATTTGGAATATTTAACTTAATTTTCTACCTGTCTTTTTTATATTTAAATCCATCTTGATTCATTTCCGTCAATGGACTCTGTTACTTTCAATTTATCATTTCGTCTACGCTTTCACCAGAGGCAAAAGTGACAAATCATTTTGAAAATAATGTCATCAATTCCTTGCAAAAACTCATTTGTACCATTTCTAAAAGGCTTACAATCAGCATCTAAATTAATTTCACCGTTATAGCAAGTTTATCTGAACTATTTGTATGCAATCAACCAATTTAACAGTAATTTAAACAAGTGTTTTATTCCGAGTATAACCCGTGCGATCAACCCCCCTTGTTTTGGAAAGCAAAAGTTACACAAGGAGCTCGATTTACGACCGACTACAGACCTCCAGAGATGGACAGCACAGATACCTAATTAAACAATAGATACCTAATTTCATTTGATTATGAACTAAATTTATTGTTCAATTTTTATAAGAACAACTCTCTTTTTATAACTTTTGAAGGTTATTCCCATCAATCTAACATATCATCCGAGAATAAGATAACACTAATAATCTAAACGAAAATATAAAAATGGATTAAACACAGAAACATAAAAGATAACGGCCGCAACTGGGACTCGAACCCAGAACCTCTCGTCTTACCAGAACGAACGCCTTTACCAATTCGGATACTGTCACATAAAATAAGCAGTCCATGCGTTTTGGGTCTTCCCAGGACTTCAACAAGAACAAATCCAAAGTAATGGCCTTCTTAAATTCCTGAAGGCCTAAAGAAATTCCCTTTCACAAATGGAGGTTTTATCATGCAAATAAAATACTATACTATAATGATAGGTTTTCATTAGAAGGTTAGGATGTAATCTCGCGATTTACAGTACCTACTTTCAAACCTGTAAACCGGTGCTCTGTGATTGCTATGGATGTTGCGAATTGAAACTCTCCATTTACTAATGTCAAATTTATAAATACGAAGATAATTTTTACATCGAATTCACAAAGAACTTGAGGCGTAACGACGAAGGGAAAGAAATGACCTGCAGGCCCACGCTAGAACCAGAATAAATATTGCTCTGTCACGGTGAGCGGCGGTAGGTTATTATCAGTGATACCAGTCTTATCAGGTATGATATATGGCCTGGATGAAAAAATATATTTGCAATGCGAAATTAAAGACGTCTTTCAACAATACAAATGAAATGTATGATTTAGATCATTGTACATATAGTATAAAAAAACAAACTTTGTAAATACTAATATTTAATAAATATTAAAATAAATACATTTTATTAAAATGATGCCACAAGAGGAATTTGCAATTATCGAAGAGGAAATTTTCCTTTTGGTACCATCAACACATTTTTTATTACATTGGTTCCATACAGGAGGCCCTGAAGAAAATGATTTCCATAAGGGCCTAAGTCATTTTAGGGAAAGATGTGCGAAGGGTATTTTTATGTAAAGGGAGTCCTGGGAAAGAAAAGGGTATGAAGAGTGGGTAGGAATCTGGCGGCCAATGTGTCCATGGCCGGATGGATGAATTCAACCCTCCCACTGCGATAGGTCGAGATAGTCCTGCTAGACAGGTCAAATGGCCTCCCTCCAAATTCTCTCGATCTGGTCTGCCACGCAGTAGATGCGCAGACTCATCCATCGCCAAGACACGGACAAACATCACCAAACGTAGCGAACCATTTGGGATGATCTATGGCAGAGGTATTGGTACCCATACCCTACTCCCAAATGGGAAAATAAAAAAATAAAAAGTTTACACATTTTCTTTAACATATTTTCAAAAATAATAAATTATTTTGTTAATTCAGTTTCTGCTGTCCAACATCCACTAAGCATAATGTTCAGATCATCTTCAATGAATGAGAAATAAAAATTTAAAAAAAATATATAATTACGATTATGCAGGAAACAGAAATTTTCTTCTAATCGGGAATTAATTGTTAATCTCTTCGTTGATTAGACGCCGGCCGTTAAAATTTTTAACTCCTAATGGGGTAAGAATAACCCAGTCGAATTTAATGTTTCAAAGACCCAATCACGTCTGATTACGGTTAAAAGGGATCGAAAAGTCAAAATCTAGTCTCCTTCAACGGAAACCATCTTCCGAACAGGCCCTTCGCTGATATTCTTGATGAATTTGGCAGCCACCTCTGGTCCCAAAACGCATTAAAAAAAAAACCTTGACTCTGTGCGGAAATGGTTTTATAGATTCCGTCAGGTAGGTATGCTGTCCTTATTCTACCGGTATTGCAATGGAAGATGCGAGGAACGAGCGTCATTGATTACTTTGGCGCCGGAGCATAGTCGGAAAACACGCCGAGTAGTTTCTACGATTCGTTGCGTCGGCTGTGCTACGATTTGCTTGCCTCTGTGTTTCCTTCCTCTCTACAACATGGGTCTCTCCAAGATACATATTCACTCCTTCCTCTCAAAAATCATCTTAATTTTCACTGTTAATATTTATGTAAACCTTTTCTTCAATTCCAATATCGTATTAGGAAATGTATAAAAAGAATGCTTTCTGAAATAAAACACGTTGTTTTATTTATAGATCTGATGCCTGGGATTATTTATAGATCGAATGCCTGGTTTTACTTAACCTAACCTAACTTAACCTAACCTAACCTAAGCTGACTGGTTTCGCGGCACCACCACGATCGCCTGATCAGACGATGCAATACCCTCCCTTCGCTCCCCCATCCCCGCGTACCCATTGATATCTTAAATGTTTTATATTTTCTAGGTGTATCTAATATAATTTATTTCATTATTTATTATTTCGTTATAATGATTTTAGGAACTACGTACATTCCCTAGGAATTGAATACAATAACGGATTACATACATTTCCGTTAACATATATAATATACTAATATAAATTTGTTTACTTTGTTTCAGGTAAGTCCCTCATACACAATTATTGCCCTACTTCAATATCTATTTGTAAATGGTAAGTTTTTCATTTATTTCTGTGGCGATTATAATATTTAAATATAAAAGCAAAAGCGCCACTCTCCAAAAGCACTGTTTTCGGTAAATCACAAAATAACTAATAACTTAACAAGTCCAAAGTGAAGTATTATAATAAAAAATGTTATAATAATGTGTTCATTGGTCATGTTGAATTTATTTTGAATTCGGGCTTGTGGTTGGATTTTGTGGAGAGTGGTGATTTTGCATCTTAACCCTATTTTCTAAATATTTTTAATTCCTTTGCGGTACACACGTAAAAGTGTAATTTAAGCTTCATAAATTATGTATACATTAATAAGCTATGATAAACTCTAACCTTTAGTCGCTATTTGAATTAATTTTAATGGCCATGTCAAGAGTCAGAATAATAGAAGAGTATGTATAAGAAGATGTATGAATGTGAATGAGGCAAGGAGTGTGTGCCAAGACCGAGTTGTTTGGCGGTCCGTCCTCTCTGCCTACCCCTGCGGGGAAACGGCGTGATGGTTAGTTAGTTAGTTAGTTAATGACCTTTAGTCGACATTGATTTAGTTATTATTGGAAATGAACAATTTGTTACCGATTGACCTCAACGATCATTCTCGTATTGTCACAGTGATAAGTTATAAGATAAGCAATTTTGTGACTAACGTAGTTCCTAAGTAGTTACTAATTTAAAAAATCGACCGATTTTTATAGCAAGCTTATGTCGTTAAAGACTAGTAAATAACTATGAAACACGGGACCTACTCGTAAAATCCTTTCAGCCGTGGCTTCTCGAATTTCTTCCGATTTCTTACATATTTTCCTTAAACATTTGAAGTTTTTAAGTTCTTAAAAAATATATATGTTATCCTTTTAGATAGTATCTATACATTTCCCTTGCTGCGGCGCGCCGAAAAGTTAATTATATGAAATTCCCTCGATAGAATAAAAACGCAAAATATTCTCCGAAAATTATTATTTACACGTTTGTTTCTGTTGTTTTAGAAGTTATATGTACACGAAGAAAAATGTTATTCTAAAATACGATCATTTTATTAAAATTCGTAAAAACGGTTAAAAAAAAGGACTGAAGTTCTTACGAACAAATTAACAACAACCAACAAATTTTTCTTACATTTTCCCGCCAATAAACACTGTTAATTTGTTCGTAAGAACTTTAGTCCCGTTTTTAACCGTTTTTACAAATAAAATGATCGTATTTTAGAATAACATTTTTCTCCGTGTATGAACAAATTAACAATGTTTCTTTAAATGCCATTTAACACAACCTCTCACGTGATTTTTTCTCGATTATAAAAAAGACGTGTTTTATTAAACATTTTCCCAATTTTCGCTTGAATATTATCGTTTTTAATATTAGTGCGCTTCTTCTTACACTCGTAATATCGTACCTCTCCTTCTTCTTCTACTTTTTAATAACCCAGCCTTGATAGTAGATAACTTGTCCGTCCTAAATAATTACGCAACCGAAAACTTGTGTTTATATGTAAATATTATTAACTGACGTCGCAGCCTGTGGAAAGGTTCAGATTTGAGGAATAAATTGTCAACAATGTGACAATTAAAAAGACAAAGCAAATCCGAATTTGCATATAGGAATAGGCCCAAATACTAAAAATTAGATTTCAAAAGTTTGGTCTACTGGAGTTAGGGTATTAATGCGAACTTTGTTATTAAATAAGGCCACTCTACCAATAAATGGTATTATCCGAAATTTGTTGGGCCGTTTAACTGTCTGAGCCGTCTGTGACTGTTACATTGTGGAAATAACGCATAACCCCTCGGAATTTGGTCGGAAGACCAAAATTGATAACATATTCCAATAAAATTCTAATAAGTAGAATATTTGAACGCATCCGAAAACTAAAAACTGGCTTTGAAAGGTGATGAAATACGATTTCAAATTTTATAAATCAAAATAAACGTATACTTTTTATAATATGACTTTTTTGAATACAAATATAAAAAAAAGTTTTAAAACTGGTTCACCTCACGTTTTTTCTAACTCAAATTACTGATAACGAAGAAAATCAAAAAATTATATGTATTACTAGACAAATGTATTATAGACGTTTTAACTACCTTACTTTGCTTTTATGTCGTTTAATTTAAAAATAATTAATATAAAAATTACCAAGTTTCACATATTTTTCTCGAATTACCTTATCTCAAAAATCACAACGTTTCATATATTTTTCTCAAATTGTTTTGGAAAACTTTGGTTTAATATCTGTGTACATTTTGATTATGTAGTGATTAATTTTTAGATTTAAATATAAAGCGTTCTGTTTTCTCTTTCTGACACTATTTAGATCATATTTCTCACCTTGAGGGTAAGGGAGACACAACGTTTTCTTTAGACCTTCATGAGCTGCTCCCAAAAGTGAACAAATTAGCCTGAGTAATTGACTGCCCTAAAACGGGATTTCTCCTAGTTGGGCAGTCAAAACACTTAAATAATGCATAGATAATAAAATATATATAATGTTTTACTAAATAAATAAAAATACAAAGTTGCTTATAATGAAAAATAAATGAAAATAAAAAATTTAACTTTTTTTTTTACATATATATTTTTTTTATAATTTTTATTTTTAACAATAGGTTTTACATTTACATGATTCATTTTAATAATTTACATCTCAGAATTATTTACCACTCTTCCATTGAAAACTTTAATAATTGACTTCCTGTTAGTGCGTCCGCTGACGAGGAAACTGAAAAAAAAACAGTTATCAACTAAAGTCGCTAACCTGTGTATGTCAATATTACGGCCCGCACACTACACAATTTCTCAAAAACCCGTTGTCAATGGCAACACAAGCAGTGACTCGCAACTCGCCATGCTTGTTGCCGCGGACGGCGATGCGCCAGTTCCCAGTTTTGTTGTCAGTTTTTGACGTGACAGCTGAAATGTTCGACGTCTATGGTGAAACAAGCTGAGATAATTACTGAAATCGTAAAATTGAGATGCGCCATGAGAAGTTTGGCTGGTAACCATAGAAACGCGCAATTGTAACTGGTTTATTTATGGTTGTAACCATAGCAACAACCAGTTTTAGTTTGGTTTCAGTTCTCCGGTGAGCGGATCACTTAAGACGATAGACTTCGCTTTTCGGCCCATACAAAAAGGACGCCCGGGAAAAAACACTTTTCTACATCTAAAATTGCACAAAATGAATATATTTTTTTATACTGCCTTCTAGAGGGTGAAAACTATGTCGGTATGTTTTCGAATTTTCGATGCGTTTCGTATTAACGTAAACATTCACTGTCAAACATGTACGATTTACCAAAAAATATTATTTAAGGAAAAAGTGCTGCTAACTCAACTCTCATAAAGAATTATAAAATTATAAAAAGCTACCGACGTAGCTTCTTCTTTCTAAAAAATATTTTTTTTTTTAAATTTCAATTTCGTGAAAGTTTCGGTGTAGAAAAGTGTATTCTCCATAAACCCCTTTTCGAGCGATTTCTGTAGGTAAATTTGAGCGTTGTCTCATTCGCACATTTCGCATTCGCATGTATTGTAAGTGTGCGTGAGTTATTGTGAGCGGGACAGAATGACAGTCGCGGGCGTTCCGCGCGTCGTTCAAAGTCTAGCCTCTTAAGGCGCTCCGCCCACCCGCGAAACTGAAACCAAACTAAAACTAATAGGTTGCAATGGTTTCTAATCAAACTTCTATGACGGCGCCACTCAATTTAACGATTTCAGTTATTATCTCAACTTGTTTAACCACAGACGAAAAACGTAGTCATCTGTCGCTGTCAAATTGAAAAGACAAGAAAAAACTAGAAAACTGACAACAAAACTGGAGCAACTATGACAACCGAACAAACTGGCTACGGCCGGTTACGGCAACTAGCAGGCCGAGTCGCGAGTCACTGCTTGCGTTGCCATTGACAACGGGGTTTTGAAAAATTGTGTATTGTGTGGGCCATCATATTGACGTACACAGAATAGCGAGTTTAGTTGCAAACTGGTTGTTTTCAGTTGCCTCGTCAGCGGAGGAACTTACTTTGACTAGAAAGTTGACTGATTTTCGGTTTCTAAGTTCAACTGCATCCACTTTATTATTCGAGCAAGCATTACTTTGACTAGGTGACTAACTTTGGTTGAGATTTATAATATTATTGTTTCTAGCTGCCTGAAGAGATTCTTTTAAAAGAGAAATCAGAAAAGAGTCAATGAAATAGTGACATATCTTAGAAAATTTGAATACTTGTAGTTTAAAATTTTAAAAATTTCAATTGAAAGTGAGAAACATACTTTTTTGTATTCGAGTTCTAGTGTTCTCAAAACTACGTAAAATTATTTTGGTCTCTCTACCTGTAAATGCCTCTATAAACATTGTGCCGCTGTATGTGTGGGAAAAGGATTGTATTTGAAAGTGCAGTGACTAAGTGAGCGGGGTGTGTTCGGGGCAAATTGATATTTTATTTTATTGCGCTAATGGGGACATAAAAGTTGCACAATTACGCCCAAATACTAGACCAGCGGTATTACGTCCAAGTATCGCTAAAAAACTACCTTTTTATGTTCTTTCAACACACGATAAATACACCATATTTAAGATTAAGTTAACATTTTCAAAAATGTGTAAAAATCCTACTTATCATGGTGTTTCGTACACTGCATCATAAGATTATTTTATTTTTTAAATGAACATACATTTTCGATGGTTTTCGTAGTTATTCTGACGAGATGGAGGGAGTCCGTCGTACTTTTGATAAATAATTATACAAGATATATCTTGTATAATTATCTTGGATATAACATATATATATGTTAATGATAATTATACATTCTTTATGTTCCTTTAGATAAATGAGGTCCCTGAGGTAGTATGT